>SKCR01023468.1:0-368511 GCA_019454045.1 Zanthoxylum bungeanum | reverse complement strand
ATAAGGTTAAATATGTAAAAAAATACCGGTATTTCTTTCGACTTTTTGATATTGGGAGGTTTAGGAGTGGTAGATATAGGGATGGCAGTGGGTAGAGTATGATGCGGGTTTTCCATTACCAAACCCGCACCATACCCGATGCGGGTTTTTATTTTCATTACCAAATCCGCACTCGCATATAAAAATAAATTACCAAATCCGCAGTGATACCCAACGAATTTTTTACGGATTTTTAAAATATCAATCAAAAAGTCTATATTTCAAAAAAAATATGAATAACAAAACAAAATTGTCACTATATTGTATCAAATAATCGCCGATATTTAAGGCGAACAATTTTTCACTTGTACAAGATTTGGTATGTTTCTTGATGAGTTGTTACTGCAACACCTCTGCTATTCCTATTCCAAAGCACTGTAACATCACCACTGTGATAAGATTCAAGTCTTTCAAGATGCCAAAGTTGTTCCTTCAGAACTATCATGGTTGCAAGTTTGTAGTCCCCAGTAGGTTGATTTCGCTACGCCTATCCTAGTGGGCTAATTTTGTTCTAGGGCATTATTTTCCAATGAGTTTTAGGTTTTGTGAGTATTTTTTTTATATTGCCCTAAAAATATAAATTAAACAAAAAATTAATTTTACGGGTAGCGGATACTCGCTGCGGGTATCCACGAATTTTACTTAATTACCAAACCCGCACCGAATCCGCAACTGGTTTTGCTTTAAATTTCCAAACCCGCACCAAATCCGCTTAAATAATTACCAAATCCTACCCATTGCGGCGGGTTTTTATGGATTTTCCGATAAAATTGCGATCCTTAGGTAGATATAGCAGATATTAGGGGGAAATTGATAATCTCCCTTTGAAAATTGAAGAGGACACATCAGGCGAGTTGGGTCATCGAGTCTGGTCGGTTCGATCAAATATTTCAAGTTGAAACAAATTTAATAAATTTAACACGAAAAATATATCGAGTCAGGTCATGGAATTTTAAACCTTGTATTCGCTTATGTATTTGTAACATCTCCGATCTGGGAAATGTTACCTGTAGGGGATAGTAGTACTGACCCCATTAACCTCTGACTTCTCGACTATATTCTAAACCATTCAAATGCAATATCATACACTGAGACCATAACTCAACTGAACATTATAAAATCATTTTCTTTACAAATATTGACAGACACTCAAAATATCTTATACCACACTGTACATTTGTAACTTTACTTTGACTCTAATGCAATATGACTCTGTGCTGGTGGACTCCATCCCTAGTGACTGTATCAGTATCCATCCTCCCGAGCTCGTCCTTCTGGAATTCCTGCAAAACAAATACAGGGAGTGGGGGGGGGGGGTTAGATTGTCGTACGATCTAAGTGAGTGGACATAAATATGAAAAATCTCAAGCAAAACATGAAATCTTTAAGACTAAATCTTTTAGAAAAATCACTTAATATTAAACCTTTTACAAAAACTGAACTTTCTAAAATAGCTTGAATCTCTGGTTTCTGAAATATGTTTCTAAAATCTAGTTTCTGAAAATTGTTTGCTAAAAATCAGAATTCTGAAAACTGCTAACTTAATCTGAAATCTGTATCTCTGTCTGAAAAACTGGACGTATGAAGGCGTTACGTATCGCCGTCCCCCCATACGTCTAACTGGAGCTAACAGTGCAAATCCATGACTTTGGGGCGTTACATATCGCCGTCCCTCAAAGCATGTTACTACTGTCTCAGAAACTGGTGTCTTGGGGCGTTACATATCACCGTCCCCCAAGCAATAAACTGCAGTTGGGGGTGCGGATCTATGCTACCACCCAAGCTCTGAAACCAAGATTTCAGAGATCTGTCAACCCTAGTCCTGCTCGAGGATCTGAGAGCGTCTCATCAGTCCTCCACATGTGCACATGTCTCTGTATCCATCAATTCCAATTGTGTCTCTGTAATAGTTACATACTGGGGTGAGGTTTTACCTCATGCCCCGAAAAACATGAAAACCATACTTTAAATCTTAAATATGTAAACATGGTTTTATGAAAATCATTTTCGTTTTCAAAGCATAATTATATATAACAATAACTGAAAATAAAAACTTATGACACCCTAAAGCATAAAATGTAAATCTGATATGAAAATGTGAAATGGAATCAAGTAGAAGAGAAAGCGTCCACTCATTATGTTTGAGCCTAGCTGGCACCAGATCCTTCGTCAAAAGGGAATACAGTTCATGCAAATATTGAGAGCTCAATTAGAATCATCTAATAAAATAATCTCAAGTTTTTAAATATTCATCTAAATACGATATACTCATGTCTTATGATCATCATAATTTGATATAGGATGTGTGTATGAATTGATACAAGTCCCTAAGAGCGGTTTCTAACGCGTTAGGATAGAACTGGTGTATTAAAACTGATTTGGTGAAGTTCTGGTCTCGCATCATAACGCCTTGTATTTTAAATCCAGTCGTGATTTCGGTCGTGCGTCGCGACACGTTTTCCCTTCTTGCGTCGGGATGCGACCTGGGTTTTCCAGGTTCCGTTTTCCTTCTCCAAATTCATCCAAAACTTAAGTTTCCCAACTTTACTCTATTTCAACACTTTCAAACCAAAAACCAATATACAATACATCATTTTGCATTCCATTGTACATGCACATTCCATTAATTATGAACAATTTAATCTTTAATTCATTTAATCCATTTTACCAACTTATACCCATTCTTTAAACAAATGAAATTTATCAACTCTTCATTGATCCAAGGCAAAAAGAATCACACATGCTTCATTATACTCATATACACAACACCATTCAAGTATCAAATCATCAAACCCACCAATTTCTATCATTCTTACAAAATCAATCATTTTGAAATAACAAATTCCAAAAGTACACAAACACTTATCTTATCAACCCAAAACTACCAAAACTCCATTAATTCAAATCACCAACCTACTACAATCTTTCAAACAATCAAGATTACAAGTTGTGTAAAATTTGGGTTTTGGGTGCTACCTTTCTTCCTTGATTTCATCCATTCTCTAAGTTCTCCAAGGTTGCCAACTCATCTCTATTTCTCTCATTTCTTTTCTTCTTCCTTTCTTCTCTTTTTCTTTTTCTTCTTCCTTTCTTCTCTTTTTCTTTTTCTTCTTCTTTCCTCTATTTCTTTTTACGTTCTTCTTCTTCTTCTTCTTCTTCTATTTTGTTCTCAATAGTTTGGTTTTGTGAATCGTAAACCCTTTATATAATAGGACTTAAATGATAAAGAATCTTGTAGAATTGTGTAGAAAAATGGAGAGAATTGGAGATTTTACATTTTGACCCCGAAATCACTATTCATCAAGATTTTGACTTGCATTTTTGATCATCTTCTGGTCTGAATTTGGGAAATGTCTAACATGAAAGTTGTAGGTCTCGAGCTTAGCTTTCTGATGATATAAAATTCATAAAAATCATAGATCGTATGAAAAAATTACGCCTAAAATATTATAGGCAGTCCAAAAGGAATACGATACAATCTCTTCCCGGGATTTCAAGAAATTTATCGATCATTCCCAAGGTCATCTCATGAAGATATTTGAGTCTCAACATAATTTATTTTACGTGCTTTCGTCCCGTACGTTAGCATTATTGCTATAGGTAATAGTAAAAACAACCGGTCATTATAAATTCTCCCTCCTTAAATAGGATTCGTCCTTGAATCCTCTCTGGCATCTAACTCATGATCTTCTTAACTTCGCAAATATCCAAAGATGCTACTAAACTTTACCTTTTTGTCTCTAACCTCCGTTGACTACTTGATTTTCCTATTTTCCCTTTTCTAAGTCATATTTCTGTAATACTTCTGCTGAGTACTTTTGACTACTGTCCTTTTGTTCTTTCTTTGTACCTCATAATCCTTATCTCTAAAATTTATTCCTTCTAGACCTTCACTTATGCCCCATGATTCTTGAACTTGAGCAAATTCGTAATAATTAGTATCTTGGCTCTCACCGAGGATACTAATATCTCATTCCCATACTTGATATTTCTCTATTCCACTTGTCCAATTTGACCTTAACATTATTTCTCAATACTCGACTATTAACTCCTTATATTTCCATTTCAACCCTCAGCAGTCTTTAAGCTTTTCTTCTTCAATGACCGCTTTGCATTAATCTATTTTGTCGTCTCCGTACTATACTATAAATCTACCAAGCCACCCATACTTGCGGCTAAACCATCCCAAACCCGTAGTGGTTTGGTCACCTTAAGCTAGGGCCGAGTACCTTATGCGATTCCTTTATCAAAATTTTTCCTTGAAGGTCCTTAATTTCTTGAAGGTTTCCGATACTTAGCTCATTCTTAATATAGTTTTAAACCTTTTCTTTTTAAGTTTTTAGTCTATGATCCTTTGGATTCATCAAACTAGTTGTCGATCTATCACGCAATTGTCTAATCTAACAGTTACTCTTCTTTACTAGCTGCTCTCTTATAGGATTCCACCATTTTCATGTCCAATTTCCTTACTATAGTTCTTACTAAGATGACTGTGAATCATTCCTCTATTAGGTTATTAAATCTCAACATCCTGTTCTTACTATAGCTCTTGATTTGAGAACTTTATCCTCTCGTCCATATTGGTATTCTTATCATTTCTTGGGTATCTCTAACTTATTAGGTTTATTCTTATGGTCTTCTACAGGTCTCTTCTGTCTCGTCTTACCTGTGGGTTCTATGATATTTGATCTAATTGTGATTTTCTATTGGTCAAGTAAACTTTACTCTGCATTTCCTTAATCTTTGCGCTACCATAGGTTTTCTTTCTTTACATCCTTAAAGATTTCTTTGATCCTTCTTCTAGGTGGTCTGTTTCTCCAGGCCTTTCCTTTTCTCGAAATGAACTCCCGCTGGTTTCCTTATATCATACTGATAGGAACTACTTAAATCTCATTGGTCATTTCTTTATGTCTCGGTAAACTTCTTTAACCTCGTTCTAGTACTCTACGTCATGATGGAGCCTATTACTTATGTAGGATGGGTATGAGGTAGACTCTATCTGGAATACTTCCTTAACTGATATCTCATAGGAGGGAAAATCTGGGTAAGTAGAAGTTCTATCTATTGGATCTCTTGGCTAGGGAGAGCTAACAGTTATTTCAATCGCTACTCATCTTGTTTGCTTACAGATTTGTATTTTGAAAGATCTAAAGTCTTTCTTTTTCTTTATAGCATTCTGTCATTTCTTATATGTTTCCATTTCTCTATCTCTATCTACCTTCTGCTTCTTACTCCGCTTCCTAAATTCTCATTTTCTATCATTATTAGAAGTTTCGGCTATAAAACTCTATTTTACGTTTAATATTACTGCTTTAGTTACTTCTAACTCTCTTTATCCTCATAGGCCTATTCCTTTACTTTTCCAACTTTAGCTGATCTTCTTTCCAAGTCCCTAGGTGAACTCTTGTTGGATCTCTCATGGTCACCTATGCCCATAAGGTAGGCTCTATCAGAGCAATTTCCTTACCTGGTGTCATTGGAAAATTCGATGACTAGATAGTCTAAGGTTTTATCCCTATCGGATTGCTATAGGTAAGTTAAATAATCGTTCTTGTTTCGTACTTGAGGATCTAGGTCGGGGTTTGAGTATCTGGAGTTCCTTAAATCCTTTTGACATATATGTCCTTTGAGGTTCTCAAAGTTACTTTGGGTTTCTTACTTCTGTTGTCTCTTTGGCTATTCTCCGATACTCGTAGAACTTACTAGCTATGAGAGGATCTCGAAGACTATTGGATTTACTAGGGAGAATTTCTTGAGTAGGAATGAAATCTTAATTCTGTTAAGCAACTCTAATACTTGTTGGGGCTTTCGTTATTCTCTTTTACTGCTATGAGTTCTTGTGTTTTGCTTACTGCTCTGGTTCTATATCCTCTATCTTGTCTTACTTATTTTCTAGCTTTATCTTCCTCTTTCTACTCTTCTAGGTAGATATCTCTAAGCCTTTCTATTTCACTATGTCTCTATACATCTCTGTCTCTAACTGGTTCAAGCTGCTATACATCTTTTCTTCTAGCTTCATCTTTATTCGTTTGCTCTCTCAGATAACTTTCTTTAGAACTTACTATCTGGTTCCTTAGCTAATATTGAACTTCGAAAAGTAATATAAGATGATTACATAATGATTCTTAACTATAATTAGGAAAAAGGATTCAAAAGGCTGGGGAATACTTACTAACCTGTCTATGGATCTGAAGGACGCACTTGAGGATCAGATACTGGAGAGGTAGTACCTCATATATGGGTATCTCGGACATACTGCGTTTACAAGACCCCAGCACTCTGCCCACTGCAGTCACTAACTCCCTAGACCATGCTCTGATACCATCTTTGTAACATCTTCGATCTGGGAGATGTTACCGGTAAAAGGATAGTAGTACTAACCCCATTAGCCTCTGACATCTCGACTGTATTCTAAACCATTCAAATGAAATATCATACACTGAGACCATAACTCAGCTGAACATTATAAAATACTTTTCTTTACAAATATTGACAGAAACTCAAAATATCTTATACCACACTGTACATTTGTAACTTTACTTTGACTCTAATGCAATATGACTCTGTGCTTGTGGACTCCATCCCTAGTGACTGCATCAGTATCTGTCATCCCGAGCTCGTCCTCATAGAATTCCTGCAAAATAAATACTAGTAGATCGTCGTATGATCTAAGTGAGTGGACATAAATCTGAAAAATCTCAAGCAAACCATGAAATCTTTATGACTAAATCTTTTAGAAAAATCACTTCATATTAAACCTTTTACAAAACTGAACTTTCTAAAATATCATGAATCTCTGGTTTCTAAAATCTAGTTTCTGAAAACTGTTTGCTAAAAATCAGAATTCTGAAAACTAATAACTTATTCTGAAATCTGTATCTCTGTCTGAAAAACTGGACGTATGAGAGCGTTACGTATCACCGTCCCCCCATAGCCTAACTTGAGTCAGCAGTGCAAATCCATGACTTTGGGGCATTACGTATCGCCGTCCCACAAAGCATACCACTATTGTCTCAAAAACTGGTGTATTGAGGTATTACATATCGCCGTCCCCCAAACCATAAACTAGAGTTGGAGGTGCAAATCTATGCTACCACACAAGCTCTGAAACCAGGATTTCGGGGATTTGTCAACCCTAGTCCTGCTCGAGGATCTGAGAGCATCCCATCAGTCCTCCACATGTGCATATGTCTCTGTATCCGTCAATTCCAACTATGTCTCTGTAATAGTTACATACTAGGGTGAGGTTTTACCTCATGCCCCGAAAAACATGAAAACCATACTTTAAATCTTAAATCTGTAAAGACGGTTTTCTGAAAATCATTTTCTTTCTCAAAGCATAATTATATATAACAATAACTGAAAACAAAAGCTTCTAACGCCCTAAAGCGTAAAATGTAAATCTGATATGAAAATGTGAAATGGAAATCAAGTAGAAGAGAAAGTGTCCACTCACTGTGTTTGAGCCTAGCTGGCACCGGATCCTTGATCAAAGGGGAATACGGTTCCTGCGAATAATCTATGTTGAGAGCTCAATTAGAATCAATCTAGTGAAATAATCTCGATTCTTTAAAGATTCATTTGAATACGATATACTCAATCTTATGATCATCATAATTTGATATAGGATGTGTGTATGAATTGATACAAGTCCCCAAGAGCAGTTTCTAATGCGTTAGGATAGAACTGGTGCATTAATACTGATTCGGTGAAGTTCTGGTCTCGCGTCGCGACGCGCAGTATTATAAATCCAGTCGTGATATTGGTCGTGCGTGGCGATGCGTTTTCCCTTCTTGCGTCGCGACGCGACTTGGGTTTTCCAGCTTTTGTTTTCCTTCTTTAAATTCATCCAAAACTTTGTTTCCCAGCTTTACTCCATTTCAACACTTTCCACCCAAAACCAATATACAAAACATCATTTTGCATTCCATTATACATGCATATTCCATCAATTATCAATAATTTAACCTTTAATTCATTTAATCCATTTTACCAAATACTCAATTCTTTAAACAAATGAAATTTATAAACTCTTTCATTGATCCAAGGAAAAAAGAATCACGCATGCTTCATTATACTCATATACACAAAACCATTCAAGTATCAAATCATCAAACCCACCAATTTCTATCATTCTTACAAAATCAATCACTTTGAAATAACAAATTCCAAAAGTACCCAAACACTTATCTTATCAACCCAAAACTACCTCAACTCCATTAATTCAAATCACCAACCCACTACAATCTTTCAAACAATCAAGATTACAAGTTATGTAAAATTTAGATTTTGGGTTCTTACCTTTCTTCCTTGATTTCATCTATTCTCTATGTTCTCCAAGATTGCCAACTCATCTCTATTTCTCTCATTTCTTTTCTTCTTCCTTTCTTCTTTTCTTCTTCTTCGTCTTCGTCTTCTTCTTTGTTCTCAATAGTTTGGGTTTTGTGAATAGTAAACCCTTTATATACTAGGACTTAAATGATAAAGAATCTTGTAGAATTGTGTAGAAAATGGAGAGAATTGGAGATTTTACATTTTGACCAGAAATCACTATTTATCAAGATTTTGACTTATATTTTTGATCATCTTCTGGTCCGAATTTTGAAAAATATTTAACGTGAAAGTTGTAGGTCTCGATCTTATCTTTCCGACGATATAAAATTTATAAAAATCGGAGATCGTATGAAAAAGGTACGCCTAAAATACTATGGGTGGTCCAAAAAGAATACGATACAGTCTCTTCCCGGGATTTCAAGAAATTTACCGATCGTTCCCAAGGTCATCTCATAAAGATATTTAAGTCTCAACATAATTTATTTTACGTGTCTTCGTCCCGTACGTAGCATTATTGCTATAGGTAGTAGTAAAAACTACCGGTCGTTACAGTATATATACATGCAAGCATTCATGCATGAATGTATGTATATGTGTCTATGTAAATTTAGAGTAAGGTTAGGTCAAACCCAATTTTTTTAAACAAATATTAGATACTTCAAACCAAGGGGGAAGCCTCTTGTAGTCGAGGGGGAGTAGCTGACCACCATCAATTTCTTTTCCAACGATTACTACTAAATAAATAATATCGATACCTTCATGAATTTATAAATTATACCCCCTAAAAATTGAAAAATTTCCTCGTGATCCTCTCATTCTTTGTAAACTTGCCTTAGGTTTTTTAGTTACAAATAGCATGGTTCATGAATATTTAAAAACCTAAATTAATTAGATTATGAATATTTAAAATTGAACCCAATATCAATCCATATTTTTTGGGTATAAAATATTAAAATGATCATTACTGGCCCAACCCATATCAATGGATAAATTTGTCACCAAAGTAAAATGTACAAGGAAGGATTCACATTCGTCTTAGTTAGTTGATGAGTAGAAAAAGTCACAAACATGCATCATATTCTGGTTGAAAATTTGCAACATGATTATAGATTTGTAACTTTCAGAACTAAACAACCGTTTCTCATAACAAAATAATGAGTTGCTTTTGTGTGTCGGATGTCTTAGTCAACTAGTTCATTTTCTGCTTTTAACACTATAAAGTTGCTTGACTTTGCAAGATTATATCTAAAATATTTTTCGATTTATGATCTTATGGTACTTGAAAAACGACTTGAAATTTATATTATTGATATGTGATCAAGTGAAGAGTTATTAGTTGTTGAGGGTATTGCCGGTCTTGTGAAAAATGGTCAAGACAAGAAGAGACGTGATTTAGCAACAAAGGAAAATGTTCACACGCTGAAAAAAATGACATTAGTAAGAGTCACATTTGCAAAAAAATTATAATCTAAAAGAATGTTGCTTGTCTTTACATCGCCCTATACATAATATGGTTATTTGTTGATGCTATATGCTCCAGATCTTTAGCTGCAATGAGGGCAATCTTATTACGTATAGTATATTTTTTTTTGTAATTTATGAGTCTAACTCAATCCAAAAACCAGTTTGAGAGTTTCTTTATAGTTATAATATACCAAGAACCTCATGTGCAAAACAGTCTTTTACTTGGTTTATATTACGTGGATCCAAAAATTAGCTTGACTAAGTTTCCAACGCTCGGGGGGACATGTATATTTTTATGAGAATCGTGTATGCCATTTGCGTGTTTGGTCCGTATCATATTTATGATTGGTTCATGAATATGAACAATGATGTTTTCTATAATATTACTTTTATAAATGGTACCTATCTTATCTTTTGTATACATACTTGATCTAAACCAACATAGATCGAGACTAACTGGGACTTAATAATGTATAAATTAGATATAGACCTGAGAGTATACAGTAACTAGGGGTTTGTAATTGATACGGGAGGTGTCACTATAGTGTATATTCTCAAATAAAATTTTTGGTCAAGATTAGCTGATACAGGTCGGTCAGTAAAATCTGTTGAGACTGGTACATGTTGTATATACCAGGATATGATCTAGTGGTTGTCCCAATAAACCACGAGTCTTAAAGGCTTATATATAGATGTGTAGATGTTCATTGGATGGGCACTAAATGATTCACAGAAGACACTCGATAGATACTTACCTAACGATCACAGGTTGTCTTCCTGAGTCGAGTAGTATATGTGATCGTTATTATCATGGGGACATGGTACTTATGAGTGATCCACTATACTTATGTTCCAGATGTGTCAAATGCCTATTCATGGCATGAACCACGCTTCCGTCGCCCAAAACCCCAATAAAATTGGTATTAGAGCGTTTGATCTAACATCTAAAATATTATTTTTGTGCTACTGAATATTTGATATTTAATCTAATTTGAATTACACATGCTATTAATTAATATATATCTTGTAATTTTGGTTCTGCCTGTTGAGTTATATGCCCTAGAGCTTCATGTAATGTAAACAAAATTATTTATTATGGAATAAAAGATGTATGATTCATTTATCAAAATATTTGATTTAAATCACATATTGTAAATTATCATATTTACCCTTGATTACTCATGTGCATTCAAACTTAGTGTATGGGTGTCATATACAAGAGGATTTAAGTCTGAAGTTAGTAATCTAAAATAGTACATTGAGAGCAAATAAAGCTGGTACTTTGTTTGTGATTTATCTATCGTTGCAGTCCATTATATAATTATATGGCTACCTTGATTTGGGTCGTCCATCTAACATGAGAATGAAGGAACCTATATGATATGATAATATAAGACTGAACCTAGACAGAAATGAATTTATTATAATATTTGTTAAATAGAGAAATTCATTTCAATCTACTAAATGGTCATGTATGGGTTGATCTGAATCCCTAGTGTACTGCGAATTCCTATGTGACAGGCTATGTCCTTTGATTTACAAAAGTGAGGTTGGTCTAGCGATCCCGACCAATAGCTACGTACTTTGGGGATATGGTTTGGTGTGTAACAGGATATATTTTACATAGATAAGAAGTTCACTCATTTTTGCGAGAAGTAGATGAATTTCTTCCTTAAAGATTGATTCGGTACTCGAACGATTAAAGTGCTCAAATCTTTTTATTGTGAATAGAAATATTAATATTCATAATAATTATGAATAAATTATTCATTAGAGAATCAATGGTACTTTAGGTAAAAATAATTAGAGGGGTATAACGAACAATATGACCTGACTCTAATTATGAGATACTCATGAAGAGCCAATCCGTATTCAATGACTATATCGATGGACACTGATGTAGTTCGACATATATTATCTATCTATGCAACGAGAGTGCAACTTCAAATTTTTAGTGGAGTAACCTGAAGTTAATAATTCAGAATATTTATTTAAAAGTTTAATTAGTATTTCAAATTATTGGAGCTCGGAATTGTAAGTCCATTTAGTCCTGGTGCTAGCTCCATATACTGTAGCAAATTAAATATAATTGGATAGTCGAATTATATATTCATATATATATATATATATATATATATATATATATATATATATATATATATATATATATATATATTATTAATGAGATTAATAATATATTTTGTCACACATATAACTTTATATTATATTTTAATATAATGTTTTCATTGAATAAATGATTATAAGATAATCATTTAATTTAATTTAATATCAATAAATTATTTTATAAATCATTTATTGAAATGAATAATTTTTTAACTATTTTTGAAAAAATTCAATATTACATAAATGATATTTACTCCTTTTCAACGTTACATAATTGTCATATGATGACAATTAATAATTGGTTGTTATGAAAATTAGGTGTAGAAAAAAAGGTGTGGCCGAATTTATGGTTGAAGTGTGCTTAGGGTTGTGTTTAATTTTTGACAACATTAACCCTAAATAAAAAAGAAAAAATAAATTTTTTCTTAATATTTTTTTCATTCTTGAAAAACTTAGCCACCTTAGTTCTTCTTTTCTCTCAAGTATTGAAAGAAAAAGAAAAATAAAAGAGGAAAGAAAATTATAGTGTGATAAAATATTGTTTCAATCTCTAAAGAGTTTAGGGATTTTATTTTGTGAGTGAAGCCCACATTTTCTTTTGTTAGTAACGAGCCATAACATGGAAGACCATTCAGAGTTGGAAATTAAATGGATATTTCAAGGGTGTTGTAGGACTTCTTTTGTGAGAAAAATCGGAGTTGAAACACTGTTACATCACACACAAATTAGAGGCTGATTTGGGTGAACTGTGCGCGTGTCTTGGATGCTAAACGGGTCAAATCTAAGCTATCGTTCGTGGGCTGAAATATTGTTAAAAACAGAAGCAAAACATCAACCATGGGCTGGTTAGATTAGATCATCAAGGGAAAATGGTAAAAATTTTTCTAAATCAATCCCAGTGCCTTAACTGCTTCCGCTGCGCGAGGGAAGAGTTTTCTATACCGCATCATCGGGAAACGTAACAAAGTCTTTACAGTTAAGGTAAGTTATGATTTCCCGTGTAGAACTGATTTATTAAGAATTTGATTTGGATTAAATATTTACATTTGATGTAGATCCTAAGCCAAAATCTCACCCTGGAAAATACTTAACGATAAGGCTGTAGTATTAGTGTTTTGCCGGAAAGCGAACATTGGTGGTCCACCTTACCAATACAGATGTAAATATTTTCCTGATGTTATGGATGTATCGTGCCATTGCTGTGCAACTATGGCTGATGGTAATTCATTTACGTCGGTAGAACTTATTTGATAAAAGATAAATTCAAACGAATTGGCATACCAGTAGATGCGAAGCAATGAGGTATGGGCTATGGGCTAAGTAGCTTGAGCATGTCATTGGTAAGTCATGTCTTGAACACGCCCCATCCATTAACTGCCAAGGTAGTGAAGATCAAAAGCGGTTCAGAACTAGGACTCACATTTGATGTGATTGACAATTGTTTATCTATTAGTATATGTAAGCCACGACATGCAAAAGCCGAGTAGCCGAAATATGACCACGTGGTCCACTTCCCATTACATAATTCAATTTAATTATTGAATTTATATTTTCCGTTGGGGATTGTGGTATTACGTAAAGTAGTGATAAGTGTTATTAGGTTAAAACTACATAACCTAGATAAAGTAATAATATTATGGAAATGACCGCTATCATCTCCCTTATTTTATCATGTAGATATAATTTAAAGCTTCTAATTCATTGGATTTATATATTATATTTTTTTTCTGACTTTACTTCTGGTTGTAGGTTTCTACAATATATTCTAGAATAGAATATGTTAGGATATTATTTTAGATTAGTCTAAATCATCTGGAACTATTATTGTGATTCTCCTGAGGAATTAAGATGGCTTGTGAGTTAGTTTCTAATTCACTCCAGATAGTCTAAATAAATATATGTTTTAGGATATAACCCTGTAGAGAGAAAACTGTTTCTTGTACTATAAGAATTAACATAAATTGTTTATGTCTTAAAGATTCTTGACTGGCATTAAGAATATATCGTTAGGTATTTGTTTATCTTTTAATGACGTTTCTTAGCTTTAGTGATCTTTAGAGGTCACATGTCTGACCAAATTTGCTTATCATTTATTTACAATCGTTGCAAAAGATTGATGGAAAATTAGAATGCTTAAGATATGCGATATATATAGTTGTGTGTAAAGAATATGGATTCTCTTGACATGACAACTGTGAGTATTAGATACCGATCTTTCATTTGGTTGTTGAAATATCGTAGTAAATTCTTTAGCTATATGATATCAGGACTAGTAACATAAAGATTATCCTAGTCTGTATGTCAGAAAAGGTAGTTGTGTAAGCATTTAAAATGTTTCCTTATGTTTACACAACAGTGATAACGTTTTCGATTAGTTATTTATCCTTGGGGTACAGTTGTTATATATTTTATACAACTAATAACGCCATTGACGTAGATATAAATATTAAGAAAAAAATTCGGTAATTTATATAACTTAGAATAATAATTTATGAATTTCCGTTTTCTGTTGGGAATTATGGCATTACGTAAAGTAGTGAGAGGCACTGCTGGGTTAAAAATCCATAACTTATGCAGTATGTAATATTATGAAAATTATCGCTAATGTTTCCTTATTCTATAGTGTAGATAGAATTAAACTCTTAATTCACTGCATTTATATTTTATATATGTTTTTATGACTTCACATCTGGTTGCAGATTCTAGAATAAGTTTAGATTAGAGTATGCTAGGATCTAATTAGATTAGTCTCAACCATTGCGAACTGTTTTTCTGATTTTCTTGGAAAATCAAGATGGTTAGTGACTTAATTACTTAGTCAAGATAGGTAATTTAAATATATATTTGATTTTAAGATATAATCTTGAGAGAGAATTCTTTCTTATGCTATAAGGATTGACATGAATGGTTCATATCTAATGATTCTTGACTGGCAGTAAGAAAAACCTTATTAGTTTTGTTTATCTGACAATGAAGTTTTTTTAGCTTTATTAACCTTTGGAGATCATTTTTTCGACAGTGTTTGCTTGATAATTATTTACAATTGTTATGATTTGTTAAAGGCATCAGACAAATCCAAGAATGAAGTAGAGCTTTAAGAATGAGGATAGACATCAGAGAACTCCGAGAATAAAGTAGAGCTTTGGGAATGAGGACAAAATAACATACATCTCCTGTAATGAGGGGCAGACTTTAGGAATGGGGTCGAAGCGTCACAGACAACTCTGAGAAATGAGTTGAACCACGGGAATATGGACAAAAATTATACAACTCCGGTAATGGAATAGAATATGTGGAATGAGGACATAACAGTAGACATCTCCGGGAATGGGATGCAGAATTCAGGATTGGGTCAAAGAGTCACACATATCTTCGAGAATGGAGTAGAGCCTCCGTAGTGGGGACAGAAGATCGAAGCATCTTACAGCCAAGATCAAAGTATCTCATAACCGATCGAAGCATCGGGGGACCTGAGTATCCATCAACTATTACAAAACTACATATCGGGATCGAAACATCTCAGTATTGATCGAAGCATCGGAGGGCCTGAGGGCCCATCAATTAACAAGCAAACTACTATATGGCCAGGTAAGTTCGGTGACGCCCGACAAACCAGGTAAGTAAAAATGTATGCATGACTTTGATAGACTTGTCATCATCAAATACTGGACAAGCCTACCAAAGTGGGGGTTATTGTAGATATTATATTTTTTTCGCATAGCCTGATGATGTGTCTCGTATGAAGGGCAGTATATGAAGGTTTGGAAAGTTGCAAGAATAATGCTGGAAGGGAATCGAACTCCAGAAAATTCCAAAAAAATAACCAAATCTTGGCTAGACATCACCTATGTTTGGCCAACCTTATCTCATTCCAAATGTCTGGCTGTATATATATTGGATTTTATCGGTATACATAGATCCCTAGATTCGTTTACTAATCACTCTTATCTAATTGCGTGATTTATATGATTTGATTTATATTTAGCCAGACATATATTTGAAATATTAAATCCGATCGGGCATAAGTCAAGCTGTCAATGATGTGCATATTTTCAATTACTGAAATCGCAAGATCTGATTAATGTCTGGTGAACATTGTTCTGAAATAAATATCCGGCTAGACATATATCAAGTTATTGGTGAGTGTGTAGATTTTCACTTACTAAAATCACAAGATCTGATTGATGTTGGATCAAATATTATTCTAAAATAAATATCCATTCGAACATAGATCAAGCTATCAACGACTGTGTAATTTTCAATTACTAAAATCACATGATTTGATTAATGTTCGGTAAAATATTTTTCTCAAATAAATATCTAGTCGGACATAGATCTAGTTGTCGCTGATATTGCAGATTGGCAATCACTGGAATGAGGGAGTGATTTGATTTCCTTTTCCCTTTTCAATCATACTTCAGACATTTAAATAGGAGACTAAATTCTTCAAATAAGGGGTCTTAGAGAGAGCTTTTCAAAGCTAATAGAAAACAATTCATAAAAACTATGGTTGAGCACCGGTTCCGGCTCTACCAAGAACCTATTAGAACCATATCCATTTTCCGGGTTTGGAACCGGAACTGGTTGTAATCGGTTCGATTCCAATTCCAAAATAAAGGAACCAATTTTAAACAGTTCGGTTCCGGTTCCAAAATTATCGGAACCGAAATCGGACAATAGAACCAGTTTATGGAACCAAATTTAGAACCAATGCTTGAAATAATTTTATTGTAGATATTATTAGCATTTGCCTAATTTTCTTATTAAACTCTAATATCTATCTAGCTCTTCTGGTCGAATGATCAGCCATATGTGTAGTATAATTAGTGATTTTAGTTTTATCTTCTTGATGTTCTGACTGTTTTATGACTTTCTGTTTGATAAAGTAGTCTGAAGTGCTTAGGGTGAAGCTTCCGCAATTCCTTGTAAGCTGCTATTAACTTAATTAGGATCTATTCTAAAAGTTTCACCAGGAAAGTCATAAATATGAAGTTAGGCTCACATCTCTTAAGATGTCAAAACATGAAAACACAATATTTTTACACGATTACTTAGAAAATACTACCATGTAATTCTTTCAAAGGTCTAGATTAGAAGCACTAATCATAAAACATACATTACAAAGAAGGTCAAAGGTACTAAAAATTGTTTGTAATAAGTCCCCATTTGTAATGAATTGCAATGTTGCAGCTCAGGAATGCAACAACATGAGGTAAATGATAACTGCTAATGCATCCATGCATGAAAAACATGAATATAAAAAATATGAGAAATAATTACATTTTCAAAATTTTATAATATTATATAAATATGGTAATTTACATCCAGACCAGAACCGGACAGAAACCGAATTAGAGCCGATTAATAGGATACCCTATTTAATTGGGTATGTTACAGTTCCACTTAGTTAGAAATCTATTTTTCGGGTAGGTTTTGGTTTCATACGGAACCGGAACCGAAACCGATTTTTCTCACCCCTAATAAAAATCACCATCCCAGTAAGAGAGAAAAACAGTGAGAAAAATCACACGAGTTCCTTGGAGTTTACTGCATCCGAAAAGTAATCTAGTAACTATCTGATTTTTTGAAGGGGATTTCCGAGCCAATTACACCTATGGTATGACCTGAGGGATCCATAATCTTTATTTCCATTATATTCTGCATCTTTATCATTCTGGTGTTACATAGTATCTCTGGCCGGACTTGATATAGATCCGTCCATACATGCATAATCTATTTAAAATGTTTGGCAAAATCTAAAATATCTGGCCAAGCTCCTCCGAAACCAGGTCTGGAGAATATGCACCTATTGTTCTACTATCCTTATGACCTTGTTACGTTATTACTATTTTCATTATTTTATTACTACTGTCTTTGTATTACAGTCGTTTTATTATTGCCATGTTATTACCACTTCGTTATTACTATTGTTATGTATGATTCTGCATTTTTATCTTTTTATTTTACGTAACATATCTAGTTAGACTTGAGATAAGTCCGACCAGACATTTTTTATAGGAAATATATCCGGACTAGCTTCGGAGAAGCCAGGTCGGTGAGATATGTACTATATTTATTTAATTAGTATTTTTCTATTTCTATTGTTGGAGTTTGTGCTCGGAACACCAATCCGAATAATATATTGTACATTATATTTTATTATTTATTAATAAAATAATAAGATTTCATTTCAACCTTATATATGTTGTGTGTGTGTGCTGAGAATGACATCGACCTTAGAATAGTCATATAGTATTATTGGACACTGAGTGCTCTGACATTGGGATAATATTATTATTATAAACTATTCTTAAAGTAAATAGTCATAATCATTGGTTTTAGAATACGATCTAATTCCTATAACCTAAAAGACTAATACATGTCGTATATTGGAATTGGATTTCTAAAGGGTATTCGTTGAAGCGAATACCGAATGACTCACAGGTGGAGCAAGCTCTTCAAAGTCTTATAGAAATTCGAAGAAAATCAAAATTAGAAATAAGAAGATATCAAAGAGAAACTCCAAGAAGAACAAAGTAGCAAGACCGCATGTAGCTCGTGATGCATGTCTACATTGCAAGAAGTCTGGACACTTGAAGGAAGATTGTCCCGAGGTGAAAGGATAGGCTGGACCCTCAGGTATGCTTTTTATTTTTCCTATTATTGACATCTCATTAGCTTTAGATGCAAATAGTGGATGAGTGTTAGAGACCGACAGTCTCAATCATATTTGCAACTCCATGCTGGTCATGAAGGTTAAATAAGGCTGAACAAAGGGGAGATCTAGATTAGAGTTGGGAATGGTTAGACATTGGATGTCAATGTCATATGGACGGTTGTTTTAGATCTCTATAATGAATGTAAATTATTTTTACATGTCTATTATTTTGTACCTTTTTTGATCAGACAGATAATATCATTACCGATATTGGATAAATAGGGATATAAAGTAAACGTTAAAAATGGTGTTTTATGTTTATATAATAAAGACAACTATTTGATTTATGAATGTTTTTTTTTTTTTTTTTTAATCTAATAGTCATTATATTTTTGAAACATATCGATATGTCTTTAATGTAGAGAAAAATACAAGTAAAAGATTTGAATGAAATAATATTGAATTATAGCATAGAGATTGGGCCACAAAAATGTTAGATGTTCATAAAAATTGGTTAAGTATGGTTTGATTGAAGATCTTACTTTAGATTCTTATCTGATTTGTGAGTCATGTATCCAAGGAAAAATGAGAAAGGCCTAATTTCTTGGTAGTAGACACCGTGCTGAAGATTTCTTGGAGCTAATACATAGTGATGTGTGTGGTCCATTAAATTATGCCGCTCATGATGGTTTAACATATTTCGTGACTTTGACAAATGATAAGTCAAGATATGTATATGTCTATTTGATTAGACATAAATAATAAATATTTAAAAATTTAAAATATTTCGAATGAGGTAGAAAAACAAATCGAGAAATTCATTAAGTGCCTTCTATTAGATTCGAGGTGGTGAATTCATGAGCGATGAATTTAGAATTTATTTAAGTGAGAATGTTATTCTCGCCTAATATAGCCCCCAGGAACTCTTCAACACAATTGTGTGCCTGAGCGGAAAAATCATACTTTATTAGATATAGTATGATCTATGATGAGCTATTCAAATCTTCTATATTACTTTGGGGTTACGCTTTACTTACTGTTGCCCACATATTTAATAAAGTTCAATCGAAAGCTGTTTCTATGATCCCATATCAGATAGGATACGATAAAAATCCAAGTCTTAGATATTTAAAGATTTGAGGTTGTCTTGCATATGTTAGAGCGGGATAAACTAGCACTTAGTGGGTAATATCTTGCAAATTCTTTGGGATATCAATTATATGATCCGGAGCAACGAAATGTATTTGTTGCTCATTTTTCCACTTTTCTTGAAAAGGAATTTTTGAGAGAAAGTGAAAATTGTAGAAAGATTGAACTCGATGAGTTTGATCCCAACATCAAGGAACCTGAGATGGAACCAGAGATCAAATGAGGTGAAGAATTTACAACACAGGTTCTACGTAACTTGAATAAAATATCAAGGCCTCATAAGAGACCATTTTTAATGTCTGATGCGAGCCTTGGTGTTTTCCTCTGAGAGGAAATGAATCCGACTACGTATTAAAAGGTGATATTAGATATCGAATCAGGAAAATGACATGAAGCCATGAAATCCGAAATGGATTATTTGCATAACAATCAAGTCTGGGAGTTACTTGAGCTTCCTGAATGAATTAAACCTATTCGTTGTAAATGAGATTATAAAAGGAAGCGAAAGCTCGATGGAAAGATGAAGACCTTTAAGGCCCGACCGGTAGCGAAAGGTTATACTCAATGTCATGAGACCGACTATGAGGAAACTTTTTAACAAGTAGACATGCTAAAATCCATTAGGATTCTCTTAACCATGGTTACATATCATGACTATGAGATAATTAAAAATCACAGATGAATGTAAAAATCATTTTTTTAAATGGATTTCTAGAGGAGGATTTCCAAGGGGTTTTGTATCCAATGAAACTTTAAACTTGGTTTGTAAGCTCCAGAAGTCTATTTATGGAATTAAATAGACATCCTAAAGCTGGAATCATTGTTTTGATGAGATAATTAGATTATCTGAATTCATCAAGAACAATAAAGAACCGTGTGTTTATAAGAAAATTAGTGCGAGCATGATAATATTCTTTATTTTGTATGTAGACCATTTCATTATCATTGGGAATGATATATGATTGATGCAAAGTGTGAAATCCTATTGTTGTAAGAACTTATCCATGAAATACATCGGTGAAACTTCCTATATACTGGGTATAAGTCTCTACCGAATAGAGTTAGGAAGCTTATGGAGTTGTCGCAATCCATGTATAGAGATAAAATATTAGAAAGGTACAGTTTTACCAACTGCAAGGTAGTAAATGTACATTTTTGATACGACATACATCTTTCGAAGAAAATGCTCAGACTGAGGAAGAAAGAGTTAGAATATCTAACTAGCCATATGCTTCTTGTATTGGAAGTATTATATATGTTATGCTATGTACATGACATGACATCAGTTTTACCGTCAGTATGACTAGTCGATATCAATCTGATTCGGGTAATGATCATTGTAATGCAGTGGAATATATACTGAAATATCTTAAAGTTACTAAGGACAAGTTTCTCATATATGGAAAAGATGAGCTAAAAGTAAATGGTTATACAGACTCCAACTTCCAGAGAGATCCAGATAATACAAAATCTACGCCCGGATATATATTTACTCTTAATGGCGGTGCGGTTAGTTGGCGATGTTCAAAGCAAGGCTGAATAACTGATTCCACCACTGATGCAGAATTTGTAGCGGCTTCAGAAGCTACTAAAGAAGTTGTTTGGATTAAAAAATTTATAGAAGAACTTAGAATTGTGCCTTATATTGTGAATTTGATCCCACTATACTGTGGAGCCATTGAGTATGCTAAGGAGTCGAGAGCGCATTCTAAGTCTAAATACGTGGAAAGAAAATATCGCGTGATTATAGAGATCATTGAACGAAAAGACATAGTAGACTTGAAGGTCCAATAACAAGACAATATAGCAGACTCGCTTACTAAGGACTTACCTTCTAATTTATTCGATAAACATATGGAGGCGATGAGAGTTTGGTACCATCCGAATTGACAATGAGCCAATGGGAGTTTGTGTTGGAGTTAGTTCTTGGAGCACCAATTTTAATAATATAATATACATTATATTTATATTTATTAATAAAATAATTATATTTTTATTTCAACCTTATGTACGGGCTAAATTTGGGCCCAAGAGTAAAAATGTCATTTTACTTCCAGACTAACAACATTTAAAACCCAAATGCCTGACACCAATTATCCATCAGTCCATATAGCCCAAAGCTCTCAAAGGAGGCCCATTTGAAAGCTAATCAAAAGCCCATACCTAAGCAAATGTCTAACTGAAATGGGCTAATAACTTATCAGTTACCAATCCCAGAAAATGCCTGAACTCATAACTCCCCCTTCACGAACTAGCCATTGCATCCAAGTAGACATTCAATTAATATATTAACGGAGCACGCACCTCTCCAAAAGGCTTATAAAAAGAGAAAGGTAATCTACAGAGAATGACAATTTTTTTTTCAGCTGGAGCTGGAGCATTCTCATTTGAGCTTTCAAAATATTTTGCCTTCAAAACACCAGCCCACTGCCCTCACGACAATCAAATGATGATCAAGGTAACATCATGCCTTGTTTTTCCTTATTTTCTGATCATCCTCATCACTGACTTGAGCGTCGGAGTGCCTACGGTACCAAGCACACCAGTGGGCAGTAACCTACTCGCTTATTTTCCTTTATTTGCAGGATCACTAGTGCCCTATACTACATATTTCTAATTGTAGACCTCGGACGAAAATCAGAACCCATAACTTGGTGACCATCGTGGGGTCTTAGCAATTCATAGAAAGCAAAGATTTCTCGATCTACGGTTTCTAAACATAACCACTCATGACTTCGACAGTGAGTAGACACAAGACCCTGTGGCAACACAATAGTCGTGCTCCAAGAGTGATTATGAACTTTAAAAGAAGAAAACCTGGCCATGCGAAACGCTAATGCAAACATTCAAAAACAGTTGGAACAAATATCTTCAAGTTCCTAACATCATGACGCACCAGACCATCCCAGCGATCCTATAATCCCAACCAATCTCCCAAGGCAATCAATAATATGGCAAGCAACAATCCGCCATTAGACAATCGTCCACCAAATCAAGAAAGAAGTCAAAATATCTCTGCAACCTAGCAAACGCCGCAAGCTGCCTCCTCTATGCAAAGAGAAATACTAGAGTTTAAAGAAACGATTTTATCCAGTCTACCTGGAGTAAGGTTACCAATAAGAAAGAGCCAAGCTGGAAAGATTTCTGATACCCCATTTTTAGAAACCATCACATCCAACGAGCTGCCAAAGAAGTGCAGACCTCTAGAGATGAAGTTGTATGATGGATCCACTAACCTAGATGACCATGTTATCCACTACAAATACAACATGATATAGACTGGCCTGACTCCGCACTAATGGGAGGCTGGAATGTGCAGAGGATTTGAGGAAACTTTGGCGTGTTAGACAATTATGACCCATAGCGTCACTGTTTGTAAAAGACATTGAGGTTTTATACGAATTAACTATGTGACAATGTAAATTACTATTTAATCATTTTGTAATTAGATTAATTGAATATATAAATAATAAAAGTCCTTATAATTAGTTCCGGATTATAAGATATGAGACAATATCAATCCACTAAGGTTTAATCATTAAATATCTCTAGTCGTAGTATTATCGAGACTGGACATCGATAATGCGGAATAGACCAGTATTGCACTAGTGTGCGTTGTGGGAGCATATCAGCATAATTATCATATATTTAAGTATTGGATACTTATGCAAGTGTGATAGGAGGTTGTGTTTACCGATGGTACGGGAACAGCTTCGCTCCGGACAGATCCATCGGAATCCCATTGGTAGTATGACTATGTGTCTATGAGAATCCGATTCAGGGTAGGTGTATTTGGTCTTAACCTGATACTTACATCGCTAATACTTACGATAATCAATACGATTTAGTTTTGGTCGTCCGGGACTTTAACAGGTTTTGTGTACACCTCTTCTGGGTTTATTGAGAATAGTAGAGTATTGGGTGTGATGTCAAGATGGAAGTATCACTCCGGTCACATGGAGATGATGATCACGTAGGGATACAGAACTGGTACTCTAATGTGTTGCAACCATCGAGATAATGTGACAACGTCATGATTATCCGATTAAAGAGACTAGTTGCTTGTGATCCGATATATGCTTCGTACGGGGCATACACTACTCCATCCCCAGGCCTTGCAAGTGACATCCGATACTGGATCGCTATACGCAATACTACGTATACTACGCCTGGAAAAGGATTATATATTCCATTAAGAATATTTCTGGAGAATTGGGTAGGCACGGTGCTTTGCTAGAAGCCAACCATGTCTTATAAATTGGTAGGCACGTGGTACAAGATACACACTTAAACAGATAGTCCGATAACCGGATTTACTGCCAACATATCCGAGAGTCTTTTGGGTCACTTCCCAAAGATTCACCGATGACAGTTGACTCGATTAGAAAATTAATCTGGGATTAATTAAGAGAGAGAAAATTAATCTGGGATTAATTGAGGCATTATTTAATCTGGGATTAAATGTGTTCGAGAAAGAGAGAACGCTATTAATTTGAAATTAATCGGTAAAATAAATTTAATAGTTAAATTTGATTTTTTTCTATTTAAATTTATTTATATGGGCTAAAATTAATATATCAGATATATTAATTGGAATTAGATTTCAGTATGACTTTAATACAAGCGAACGAATTGATTTAGAATTAATTCGTAAATGACATTCGTAATACATTTATGAGGCGTCGTTAATTAATTAAATTAGATTTAATTATTTAATGATGAAAATTCATTTAGTCGGATTAAACGCATCCGAGTCGCGGTAAATATTCGTAGAAACCATTTGAATTTCAAATTCAAAATGTGTGGCCCACTTCACATGTATGAAGTGGTGGTTGGGAGAGTGGTTGGCATTTATGCCAAAACCATTTACTTTCCAACCCCTTGGTTTTGGGTGAAAAGAGTAAAAATCCTTTAACAAAACCAAATGCTTCTCTCTTCCAACATAACACAAGGCAAAATACAAACTCAAAACCCTAATATGGGCGTGAATCATTCTCCTTCCTCTCTTCGATTTTCTTGTAAGATCAAACAAGTTAGCACTTCAAGGAGTCTTCTAAGGTGATAGGGAAACTAGCTCAAGGCTTGGAATCATCACTTAAAACTTGGAGCTTCAAAGACAACACAAAATTATGAATTTCAAATCTGATCATTGTAAATCATTCTGCACCTTTTAATGATCTTATTCACAATAATCTTGCTTAATAGATCATTGGTATTTTTTAGGAACAATAACATGGCGGCCCAGCCCTTACCTGATTCAACAATCTTCCATACATATCCATCAAATCATACCAACAGTTAGAAGATAAATTTGTAGAGTATTTTGCATTCATGCAAGCTCGAGAAGATCTCAGACGACCTCAACGTCATCCAGCAGTGGAAATGAGAGTCATTGCGAAAGTACATGGCTTGCTTTAATAAAGAAAAGATAACTATCCCATATCTCCATCAACCTACAGTAGTGGAAACATTCAGAAATGTATTACTCTCAGAGAGTGGGCTCTACAAAAAGCTCACCAAATTTTGATGCTACTCGATGGGTCAGGCCTTGGCTCAAGCCCAAGTTGAAATCAGATGGGAAGAAGATTATTCCAGCCTATAGAATGAAAAGATACAGAGATCACACAAGATATTCACAAGAAAAGCTCATTCTCAATCATTAGACAGAAGGATTCAAAAAATGAGGGAATATCGCCCTCTTCAGAAAGATTTCAACCGTCGACCCTTGCTGTACAAGCCTCAAGAAAGAACGTCTCCAAACAGACCAAGTCTCATAGACTATAATTTCATTGTTTCCCCAGGAGAGTTAGTTTCAGTCCTCAAGAAGATGGGGAACGAAGTAAGGTGGCCCCCACGCTCTAGGGATAACTCCACGAAGAAAGACACCAGTAAGTGGTGTGAGTTTCATCGAGACTACTGTCATATAACAGCGAATTGCCTGGCATTGTGGTTGGAAGTCTTGAAATTACTAAAAAAAGGACTCTTGAAGGATCTACTCATGGAGAAAGGGAAGACAATATTGGCCCGAAGAGATGAGAAAGATGGACAAAGAGATGGCCTACCTCCACCACCACCAATTAACAACACAGTGAACTTTATTTCAGGAGGATCGGAAGTTAGTGGTGTTTCATATTCGGCTGCTAAACGACATTCAAGAGTTGCTGTAATAGACATTCCTTATTCTATGATATCGATTGAAGGAAAATTAACCAAACTAACAATAGGATTTCCTGATGCCAGTAGCTACACCCACACGAATCCACACCATGATGCTTTGGTGATATCCTTGTAAGTCACGAATTTCGTGATCAAACGTGTGTTAGTCAACACCAGGTCCTCAGCCAGCATCATCTTTGCCACAGCCCTCACAGACATGGGATTCGAACTAGAAAAAATAAACAAGCGGTCGATGGTGTTGATTTGTTTAAGAGGAGAACAAAAATTCAACATGGGAGAAGTGTCTTTCCCAATCTATACGGAAGTAGTCAATAAGATGACCACTTTCTTAGTCTTATATAGTCCATCATCTTACAACCTTGTCCCTGGGAGACCTTAGATTCATGAAATGAGGGCAGTCTCATCCACCTACTATTAGGTGCTAAAGATATCCACAAAGTGGGGGTCAAAGAGACAAAGAGGGACGGATCCGCGACCAGAAATTGCTACCAGGCGACCTTAAAAATAAAACCTCAGTCTGCATAGTAATTACAAAAAGAACCTCAAGCTACGGAGCTAACACTACCAAGCATTGAGGAGCTTGACGATGTAGGAAATGCTTTCCTCGCGTAGCGGAAGCGATTAGGCACACGAAATGGACTTGAAAATTTTTTCTACTTTCCCCTTCCTTTAGCCGAATCTGACCAGCAGGTATACTGAAATTTTACTTCTGTTTCAGACAAGATTTCAGCCCCGGAATGCCCCCGAAAAAGTCCCCGAATAGCCCCCGAACTGTAGTGAAATAATGGACTGTTTTGGACCCGTTACACAACGGAACTGCACACAAATCTACCCCTAATTTGCATGAATTGCAAGGATATTTTAGATCTGATTTTTCACTCAAAATACAACCACCATACAGCCCTAAAAGGTTCCCTAGGTGTTTCCCAAAATCCCGAATTAAAACAATACAAACCGAGCCCCGAATAAATTATATGATTCAAAGCAATAGATAATAAAATAGTCTCACTGCCGTGAGATAGAGATGAAGAGAATAATGATTTTGATTCAACGCCACAAGGTCTTCCGAGCTATGTCTCGCAACCAACGGAAAGGTGTGTGGGCTACACTCACAAAATTAAATCCCTAAACAATTTAGAGATTTTAATCACACTTAATATTTGTTTTTCTTCTTCATGTTCTTCAATGGAGTTTCTCAACTTTTGAGAGAATGGAGAAGAAGAAGATGCCTAGGGTTCCAAGAATGAGAGAGAGGCAAAAGAAAAATAAATCTCCTTTTTATACATAGGATTATTTGTTTCCAAAAACAAACAAATCCTTAGCCTCCCCCACTTTCAATTTTCGGAAATCACCTTGTATCAATAGGAAATTTATAACATCAAATATATTACATAATTATCATCTTAATGATAATTTAAATATCTCATTTAAAGAGTTGTTAAATCCAATTTAAGACTTGTGATTACCAAAAACTATTCCCCTCATTTTTGTATAAGAATCGGCCAAGGAGTAAATTTTCTTTTAATTTTGTAACATCCACTATTATTACTATAATAAAGGATATGTTACAAAAATAAAGATATGTAATTTTCTTTCATAAAGAGTAATTACTTAAACCATTCATTAACCTTCCAAAAACAATTTTTGGAAAAACAAAAAATCAAATATCATATTTATTAAATTAAATAATATAATTTAATAAAATGTAATTAATAATTATCAAATAATTATTATTAAAACTATATACTAACCTTTTAATCTATGATATCAAATGTGACATATAATATTATTGATCATATTAATAATATTCATACATATGTGAATATATAATTGGACTATCCAATTATACTAAATCCGCTATAGTAAATCGAGCTAGCACAAGAACCAAATGGACCCACGGTTTCGAGCTCTAATAATCTCGAAATATTAAATAAGCTCTTAATTAAATATTCAGAATTATTAACTCCGAGTTATTTCACTAAGAACCCGAAGTTGCACTCTCGTTGTCGCAAATGATATATTAAGCCGAACCAAGTCGGTGTCTATCGATATAGTCATTACATACGAATTGACCCTTCACGAGTATTTCGTAATTAGAGCCGGGTCATAATGTTCGTTATACCTCTCTAATTATTTTTACTTTAAGTACCATTGATTCTCTAATGAACGATTTATTCATAACTATTATGAATTTTAATCTTTCTATTCGTAATAGAGAGACTTGAGCGCTCAAATCGTTCAAGTACCGAATCAACCCTTAAGAAAGATACTCATCTACTTCTCATAAGAATGAGTGCACTCCATGTCTATGTAAAACGTTCCCAGCTACAAAACAAACTGTGTCCCCAAAATACGTAGCTATTGGTCGGGACTGCTACACCAACCTCACCTTTGTAAATCAAAAGACATAGCATGCCATGCAGAAGTTCGTAGTACACTCAGGATTAAGATCAATTTATATATGACCATCTAGTAGATCGAAATGACTTTCTTAGTCTAACGGATATTATAAGAATGTTATTTCCATCTGGGTCCAGTCCCATATGATCGCATCATACAAGGTGTCTCCATTCTCATGTCTCTACCTGGATGATCCGGATCAAGATCGCCATACAAATATAGAATATACCGCAGCTACAGATAAACCACAAACAAAGTACCCGCTTTGTTTGCTCTCTATGGACTATTTAAGATTACTAACTTAAGACTTAAATCCTCTTGTGTATGACACTCATACACTAACTCTGAAGGCACATAAGTAATCTAGGGTATTTAAGATGATATACAATATGTAAAAATTAAATAAATAACTTGATAAATGAATAATGCATCGTTTTATTTCAAAACACATAAAACCGTTTACATCACATATAGCTCTAGGGCATACATTCCAATAATCTCCCTCTTGCACTAGAGCAAATGGGACATGTCACGTAATCCTAGACCATCTAGGTGACCTTCAAAAACTTTAGCCGGCAAGGTCTTTGTAAATGGATCAGCCAGGTTATCTGCGGATGCAATCTTTGTGATGGTAACGTCTCCCCTCTGTATTATCTCCTGATGAGATGATATTTCCTCTCTATATGCTTTCCTCTCTTGTGGCTTCTTGGTTCTTTAGAGTTAGCCACCGCACCACTATTATCGCAATAGAGTATGAGTGGTCTATCCATATCTGGAACAACTTCCAGATCTCCCAAGAATTTACGGAGCCAGACTGCTTCCTTAGCTACTTCACAAGCTGCTACATATTCAGCCTCCATGGTGGAGTCAATAATACAAGATTGCTTTATACTCCGCCATACTATAGCCCCACCATCTAGGGTGAACACTGATCCAGATGTAGATTTCATAAAATCTACATCTGTCTGAAAATCAAAGTCTGTATATCCCCTTAGGATCATATCCTCATCGGAATACACAAGCATATAATTTCTCATTCTCTTAATATACTTGAGAATGTGTTTCACAGCCACCCAGTGATCCAATCCTGGGTTTGATTGAAACCTACTGACTACTCCCACTGCAAAACAAATGTCTGGTCTCATGCATACCATAACATACATGAGACTACCAACTACTGAGGCATATGAGATATGTCCCATTTCCTCAATATCTTGAGGTGTCTTAGGAGACTGTTGCTTTGACAAATGAATTCCATGCCGATAAGGTAGATTTCATTTCTTGGAATTCTGCATCCCAAATCGCACAAGGATTTTATCGATATAGGATGCCTGAGACATAGCTAACAGTCGTTTCTTTCGATCCCGAAGTATCTGAATCCCAAGAACATAATTGGCCTCTCCCAAATCTTTCATTTGGAATTGGTTAGCTAGCCAGATTTTCACATCTGATAATATCTTTACATTATTCCCAATGAGTAAAATATCATCGATGTATAAAATAAGAAAAACCACATTCCCGTCATTGACGTGCTTGTATACACAAGGCTCATCAACATTCTGCTCAAAATCATAAGACTTGATCGTTGTATCAAATCTTATATTCCAAGATCGAGATACCTGCTTGAGTCCATAAATGGACCTTTGCAGCTTGCAAACCTTTTGCTCTTGACCTTGGGCGATGAACCCATCTGGTTGTATCATATAGATACTTTCATCAAGATTGCCATTCAAGAATGTAGTCTTGACATCCATTTGCCAAATTTCATAGTCATAATATGCGGCAATGGATAGAAGAGTGTGGATGGATTTAAGCCTGGCTATTGGCGAGAAAGTTTCCTCATAGTCAACTCCCTCTTTCTGGATGTAACCCTTGGCCACTAGCCTAGCCTTGAAGGTCTGTACCTTCCCATCTGATCAACTCTTCCTCTTGTAGATCCACTTGCAACCTATGGGTTTCACCCCATCGGGTTGGTTTACAAGTTCCCAGATCGAGTTGGAGTACATGGACTCCATCTCTAGGTTAATGGCTTTGAGCCATTCCTCTTTGTCAGAATCTTCCATTGCACTACTGTAGGCCAATGGATTATCTATGCCATTACTGGATGCGATAACTTGTGCCTTTCCAACCCCTAGGTAGCGATCTGGTTTTCGTACAACCCTCCCACTGCGTCTAGGCAGTAGATCATTCTGACGAGCTTGCATCTGACTATCAGATATCGAAGATGCTATGTATTTGTCAACTTTCGTTCGAGTAACACTTTACTTCGAGGTTTGAACTCCCTCATATAGTCATTCTCTAGAAATATAGCATTTGTCAATACAAATAATTTGTTATCATCAGGACTATAGAAGAATCCACCCCTAGTCTCCTTAGGATAGACTATAAATAGGCATACCTGAGAACGTGGCTCTAAATTTGTAGTCTTATTCTTCAGCACATGTGCTGGACACCCCCATATGCGGAAATATCGTAAACTAGTTTTACGACCATTCCACAACTCTAAGGGAGTCTTAGGAACAAACTTAGATGGAACTACATTAAGGATATGCATTGCGGTTTGTAGTGCATATCCCCAGAATGAACTAGGTAGTGAGCTATAACTAAACATAGATCTCATCACGTCTAGTAGGGTCCGATTTCTCCTCTCTGTAACTCCATTTTGCTAAGGTGTTTCAGGTCTAAGGGTAATTTCGACCTTTTATCTCAGGCCCACTGTTAAATGCACCACCGAAAACCTCTAACCGAACCCGAAGACATTATGCATGCCCAAGCTCGAAGAAACACCATACCCAAAGACCGATACCCGAACCCATGAAATGTACAAACCCATAACTGCCTCTCCATGACTGTCGTTAACTGCCTCTCTATGACTATCCATAAATACCTCTTCATGATTCGACCGTTGCAAGCATCTAAAGCGTATGACAATTAAGACATACGTGAGTCCCACCTGGAATCGCCTATAAGAAGAACCAAAGTCCTGAAGAGAAGGCATGGCAAGCTCTCATACTCATAGCCTGAGAACACTCTCACCATAACCCTCAACACCTCCCACCTACCGCCATCACACATGAATCAAGGTAATATCTGACCTAGTTCTCCATCATATGGTGTTTTATAGCTCATCTCCTTTACTGACTTGAGCGTCGGAGTGCCCCCGGCACCCACCACACCGGTGGGTAGTCTACTCCCGCTCACTCTACCTTTGTTTTGCAGGATCGCTAATGCCCCTCTTTCAACGAAATATCGATTGTGGACCTCGGATGGAAACCAGCATCCACAGATACTATCCAATGCTCAACTAAGAATTCCTCGAAATCTCTGTCGAGGTATTCCCCTCCACGATCTGATCGTAGAGTTTTGATTGTCTTACCTAATTGGATCTTAACTTCTGCACAATACTCTTTGAACTTTTCAAAGGTATCTGATTTGTGATGCATCAGGTAGACATACCAATATCTTGAATAATCGTTAATGAGTGTGACGAAGTATTCATAACCGCCTCGTGCTCTTACATTCATCGGTCCGCAAACGTCCGATGTATTAGCTCAAGTTGTTGACTGACTCTTAAACCTTTTCCAGTAAAAGGTCTCTTGGTCATTTTTCCTTCTAAATATGATTCACAAACTGGTAGAGTCCCGAGCTTTAACTGGTTTAAGGCTCCGTTCTTTATCAATCTATTTATCCGGTCAAGGTTGATGTGACCAAGTCTAAGATGCCATATATATGTGTCATCGTGAGAAATCTTTGGCCGTTTAGTTTTAGGTTTCTCAACCTTAAATATTTCAGCGTTGAGCAGTGACCTATGTGTTAACGGTCTTAACACATACAAGTTATTTTCTGAGTTTTCTGTGCATATAGCTAATCCATTTCTACCAATAATAACCAAATTTCTATTAAAAGAAACTGAATAACCATCATCCAAAAGTTTAGAAACAAAAATCAAATTCCTGCGAAAATCAGGAATGAATAACACATTGTTTAAATTTAAATAACTATTATTAATAAAATTTAAACTAGAGACTCCCTCTGCTCTTGCTGAAACGGCATCCCCTGTCCCGAACCTCATGGTGTAGTCACATTCAGCAAGGTCCCTCCATGAATCAAGTAGCTGCAAAGAAGAACAAACATGTTAGTGGCTCCAGAATCAACAATCCAAGCATATTTATCATTTTCCACTAATAAGATTCAATAACGAGTAAATCATATTTACATGTTTCCTTTCTCTCCTTCAGCTCAGCAAGGTATTTAGGACAATTCATTTTCCAATGCCCATTCTTGTTGCAGTGGAAACATTTTCCTTTGGGCTTGGCATCCTTGGAGCCTTTCTTATTCTTCTTCTTCATGGCTTTCCTTTAGCCTTCCGAGTGCTTTTCTTCTTCATCTTTGCAGATTTAGAAGACTCGACAATATTTGCCTCTGCACTGAACTTACGAGGATCCACAAGCATGGACTCGTAATGGGTGAGCTCATTAAGCAGTTGGGTCAAAGTAAAAGTCAACTTGTTCATAACATAGCTGCTTTTAAACTGCAGGAAACTCTTCGGAAGAGTTTCCATGATCATGGTCACCTGGCTACGCTTGTCAATACGAGCTCCATGGATTTCAACAGTGTTGAGATAGGTCATCATCCTCAAGACGTGCTCTTAGACTGATGTCCCATCCTTCATCCTAGCAGTTATCGCTGAGACCATGGCCTTATGGCGTTGACGCTCCGAAGGTTACCCAAATATGCCCTGCAATGACTCCATCATCTGAGATGCTAGAGCCATAGGTTCATGCTTTGCAGCAAGAACCTCAGACATCCCTGCTAGCAAGTAGCAGCGGGCTTTCTCATTTGCTGCGACCCATTTCTGGTAGGTATCGCGCACAGCTTGACCAGTATTTCTGGCCGACTCGGGAGGACGTTCCTCCGTCATGATAAACTTTAGGTCTTCACAGACCATGATATCGTTCATGTTACTTTTCCACTTAACATAGTTTTCTCCTGTTAATTTATCGTTTGAGAGTATGGAAATAATTGGAGAAACCATGGCTGAAAAATAAAATAAACATGCATTTAACATTCATTCATCGTATATTAAAATCATTAAATAATTTTGGCATAAAATTAAACATGATGCATGAACCATGAATAATGAATTAGAAACTAAAAGAATTACTATGCCACGAAAATCTATCATCCTACAAGTAAGTGCGCCTTAGGGTAGGTCAAGTACTCGCATGATAGATCGAGACAATCTCAGTCAATTTAATATATGCGGGAATAACTCTTATTCCTATATTAAACAACTACCATTTTATTTGATCAAGGAATTTTATTAACAGTTAGTTATTCCTTTGTGAGTGTAACCCATCGTTTCGGGATTCTTGGACTTAACGAGTGAAGTGCCACCGTAGGGTAGGTCATTTCACAAGATACATCTAGAATCCATATCCTCTCGCAAACCTGATATTGACCCAAAATGAACACCATCCGTAGGGGACGAAAACAAAGCCATCTCGAGGTGCCTTTTGAATCTCACGTTTTTGGACTAACAACGGAGATCGCGGGATATACTGTCTTATATCTCTCTCCTCCTCACTATTTTAAAATTAAGGTTTCTATCTTTAAAATATCTAATATTTCATTTTAACTAGTGTGGATAAATTTATGGCGGCTAAATCATAATTTTATTTACACTAGTTTGACATAAGTGACCTAATCAATTTTAACTTTTAAAATTGTATCACTAATAATTCATTAGTCTCTACTAATAGTTTTACTCAATTAAACTAATTTAATTAGAATGGTATTAGTGAGCTATAATATTTTAACTCTTAAAATACTAGACACTAAAAGTTAAAATTTATGGAATTCTAAAAGGTCAAAATTTTAATTAAATATTTTAATAACTTTTAGTGCGTTATAAAATCCAATGGTACGTGGAATTGTATCCCGAGTGCAGACCATATTTCCGTCCATTCGGAATCGACTATTAAATTTATGTCCGGGTTTCCATCCTATATACCAATGGAATTTATTATGCACCAATTAAGTCCAATATATTAGAATTCAAATTTTAAACCATAAATCCATCTAATCTAATTAATTGATTTCCATGCATATCATATTCTAATTTAAACATTTTAAATTACATAAAATCATAATTTTATGTTTATAATGATAATGCATCTATGACATGTTATGACATGAAAAATGCATGAGTGGAGCACCCTAAGCTATATGACATGTTATTCAAACAATTCGAAATAAACATACATACAATATAAAAAAAATATTTTTGCATTGACCGGGCTCTTATTTTTCCTATACTAATTTAATTAGTACATAAGATTCACCAAGGCATCCATTGGTCTTCAAATCCCGCTCCAAAGTGGTGTTGGCTTCTTTTGCGTCTTCGGTGCTCCATATTACAAAAATTAAAATTTTACCTTGAAAAATAAAATTACAACAAATGTAAACAATGGCCTTATGGCCTTACATCCCAAAAACAAAACCAACTATAAAAAATAAGAGCCGGAAAAATTTACGACCAATGAAAAATCCATTCATCACATGAAATAATAAAAACATTCATCATATGAATATTACAATGTGCCCACTCATCTAAACATGCATATCATATTTATAACTCATATAAATATATTAAAAATAGAAACTTTAAATGAAAAAGAGAAAGGTTAAAAACACTTTTCAACCTCGCTCTTGATGGAAATTGTAGGAAACGCTTTCCTCGCGCAGCGGAAGCGATTAGGCACACGGATCGGACTTGAAAATTTTTTCTGCTTTCCCTTTACTGCTTTCCCCTTCCTTTAGCCGAATCTGACCAGTAGGTATACTGAAATTTTGCTTCTGTTTCAGACAAGATTTCAGCCCCGGAATGCCCCCGAAATAGTCCCCGAATAGCCCCTGAACTGTAGTGAAATAATGGACTATTTTGGACCGCTTACACAACAGAACTGTACACAAATCTACCCCTAATTTGCGTGAACTGCAAGGATGTTTTAGATCTGATTTTTCACTCAAAATACAACCACAATACACCCCTAAAAGGTTCCCTAGGTGTTTCCCAAAATCCCGAATTAAAACAAAACAAACCGAGCCCCGAATCAATTATATGATTCAAAGCAATAGATAATAAATAGTCCCACTGCCGTGAGATAGAGATGAAGAGAATAATGATTTTGATTCAACACCACAAGGTCTTCCGAGCTATGTCTCGCAACCAACGGAAAGTAGTGTGAGCTACACTCACAAAATTAAATCCCTAAACGATTTAGAGATTTTAATCACACTTAATATTTGTTTTTCTTCTTCTTGTTCTTCAATGGAGTTTCTCAACTTTTGAGAGAATGGAGAAGAAGAAGATGCATAGGGTTCCAAGAATGAGAGAGAGGTAAAAGAAAAATAAATCTCCTTTTATACCTAGGGTTATTTGTTCCAAAAACAAACAAATCCTTAGCCTCCCCCACTTTCAATTTTCGGCAATCACCTTGTATCAATAGGAAATTTGTAACATCAAATATATTACATAATTATCATCCTAATGACAATTGAAATATCCCATTTAAAGAGTTGTTAAATCCAATTTAAGACTTGTGATTACCAAAAACTCTTCCCCTCATTTTTGTATAAGAATCGGCCAAAGAGTAAATTTTCTTTTAATTTTGCAACATCCACTTTTATTACTATAATAAAGGATATGTTACAAAAATAAAGATATGTATTGCCTTTCATAAAGAGTAATTACTTAAACCATTCATTAACCTTCCAAAAACTATTTTTGGAAAAACAAAAAATCAAATATCATATTTATTAAATTAAATATATAATTTAGTAACATGTAATTAATAATTATCAAATAATTATTATTAAAACTATATACTAACCTTTTAATATATGATATCAAGTGTGACATACAATATTATTAATCATATTAATATTGTTCATACATATGTGAGTATATAATTGGACTATCCAATTATTAACTCCGAGTTATTCCACTAAAAAACCGAAGTTGCACTCTCGTTGTCGTAGATGATATATTAAACCGAACTAAGTCGGTGTCCATCGATATAGTCATTACATACGAATTGACCCTTCACGAGTATCTCGTAATTAGAGCCGGGTCATAATATCCGTTATACCCCTATAATTATTTTTACGTTAAGTACCATTGATTCTCTAATGAACAATTTATTCATAACTATTATGAATTTTAATCTTTCTATTCGTAATAGAGAGACTTGAGCGCTCAAATCATTCAAGTACCGAATCAACCCTTAAGAAAGATACTCATCTACTTCTCACAAGAATGAGTGACCTCCATGTCTATGTAAAACGTTCCCAGCTATAAAACAAACCGTGTCCCCAAAATACGTAGCTATTGGTCGGGACTACTACACCAACCTCACCTTTGTAAATCAAAGGACATAGCATGCCATGCAGGAGTTCGTAGTACACTCAGGATTAAGATCAATCTATATATGACCATATAGTAGATCGAAATTACTTTCTTAGTCTAACGGATATTATAAGAATGTCATTTCCATCTGGGTCCAGTCCCATATGATCGCATCATACAAGGTGCTTCCATTCTCATATCTCTACATGGACGATCCGGATCAAGATTTCCATATAAATATAAAATAGACCGCAGCTATAGATAAGCCACAAAAAAGTACCCGCTTTGTTTGCTCTCTATGGACTATTTAAGATTACTAACTTCAGACTTAAATCCTCTTGTGTATGACACTCATACACTAAGTCTGAAGACACATAAGTAATCTAGGGTATTTAAGATGATATACAATATGCAAAAATTAAACAAATAATTTGATAAATGAATAATGCATCATTTTATTTCAAAACACATAAAACCATTTACATCGCATGTAGCTCTAGGGCATATATTCCAACAGACGAGGTCTAAATACACCCACAACATGCAGATCATAAGGTTCAAATCGGGGATAATCTCAATCCCGAGCTACGAGCAAACTTATTGGTTTCTTGAAAAGCGATACGACTGTTTCGTATGGTCTCACAAAGATATGACTGGGATTGACCCTGAGTTAATTACCCATGAACTCCATGTTGACCCGGACTATCCTCCTGTCAGACAGAAGAGAAAGAAATTCACACCAGAGAGGAATCAACTCATAGAAGAGGAAGTTCAACAACTATTATAGAATGAAGCAATCAAGAAAGTTCAATTCCCGGATTGGCTTGCCAACGTAGTGGTAGTTCGAAAGAAAAATGAGAAGTGGCGAGTTTGCATCAACTTTATAAATTTGAATAAAGCTTGTCCAAAAGATTCATTCCCCATGCCTCATATAGAAATAATGGTTGATACTGCAGTTGGGCACCAGCTGTTAAGTTTCATGGATGCATACTCGGGGTACAATCAAATCCTCATGCATCCGGATGACCAAGAGAAGACTGCATTTTTCACTAGTAAATGTATATATTACTATAAGGTGATGTCGTTCGGCCTCAAGAATGTTGGAGCCACCTTTCAACACCTAGTTAATAGAATTTTCTCCCAATAAATTGGGAAAACTATGAAGATCTATATATGTGACTTGTTGGTAAAATCATTGGAAGCCGAGCAACATCTTTTACATTTGAAGTAGACATTTGACAAAATGAAAAGATATGACATGAACTGAATCCCATGAAATGCGCTTTTGGTATCACTTCTGGCAAATTTCTTGGATACATGGTTACTCAACGGGGGATAGAAGCCAATCTAGATTAGATCAAGTCCGTCCTCGATATCCCTTCTCCCACCCGCCCGAAGGATGTCATGCGATTGGTAGGGAGAGTTGCTACTCTGAATAGGTTCATTTTTAAGTAAACAAACAAAAGTTTTTTATTCTTCTCAGCTATTAAAAAAGTGAAGAACTTTGAATGGACCCAGCCTGCGAGGAAGCTTTAAAAGAACTCAAACATTATCTAACTTCCCACTTCTGTTATCGAAACCACTTGAAAATGAAAGGCTTTTTCTCTACTTGAGAGTTTCTAAACAAGCAGTTAGCGCAATCTTGACCAGGGAAGAGGATGAGACACAACTCCAAATCTATTATGTGAGTAAAGCGCTACTGGATGCAGATTCATGCTACACCCAAATGGAAAAATTACTATTGGCTTTAATAATGGCCACTCGGAAGCTACGCTCTTATTTTCAATGGCACCTAATCATAGTTTATACTTCATATCCTCTGAGAAAGATTCTCCATAAATCGGAATTATCCGGGAGACTGACGAAATGGACTGTGGAGCTTGACGAACATGACATCACTTACCAACCCCAAACTGCCATCAAGTCTCAGGCCTTAGTTGATTTTAGAGCGGACTTCAGTCCCGACCTACATGTTGTTGTTGAATCAGAAATCCATTGTGTCTATTCGACTACTTCTTGGAAGCTTGCAGTGAGTGGATCCAATAATAAGAGAGACTACTGTTTGGGGATGGTGATCACTACTCCTGAAGGTGACTTGCTACAGCAAGTAGTTAAGTGTGGTTTTAAAGTCACCAACAATGAGGCATAATATGATGCTTATAGTTGGTCTAACTTTAGCCAAAGAACTTGGAGCCAGGAAGTTAGAAGTAATATCTGACTCCCAATTGATTGTTAACCAATTCCAAGGGTCGTATCAGACACGACTCAAATGACGTCCTACTTACAGGAGATGAAAGATCTTCGGTCGACATTTAAAGAACTCACAATTACCCAAGTTCCAAGAAGAGAAAATTCTCAAGCAGATACATTGGCCACTCTTGGTTCGACAATGCAAGGGGACAAACTACAATCTATTCCAATAGTAACTTATAGTGGCCAGCTATTCGGAAGGAAGAAACAAAAGAAGTTGTCTCGATTGATTCGGTCGACACATGGATGACACCCCTTGTAAGGTACTTGCAAGATAACACGCTACCAAAAGACAGAAGAGAAGCCAGAAGGATCCAAAGATAAGCTGCCAGGATCACCATTTACGATGGACAACTACTAAAAAGGTTTTTGTTCCAATAATTTCTATCGTACCGCAAATGCACAGTGTCAAGTTTTAGTAAATGATAAGTGCAAGTGTCGAGCCTACGAGGATTGAAATCTAAATTACACCAAGTACTATAATTATTAATCTTAACTTTATTTAGACATAGAACTTTAATTCGATTTAATTAGAAAAGTAAAACAAGACAATTAAAATAAAAATTAACTGAATGCTTAAGGTAATATCAATGAGAAAATGAATCATAGAGTCTGATTTCACCTAGCTTTCCAATATATATTTATAATTCCAATAACTATTATTTAGAATCCAAGTTTATAAGCCAAGAATCATAAATTTATTCATTATCTCTCCCGAGAAATAATGAAAGTATTGTCAATTATAAAATTCAATATCCATATAAAAATCCAATGATTAACAATTTATTAAGCCCTGTGATTCTGTATGTATAGCTTTCAAGGAGTTATAGATTCTCCCTAACTCTATAAACCTCCCAGATTATATTTTCCAATTCCTTTGTGGCCAGAAAATAAGAAACATTAAACATAGGAAAACATAAATAAACTGAATAACAACTGTAACAAAGTTATTTGGAATTAACACAGTCTCAAGCATTAGGCTATATCAAACTCTAGAATAAGAGATTTAGTTCATGGCTGATTTAAAAAAAACAACAATTGTATCCAAACCATAATGATAGATAGAAAAAATCTAAAGAAGAAAATAAGAGAACGAAACTCGCAGTAAATTCCTTATATTTCTGGACTTCACCGCCTTGTCTTCTTCCTTATGCTTTGATATCTCTTTTTGGAAGTATTATTTTTTTCTGGTGTTTTAGAACTTTGTTGTTGTCTCTCTGCCTCCTCAAGGTTTGGACGGATGTTTAATTTATAGGAAAAACCCCTAGAGATGTTCTACGAATCTTCTGAAACCTTAATGTCTTTTCATGCACGATGCGGCGCCGCAGAGCTGGAATGTTAGCGCCGCGGTTCCAAATCCCTTGTACTATTGTACGGAATGTCCTTGGCACCGCAGCGCCAGAAGGTTGGTGTCGCGACGCCAGCCTTGACTTATGGTTGACTTGATTTCCTTCTTCTTTGCTTTTCTTGCGTGCTTCAGTTGGAACCATCAGCTCTCAAAACCCGAATAATAATCCTGAATCCATGCTTTTCATGCTTCCTATTAACAAAATACCAAAAAAATCCAAAAATATATTAAATTACATGGAATCTAACAAAATAATAAGATGAAGATGCAAGAATGAGTGTGTAAAATTCACACTTATCAAACACCCCCAAACTTAGGATTTTGCTAGTCCCGATCAAAAAATAAATAGTAAACACATAAACCAAATTAAAAAACTAAAATGATAAAATTAACTAGGCTAATTTCGTACAGACCACGATTACATTTAGCTTATGCAATAAGCCTTTAAACCTCCAGGCGACCCTAGTGGACGAGTTATAGTCTCGTGATGGCTTACAGAGACGACACCCATAAATATCATGAATTATGCTCATAGTATCATGCAATAGAAAAAATTGACAAAGAAATAATAGGAGTCTTAGGAAATCTGGTGCATGGAGTGTTCTCAGAGAATGCCTAATGATGAAAAGAAAGAAACCTTCAAAGTACATGATTTACTTAGATCCAACTTCTTGAATATATTATCTAAATCAGACTCAAAATGTGCGTGTGTTTTAAGGTTTGGTCATAACTTGAATCCTAAAGAAGCTAACTAGGTGAGTTCATCAATAAAATTTTGAATACAATCGGTTAAACCGACCTAGATATCTCAAAAATTGCTCCATATTTGCCTATTGAACTCTATATGATATGGTTTTTTTTATTTTTGTTCTTTTTTTTTAAAACTCACCTATCCCTTAAGGTAGTATTTCTTCTCATGGTGATCCTAATAGTCATCCATTGATAGCTTCACGCTTATCAGTTATATGTGATTTTTTTATACCATATCATATAATATAAATTATTACAAACAAAGATAGATATCTAAGCTAATGGTCATTCATTTTCAGCTAATCCTTTAACTAGACACGTTGTTATCTACCCAAGATCTTACTGTTAGAGAACATCTATATTAGGTGTTTACGAGTCTGACTTAGATCTCTTACTCAATGCATTAGATAATATGTATTCACATACTTATCATTTTCACAGTTCTCATATTATGCACACATCCTCATTATTGAAACAGCATTCATCATTCCCAGACTCTTTTTTTTTTTGTTAATACAAGTGCATGTCATAATTGAAAGAAACAAATCACGAAGATAACAAAGACATGTAATTCACACACACATATGAAATACCACACATATAAATTGACAATAACACCCCCAAATGTGAAACTAGTATTGTCCTCAATGCTCAAAAAAAAGAAAGTAGAAGTGCACGGAACATACCTCAGACAAAAGCCATCAATCCTCATCCTCCTCAGATGCATCAGTTGGATAAGGAGGAAAATGGGTGGTGAAGTAAAATGGACGAGCATTGGCTCTAGAATTCAGTCCATATTTTCAAACATCTCCTCCAAGGCAGCATTAAAGTCCACAGAATAGGCCATGTAGTTGTCCACTCACTCCCGGAAAACACGCTCTACCCGATGATGACGTCAGGTCTCGGTCTCGAGTAAAGAGAAAAGGTCCCCCCCAAATTGAGATGGGGTGTGGTAGTCGGAATTAGCCGAGAGGGAGTGAAACTTGCACTGCGGGAGGAACTAGCTACTCTAGATGGACCCGACTCTAGTGTGTCATCATCGTCCCTGGTCTAGTAATGGGAAAGAATACCCGCATTGATTGGAGCTTGAGAAGTCAGGATTTCTTCACTTTTCCCAAATAATCCATGTATTATGGCACAAATCATTAATCGGTGATGGTGATGAAGTCCAAGTGTGGTAGCTCCCCGCACAATATCAAAATAGAGTCCTAAATGACCCGTCCAACATCAATGGATTTGCCGGTGATAATTACATATGTTAATGCGTCACTGTCCTTAGTGTCATGAGAGGTGTGACTGGTTGGTAGCAGTTTAGTAGAGACAGAAAAAAACAGGCCTTAGCATATTTTTCTAAATTCATTTTGTTAAATTGAACAGCAACACCTTGATTTGTCTTCCATCTAGCTCCGACTCCACATAGGGTGGTGATTTTCTCCTCGTAATCAAGGTCCTCTTCTAAGTAGGTTGTATATCCATCATCCTCTAGGTCGGGCAACTGATAGGAACTATTGATGGTGTGCTGATCGAATGTACCATTTTCCCTCGGACAAGTACCTTCATGCCCTTGTGGCACACCTTTAGATTGGCATAGAATTCATGAACCACGGGTAAAACTGCATCGGCAGAGGGTCTAGTGAATTCGTTCAATCCCTGATTTGAATAATCTCTGCTATATCAAGGTCATGGGCAATGGAAACTTGTATGCCTTGCACTCGGACGAGGTTCTTTGAAAGTAAGGCATTATAATGGTCGAAGGCCTCATCATTCCAAAAACATATGGGATCGTAATGATAGGATGATGATGAATTTTTTCCTTCTTAGGGGCCATAATATCACTCTTGAATCCTAAGACTCTCACTATGTCACACTACATGCTGATTGAGCTAAAAAGAGGCAAAAATTATGTTGGGACAAAGTATCGAGTTGTTGGTGTGCAAGGGTATACTAGACTTGTAAAGTCTATAGTTAGTACCACACTACTCCAAACAATCCTAAAACAAGGTGAATTCACGCATATAGTTGAAAGAAGAGGACTCAAAAGTGATGTATAAGGCAGAACAATGACACGAATGGAGTGTTGTCTTCCTATTGTGGTGGTGTGTACTATAGCATGTTGAGGTTGGTGGCATGCACGTTAAGGTTGAAAATGGGGGTGTCCGTGCACAAGGTGGTGGTGGGGACGTTGGAGTGATGTAGGGTGTGATATTGGAGGAAACGCATAAGGGTTGGGTGTGATGAGGTTTTTATGTGAGAATGAGGAATATGATTGCTGTGTGTTAGAGAAGTGTGTGAGAGATGCAGATTATTTTGTGTGTATATGTGTGAGGTGTCGCGGCTCCACTTACAGGCGCCACAGCGCCTACGGTTCGGGTGCTTTGGCTTGCATGGCTGGGTGCCGAGCGCCAAAAGATTGGGTACCGCGGTGCTCACGATTGTTTTTTCGACTAAATTTAAAACAAAAGGAAATTAAATTGAAAGCTATTCATTGGGTTGCCTCCCAATAAGCGATTGATTTATTGTCTTTAACCGGACATCATGCCACCACTGCATCAGGTATCCGATAAGGATGTTGTCAATCAGTTTCCCTTTAGTTCCATAATAGTGCTTCAAGCGTTAACCATTGACTTTGAACATGAGCTCTTCCTAGCACTGCACTTCAATCGCGCCATATGGGAATACTTCCTTTATGATGAACGAGCCAAACCATCGCGATTTAAGTTTTCCAGGAAATAATTTGATCCTTGAGTTGAACGAGAACACTTGCTGGCTCGGACAGAATTCTTACTGAAGTATTTGTTTGTCATGTCACTATTTTATTCTTTCTTTATAGATCTTGGCAGTCTCATAAGCATCATTGTGAAATTTCGTCAATTTATTCATTTGAAGGAGGCGCTACTTACCAGATGCTTTCATATCGAAATTCAATTTTTTAATAGCCCCAAAAGCTCGATGCGTCAATTCAAATGGCAAGTGACATACTTTTCCAAACACTAATCGGTATGGTGACATCCCAATAGGCGTTTTAAAAGCAATCCGATAAGCCCATAAGGCGTCGTCAAGCTTCATAGCCTAATCCTTTCGGTTGGTCTTTACTATTTTCTCCAAGATCTGTTTGATCTCTCGATTGGATATTTCAGCTTGGCCATTTGTTTTTGGGTGATAGCCCAAAGCAACTTTATGCCTCACACTATATTTGGAAAGAAGAGTATTGAAGAGCTTGTTGCAAAAATGTGTGCCTTCATCACTCAAGATGGCTTTTAGGGTACCGAACTTGGTGAAAATATTTTTTAGATGAACTTGATGATGACTTTTACATCATTGGTAGATGTGGCAACGACTTCTACCCATTTGGATACATATTCAACTGCTACTAAAATGTATGTTTGGCCAAATGAAGGAGGAAATGGCTCTATGAAATCAATCCCCTAGACATCAAAGAGCTCGACCTCTAAAATATTAATTAAAGGTAATTCTTGACGCCTGGAGATGTTCCTAAGTCATTGGCAATGTTCACAGGTTTTAACCAACTAATAAATGTCTCAGGACAGTGTAGTCTAATAGAATCCAGATTGGAGTACCTTGGTAGCTGTTCTTATTGCTCCAAAATATCCTCCATAACGGGAAGAATAACATTGATTGAGGATTTCTTGAGCCTCCTCATCGGGGACACATCTTTGAATTATCTTATCAGGGCATCTTTTGAAAAGTAGGGGTTCATCCCAAAGGTAAAATTTCACATCATGAAGGAATTTCTTCCATTACTGGTAAGTGCTATCCGGTGGCAATTCACCACAAACTAAGTAGTTTGTATAATCAGCAAACCAATGTATTCTTGTAAATACTTCGAAATGTTGCTCATCCGGGAAAGCCTCTTGAATAACCCCTTCACTAGGTTCTTCAGGCTCGATTCGAGATATGTGATCAGCAACCACATTCTCGCTCCCATCTTATCCCGTATTTCCAGATCGAATTCTTGCCAACAGAAGTACCCATCGTATCAGACAGGGTTTGGCATATTTCTTTGCAAACAGGTAACGAATCGTTGTATGGTCGGTATAGACAATCACCTTTTTCCCAATTAGATATGGTCTAAATGTTTCGAAGGTAAACACGACCACCAACATTTCTTTTTCAGTGGTGATGTAATTTTGTTGAGCACTATCTAATGTTCTGCTTGCATAGTGTATTACTCTGAGAAGTTTGTCACGCTTCTGACCCAGGAATGCACCAATTGCATGGTCACTGATGTCACATATCACTTCAAAATGCTCATCTAAATTTGGGGTTATCATGATTGGAGTAGAATCAATGCTTGTTTAATTTTTTTAAAGGCTTGTAAGCATTCCTCGTCCATCACAAAAGAGAATCATTTATAAAGATTGGAAAATGGCTTAGTAATTTTAGAAAAGCTCATTATGAATTGGCGATAGAAACCAGCATGGCCAAGGAAACTCCTTACTCCTTTAACATTTATTAGTGGCGGAAGCTTTTCGATTGCTGCTATTTTGGCTCTATCAACTTCCACCCCATTCGATGATATCTTTGATGGAGTTAGTGCTTAGAGTGCAAATCCGAATTGTACATTTTATTATTTATTAATAAAATAACTATATTTTTCATTTCATTCCTCATTAATGGTATTGTCATTTTGCGTATTAGATTGATGTATATATATACTAAGAATGACATCGACCTTAAAAACGTTTTGACACTAGGTGTAAACTATTCTTAAAGTAAATACTCATAGTCGTTGGTTTTGGAATACCTAGAAGACTAGCACATGTCGTATATTGGAATTGGAGTTCCAATGGTTTAACGCAATGTGCCATGAGTTTTGGAAAATTGTCTAGAAATGTGGGTATTCATTAAAGTGAATACTGAATGACTCATATATGATTCATAATAGTTGGAAGTACACACCACCATCAATAAGAATCTCCTCGAGTTGAGTAGTATATGTAATCATTTGACTATAGGATAACATTGATTTTGTGTGAGATCCTCCACAGTTTGATTTCATGTATGTCAGAAACCTTTCATGGTCTAGTGTCTAGATGTTCGTTGGGTATGGACTGATGCACTTAGTAATCAAGTGTGAAGCAAGATAGGATCCGTCAGCCCATATGTGTACTATAAGGGGTTTAGGTATCCATGTAAGTTAAGTCATGATTCTTAAAGACTTTGGCCAAAGCCGATTACCTAGGGTGGATCGAATCAGTTGTGAAGAATCATAGACGTGTCGACATGAGATGTGTACCTTGGAAACTTGTCGGTGTATTCTATATTTCCTAAACACAACTCGGATAGCCTACGACGGAGGGATTGTTAAACTTAGGTGATGCCCTCGACTTGTATAGTTCAGAAAGGTCGTTCTTGTTCTTCGCGAATTCAGAGGTGGCCTAATTGCGTACATTTTAGCTATGCTTATATGACGAACGTGTCTGAATTAGAGAGTCCCAATATGAAGTGTACTCATTGAGTGCTTGGGTACCGATTTATTTTTGATAAAAGATAATATTCGATATTATAATTATCAACTAAGATAATCAAGTGTTAATGAATAATATTGATTATTTACTTTGACCTAATTTGATTAATTGTATTAATTCGATAATTACACAAGGCTTATATGTAAAATCATAATTATCTATACCATTTGATAATATTATGGTAATTGTAAGTATGTAATGATATGTGGTTTTAGCTTGATTTAATTGGATTAAATCAAGGTGGCAAACATTTAACTAATCCATTTCCTAATCCTTGGCTTGATTTAATTAGATTAAATTAAAGTGGGAGACAATGGAGATTAGTCACACCTAATTATACATATTTGAACAAATTAGGTTAGGCCTACTTGAAAGTTGATTACAACTTTTATTAATTAAAAATTACCTAAATTTTGCTATAAATAGCAAGCTTTAAGAAAGTTTTAATTAAAAGAAAATTAATTATCATAAGAAAATTCTTAGAGAAATTATCCTAAGTTAGAGAAGTGTTTAGAGAAGCTTGTGAGGTCTCTACAACATTTCATCCAGGAGAAATCAAGATTGGATCTTGAAGTGAAGATTGGAAGCATTGAAAATAAGATTGGATCTTGAAGTCAAGCTTGCACACCTGGAGGTTCTCCAATAATTTCAACAAAGGAGAGGTAGATTGGATCTTGCATCATGCTTACTAGGTAAAGTTTGATCTTCTCATAAGCTGTGTTTATTTGTGTATTAGATGCATGATCACATAGCTTAATGTTGAATAAGGCTAATCAATTGTGTTAGGATACTTTGGAAGTATAACACAACATGCTTATAGTTTAGGTCAAAGATGTTAATGTTGGGTATGAAACAATTAATAAGAGTTTGGAACTCTATATTAAAGCTTAAAGCTATGGCTACCATTCTAGATTCACTTGACCACCTTTAGGTGATTTGGAATTGTGCATGCGATATTTCTAATTGGGATTATAAAATGGTTTGTGTATTGGATTCAAAATTTACATAAATACATATTTAGAATAAATTTATATTTTTTTGGAAAAAAAAAATTATATTTTAAAAAACTTGATTTTTATTTTATAACATGTGTTGATGTTGGTTTTAAATTAAAAATTAATTTTGGGTGTTTTTGAAGTGTTTAGAGAAGACTGGAAAGAATCAGGGTCAAAGACCCTAATTCCTTCAACTCACTGTAATGTGAGCTGAAGAAATGAAAATCTTTTGAAATGAAAATAAAGAAAAAAACAGAAGAATCGGACCTGGGTGCTACAGTGCACGTGTATTGCACGCGCTCGCGTATGCGCTGCGCTTGATAATTTTGTTTTCTCTCGTTCTGACGCTTCTGGACTCTGATTCAGTCCCGATTTTTTCCTATACACTCGTAATAGGATATAGTTTTTCATTAAATAATTTAAAATTAAACCCATAGTTTATATCCATGGGTTAGACCCATTTTTGATGCCCGGGGTACCGTTCCGACCCTAGGGGTTCTACAACTACCCTAATAGAATGGTATCAGAGCCAAAGGCTTAACCACACAATACATGTTTTGAATCTATGCTATAGTAATTTTAATTTAATTATGTATAAGACATATTGGATATGTATTGCTTGTTTTGAATTAAAATTTTGACCTAATTAAGTTAATGACTTGATTCTCATAAATCTCCCGTGATTAGGTGATTACTTTTAAGTAATAATATTAATAATATTGGAGCATTATTGGATGGTTCATCTTGTCAATACAGAGATGAATGAGTTCTTAGTACTTATATCCGACATCGTCATTAGTGTAATGGTATAATTGCTCGAAACTTAGGTTGCTCCGGTAAAACATTAGATGTAGCGTCATAAGTTAACGTAGTCGCCCAATATCTTCATTAGTATGAGGGTGTACATACGAAGTTCATTGGTGCATATTGACAAGTATACACCTAGAACACGTCTTAATCCAATATCGTCATTAGTGTGAGGATAATAAACGGTTCAGGACCAAACCAGGAGTCACATGAAGTGATTAACCTTGGAGGTCTACCTAATGAGTTTACAAAGGCCAATATAATTATTAGTATGAGGCTGGAGTAAATGTCATGGGATTCACTTCCCGCTATGAAATTTTGATAGTCAAATTTCTATTTTTTTTTTGTTAAGGGAGATTATGGAATTACGTAAAGTAGTAGGAGGGCACTAATAGATTTAAAATTCGATAATCAATTAGTGTTATCATTTTTGAAATGAAAATTGTTCTGCTACTACTCAAAAATATTATTTTATAGATGGCTGCCACTAATTCATTAATGAAACTTTTGGATTCCAATAAGCTAAAAGGAGCCAAAAACTATTTCGAACTGAAAATGAACATGCGCCTTATCTTGGAGTATCAAAAGTTGACTTATGTCACGATCAATCCATTGCATGTTGCTATCGATCTTGACTCCACTCCAAAAAAGTGATAAACTTTTGATAGATGGAAGGATGATAACCTGAAGGTGAAATCCTACATCTTGGGATCGATGATTCCAGATTTACTGAGACAGTACATTGAAGTACCAGATGCTTGGAGCATCATGTGAACAGTCAAGGAGTTCTTCGAGGCAAATCAAGAGATGAAACTTTGTCAAAGGTCTAAGGAATTATTTTGTACTGAACTTAAGGATGGAGGAGCTGTCAGCACTCATATTTTGAACATGATCCACCAGATTCAATATCTGGAATGACATGGCATTGTGTTTGATGAACGACATCATTGGGCTTTATGCAAAAATACCGTGCCTACAGTCGCCCCCACTTTGATGGGGCTTGTGCAGTGTGTGACAGTGACAACCCTATCGAAGTTATGCATGTATTTTTCACTTATCTGGTTCTCCGACTGTCTCACTTACCTGCTACTTTACGAAATGCTTCAAACTGAGTTGATCTGGTGGTGAGGTACTGCGACCACTAAGGTTCATCCCTGCAAGATGCTGCGATCTATAAGATTCATTACCAAACTGAGCTGATGTGAGGTGGTTCATTCCCGAACCATTACTTGAGAGGTGGTCCATTCCCGAATCGTTACTTTATGAGAGGTGGTCCATTCCCGAACCGCTACTGATGAGAGATGGCTCATTCCCGAACCGTTACTTTATGAGATGTGGTCCGTTCCCGAACCGTTACTGATGAGATGGTTCATTCCCGAATCGTTACTTGATAGGTGGTTTATTCCTGAATCGTTACTTGAGAGGTGGTCCATTCCCGAACCGTTACTTGAGAGGTGGTACATTCTTGAACCATTACTTGAGAGGTGGTCCATTCCCGAACTGTTACCTGTGAGGTGGTTCATTCCCAAACCGTTACTTGAGAGGTGGTCCATTCCTAAACCGTTACTGATGTGAGATGGTTCATTTCCAAACCATTACTGATAAGAGATGGTTCATTTCCAAACCGTTACTGATGTGAGGTGGTGGTTCATTTCTGAACCATTACTGATGTGAGGTGGTTCATTTCCGAACCCTTACTGATGTGAGATGGTGGTTCATTTCCGAACCATTACTGATGAGAGATGGTTCATTTTCGATCCGTTCCTGAGTTGAGATGGTTCATTTTCGAACCGTTTCTGATTCACTTGTCTTTGCTGTATATGACGTGTATGCATGTATGCGTGGATGCATTCCCTTTTCCAATGGGTTAGGCCTTCATTGTGCTTGTTTGGCACCCTTCGCCTATTAATGTCTTTGGTCGCCCCCTGGGTCTGCTTACAATTTCCTTCTGTTAATTCTATTATGCTTCTCACTTGCAATTAAAATTCCATTGGGGTTTTCGGATGTACAAAAATTATACGTCTTTATCTTTTTCGAATAATGTCAAATACGCTCATGTCACACATGTCATGATGTAAACTAAAAAACTTCGAGCAAGTAAGCAAGAGAATGCCTTTATGAATAATAAATGCAGGATTACAAAAATAAACATCTTCGTCATCTGCAGCCTTATCTTCTTCAGACTTCTTGGTTTCTTTGAGCGTCAGCTTCTCTGACTGCAGTGGTTCTTCTTTCTATTCATTCTTCTCTTTGTCATTGCTCGAGAAGTTTTCCAGGAATCTATCCCCTGCCCTATTTCATCTTCACTACTGCTGCCCCATATCTCCATGTAAAACGCCTGATAGTCGATGGTTCAGAGACAAGGCTTTCGGGTAGGCCGTAGCCAATCATGTAGGTGGGTGGTGGAACAGAGTGGTAGTTGGGTAGAGGGTTTCTGTGTGTGTTGGGTTGTTCTTTTTCTGGATCTAGTATTTTATGGGCTTCAATGAGGTTTTGGATCTCATGCCTAAGGCGGGTGCAGTTGTCAGTTTCGTGGCCTTTTCTCTTATGGAAGTGACAATATAGGCTTAGGTCGAGATTGGGTGGCACAAGGTTTGGAAGTGGTTTAGGCTCTAAGGGTTTTAGGAGTCCTTGCATTTTCAACTTTTCAAACACATTTGACAAAGGTCTACCAAGATTGGAGAATCGCATGTTTTTGATGGCAACGACCTCAGCGGGAGCGGGCATGGTCCCTGAAGGCCCCATAATAGTCATTCTATTCTAGCTGTAGAACTTTCTGTTCTCGGCTTCTTCTTCCTCAATATCTATGACAGTCTCCCTCAATTGTCGAAAGTCACTAATCATGAAGGCCATCCTGAGAGTGCTCGGTGCCCTTGATGATCATCTTGATTTGGTCATTCTCCGAGGGCCGAGTCTGCATCTTCAAAAGCTGACTTCTCCAAAGATCTACATAATCCTTGAAGCTCTCATCCGGCTTCTATTTGGTATTCTCCAAGTCACAGAGCGACAAGTCAATCTCCAAATCTGTGACATTCCAAACATCTTCAGCACCGACGCTTCGACAGGCCTGTTTCCGTTGAACTTGACTATGTCAGACATCTTGAACTGGGAAGGTAGTTGCTCCTCGAAATTCATCGCATCATAGTCTATCAAATCTTCATGTTTACCCTTCAGATTGCGGGTAACCGACTTTACCTGATCACTTAGTTTATGCAATTCTGCCTGAGACCCGGCTACCCTTCCTATGGAATACTTAGCCATGTCATAATCAAAAACATGGATCTCATCACTCACCCTATTCGGAGGCTCTTCATGTATGATATTCTCATTTCTTTCTTTCCCCCCTATGCAGGGCACTACCAGACTGGCCACGGTAGTGGCCAAAGCTTGCAGATGCTCGGTAATCTTGTTGAGGTTGGTTTCTAACTGATCCATACGGGAATCCTCATTATTTGACTCACTCATGTTTGCTAACTATTTTTAACGAGTTTTCATTCTTCTCTAACCCAACGAATATCTATGATGGCTGTTAAAACTATAAATTAGCATGATGTGTATATGTGTGTGATGCATGAGATACATAAGATGCATGTGATTATCAAAACAGAATATATCCTTCCGACCTTATTTCTCCCACACTCGGGGTAAGTCCATTTCTGTCCTAGGTATGGTTTATTTTATGCACCAATATGGGGTACACAAAATCATTCTCTTATATGTTACAGGGTGGACATTGGTCACTTCGGCCCCTTTCCCTCGGTAAAAGACAAAGACTTCCCATTTACTACATGGACTAAGCCTATTATAAGGATCGTGACATTGTCTAGAAATGATGAATTGGGCTTTCCGTAACCGCGGTCATGGAGATGAACTTGGAGGTGTCCAAATTAAACAAATATGCCGTAACAAGGCGTATCCTTCTTGGATGAAAGCCAGTGCGGATATCGGACTCATACTTCTGGCATATTTGGATCATGTTTGGATTTCCTAAGCCCATCAAGGTTTTCATACAAGTTGGCCTATTATCATTTTAAAGCATTTAATCATATTATCGCGAGGTGAAAACTTGTCCCAATTGAAAAAAAAAGCCTAACAAGTTTACACTTTTACGGTAAAGTGGGTAAACAACCTCAAATGATAGGAGGCCAAAACAGAAAGTGGCCTATTACAATTTTGAAAACTTTTGGACCAATCATCATAAGACATAAACTCATCCCAGTTTAAATGGCCCAACAAGTTCGTATCTTATGATGAGAAGTCCAAATGGATCTAAATGATGATGGTCCTAAACACAAGCATAAAGGGGTAGCTTTTATAGGATACACGACTATGGTTCAAATTTGGGCTCATAAGAGTATGGATAAAGGCTCTCTTCGGCAAATGATTGCCCATAACTAGGTCTCCCCACTCAAGGGTTCGAGCGACTAAGTGAGTACACTTTTTTTATACCCTAAAGTATGTGCCAACGAGTGATGATGCCATATAACGATCTGCCGCCTCGAACGAAAGTGACTTCACGATACATGTCGCGATCAGGGTAAAAAGGGTATGCAAAATATATGAGACTTGGAGAACTAAAGCAAAAACAAAAGATATTACAAGGCATTATTTCGGGACCGATTCTCTATCCCTAGTGGAGTCGCCAGATTGTGTGAACAGAATGAAGGTGACACTGTTCGGGCTCGCGGCCCGTCGGGAGTGCAAAGTAGCCCACGTGGGACTAAACTGGAGAATAAAGGAGTCATCATCCAGTGTGAACTGGGAAATGATTTAAGGCCACACTAACCCCTTGCAAGGGAAGACCTCAAACTGTTGGGTTCAGAATGGTCCCTTACTTATGCTAATTGTAATAAACGGATTTATGCAATAATATAAACAAGTCTTATACAGTACATGCAAGATAATTTAAACAACACACAAGTTTGCACACCCATAGACGTAAAAAGAAAATGAAAGAAAATGTATAATTCTACAAATATATTAAACAAAGAAGCGCGAGAATGTAAATAAACAATAACAATAAAAGCATTAATAATAAAGATAGATAATTAAGTATGTAATGTAAAAGGAATAACCCAAAGAGGCAAACACGCATGAAATAGGATAAAAAAAGAGGTCGGTCCATTGCATGCGTGTTCGTGTAGCGTTCGGGAACGCGTTTGAATGAGATTACCAAAGTGGTATCTATAATGGCATGAATATGTGCGTGAATGTTTCTCAAACGGCATGTGGAGTTGTATCCCAGGTATAGATCGCACTATCGTCCATTCGGATTCGACTACAGAATTTATGTATGGGTTTCCATCCGATATAACCACGAGAGGCAACACTCAAGCATTAACATATAATAAATATGAAGCAATAAATGAAAAAATAACAAACAAACAAAGGTGAATAACAAAATTAGAAGGAAAGAGATGTGACTAAGAGCCTTGGCCGATATTTATATGTGATCTTGTATGCCCAATTGGACGTATTTCACATCCATCCACGCGTACCTTGTCCGATGCGGTAAAATATCATGGTAAGGCTGCCCTCAGACATTTCCCTGAAATGAGGGACCTTTAATCCGACGTAATTAGCTCATACGCACTAAATAACGATGCATGAATAAATAAATGAAACCACATACAGAAAGTAAATAATGGAATAATAAAAGAGATGCGACCAAGAGACTTGGCTGATATCTATATGGGACCTTGTATGCCCGATTGGACATATTTCATATCCAACCAAGCATACCTCGTCTAGCGCGGTAAAATATTATGGTAAAGGCTGCCCTTAGGCATTTCCCTTCAATGGGGACCTTTAAACCGACGTAATTAGCCCATGCGCACTAAATAACGATGCATAAATGAATAAATGAAATCAGATACAGAAAGTAAATAATGGAATAATAAAAGAGACGTGATCAAGAGACTTGGCCAACATCTATATGAGACCTTGTGGTAAGGCTGCCCTCATGCATTTCCCTTAAATGAGGGACCTTTAATCCGATGTAATTAGACCATGCGCACTAAATAAGGATGCATGAATAAATAAATGAAATCACATCAGAAAGTAAATAGCGGAATAATAAAATGAAAATAAACAATAAGATAAAATGTGGAATAATGAAAGTAAATAAATAAATGAACAACGACAAAAGGGAATGTGGGATCTCGTATGCTCGTTTGGATATATTCCACGTCCAACCAAGCATGCCGTGTCCGGGATAACAAAAAAAATATTAAAGAGAGGGCCCTCAGGCCTTACCTTCTAAGTCGCTTCTCAGAAGGGCGTTGAGACGCCACCGGAAGGGTTAATGCTCCGTATTTTTCTGGTTCACTGGTTCAACACTTTTGTTCACTGTTTCGCTATTTTGGGCGGCTGTTTTCTCTGTTTGGGCTACTGTTTTAGCCGCTATTTCTGGGGTATTTTCGATGGTTATTTCACTGGTTTTAGGCTACTGTTTTTGGTGGTTCAAGGGCTGATTTTTGGACTATTTTCAGGGGTGTTTCGGTGGTCAGAGGGGTTGATTTTTTAGTGGTTAAGGGGACCATTTTCTTCTCGGTTTTGGGTTGTTTTGGGACTATTTTTGGAGGGGGAAGTTTCGTTACTGCTTTGTGTCGGTCAGAGTGTGGTGCTTTGTTGAAGGGCTGTTGCTGCCGTCTACGTGTCCTCTTTTTGGTTATATGCCATGTGTGTTTGAAAGAGTGAGTCGTGTGTGTGTTTGAAAGTATCGGTGGAAGGCTACTTTATTTTATTTTGTTGTTGTTGAGTGAGTGGTCTTGGTGGAGTTGTTGGTTGAAAGGTTATTTGTTTACGTGATAGAGAGTAGCTATTGGTTAGTTTTGTGGTTTGTAGTTTACTTGATGGAGGGTTACTGTTCGTGGTTTTTTTGTTGTTTTGTTCGGTGATGATGATGGTATTTGTTGCTTTGTTGTTTTTAGTGAGGGGTTCTAGGGTTTGTGTTTTTGTGTTTCACGTGGCTACTAGGGTTTGTTGTTCGTTGTGTTTTTGTTATACTGGTTAGTTTGTGAGTGTTTTCGGTTGAGAGAGAGAGTCTTGTCTTAGGTTTAGAGGATGAAAAGGTGAGAAAGGGGCGAGAGATGAGAGAAGGTCGTGAGTCTAGGGTTTATTTTCTTGTTGTTTCTGTCGTGTGAGTGTGACAGAAAGAGAGCGGCTGCCGAGTAGATTAAACAAAGGGAGAAGAGAGAGGAGAAGAGAGAATGAAAAGTCAGAGCCGAGTGTCTTAGGGTTTTATTTTTGTTTGTGTTTATTGCTACCAAGTTGGCTTATGAGAGGGAAGAGAGAAGAAAGAGAGTGGCGAGAGAGAGAGAGGAGAGAGAGATAGGGCGTGAAGAGAGAAGGAGGAAATGAGAGAGCCTAGGGTTTATTTTTTGTGTTTTTTTTTTATAATGACAAGAGGTTTCCCAAGTAAGGAAATAAATCATGTAAAAAATGGATGTATTTTATTAATTTATTTAGGGAAATAATTTATGTAATTTTGGTGGGGATTGGATTCAAAATATTTTTAGATTTAGAAGGGGATTTGGAGAGATTTTGACATGTTTTGCATGTGATTAAAATATCTTGAATTGGGCTTGGGCTTGGGCGTGTGGGACTAAAAGGGTTGCAGGGGTTTTGGACCGAGGCTAATATTTAAAATAGAGATCGACTAAGCGAACTCGAGACCAAACTAGTGAGTTTAAATTTGACGAGGTAGTAATTTTAGAATTTTCCCTACTGGCATGCGTTTCCAATGACTTTCGCGATCGGGTAGTGCCTCCATACGAGGGCTTTATGTAAAAATACAGTGCCTACACTTACCTTTGCAAGAACTTCTCCATGAAAGATATGGGTGAAGCTTCCTATATACTAGGTATAATGCTACACCGGGGCAGAGTTAGGAAGCTTATAGGGTTGTCACAATCGACGTACATAGACAAGATATTAGAAAGGTACAATTTTACCAACTGCAAGGTAGAAAATGTACCTTTCCGATACAGCATACTTCTTTCGAAGAAAATGACACCTCAAATTTAAGAAGAAAGAGTTAGAATGTCTAACTTACCATATGCTTCTTGTATTGGGAGCATAATGTATGCTATATTATGTACTAGACCTGACATCAGTTTCGGCGTCGGGTGACCACCCGATATCAATTTGATCCAAGTAATGATCATTGGACAATCATGAAACATATCCTAAAATATCTTAAAGGCAGCAAGGATAAGTTTATGATATATGGAGAAGATGAGCTACAAGTTAAGGGTTATACAGACTCCGACTTTCAGGGAAATCCAAATGATAGAAAATGTACATCATGATATATATTTACCCTTAACAGTGGTGTGATTAGTTGGCGTTGTTCAAAGCAAGGCTCAACAGCTGATTCACCACTGAGGCGGAATTTATAGCGGATTCATAAGCTGCTAAAGAAGTGTTTGGATTAGAAATTTTATCACAGAACTTGGCACTGTGCCTAGTATTGCGGATTCGATCCCATTGTACTGTGATAATAACGGAGCCATCGCACAGGCTAAGGAGCCGAGGACGCAGTCCAAGTCTAACGACGTGGAAAGGAAATACAACGTAATTAGAGAGATTATTGAATGAAAAGACATGGTGGTTTTGAAGGTTCAATGACAAGACAACATAGCAGACCCGCTTACCAAGGCCTTGCCTCCTAAGTTATTCGATAAATATATAGAGGAGATGAGACTACAGTACCATCCAGATTGGCAATAATCAAGTGGGAGTTTGATGGAGTTGGTGCTTGGAGTGCCAATCTGAATTGTATATTTTATTATTTATTAATAAAATAATTATATTTTTCATTTCATACCTCATTAATGGTATTGTCATTGTGCGTATTAGATTGACGTATAGATATTCTAAAAATGGCATTAACCTCGGAATAGTTTTGACACTAGGTGTAAACTATTCTTAAAGTAAATATTCCTAGTCGTTGGTTTTGAAATATAGTCAAATTCCTATAACCTAGAAGACTAGCATATGTCATATATTGGAATTGGAGTTCCAATGCTTTAACGCGATGTACCATGAGTTTTGGAAACTCGTATAGAAATATGGGTATTCGTTGAAGCGAATACTGAATGACTCACATGTGATTCCTAATAGTTGGAAGTACACACCATCATCAATAGAATCTCCTCGAGTCGAGTAGCATATGTAATCCTTTGACTATAGGATAGCATTAATTTTATGTGAGATCCTCCACACTTTGATGCCATGTATGTCAGAAACCTTTCATGGTCTAGCCTCTAGATGTTCGTTGGGTGTGGATCGATGCATAAGGGGTTTAGGTATCCATGTAAGTTAAGTCATGATTCTTAAAGATTTTGGACAAAGCCGATCACCTAGGGTGGATCGCATCAGCTGTAAAGAATAATAGACATGTCGAGATGAGATATGCACCTTGGAAACTTGACGATGTATTCTATGTTTCCTAAGCAATACTCGGATAGAATACGATGAAGGGGTTGTTAAACATATGTGATGACCTCGACTTGTATAGTTCAGAAATATTGTTCATGTTCTTCACGAATTCGGAGGTGGTCGAATTGCGTATATATTAGCTAGGCTTATATGATGAACATGTCTGAACTTAGATAGTCCCAATATGAATTATACTCATTGAGCACTTGGGTAGCCGATTTATTTTGGATAAAGTATAATATTCGATATTATAATTATCAACTAAGATAATTATCTCTACCATTTAAGGATATTATGGTAATTGTAAGTATGTAATAATATGTGATTTTGTCTTGACTTAATTGGATTAAATCAAGGTGGAAAATATTTAACTAATCCATTTATTAATCATTGGCTTAATGTAATTGGATTAAATTAAAGTGGGAGACAATGGAGATTAGTCACACCTAATTATACATATTTGAAAAAAATTTGATTAAGCCCACTTAAAAGTTGATTACAACTTTTATTAATTAAAAATTACCTAAGTTTTGCTATAAATAGAAAGCTTTAGGAAGGTTTTAATTACAAGAAATTTAATAAGCATAAGAAAATTCTTAGAGAGATTAGCCTAAGTTAGAGAAGTTTTTAGAGAAGCTTGTGAGGTCTTTACAACATTTCATCTATGAAAATCGAGATTAGATCTTGAAGTGAAGCTTGGAAGCATTGAAAACAAGATTGGATCTTGAAGTCAAGCTTACACACCTTGGAGGTTCTCCAACAATTTCAACAAATGAGAGGTAGATTGGATCTTGCATCAAGCTTACTAGGTAAAGTTTGATCTTCTCATAAGATATGTATTAGATGCATGATCACATAACTTAATGTTGAATAAGGCTAATCAATGGTGTTAGGATACTTTAGAAGTATAACACAACATGCTTATAATATAGGTCAAAGATGTTCATGTTGGGTATGGAACAATTAATAAGAGTTTGGAACTGTAGATTAAATCTTAAAGTTATGGCTACCATTCTAGATTCACTTGACCACTTTTAGGTGAACTGGAATTGTTCATGAGACATTTCTAATTGGGATTCTAAAATGGTTTGTGTATTAGATTCAAAATTTACACAAATAAGTATTTAGAATAAATTTATGTTTTTTGGAAAAAAAAATTATATTTTGAAAAACTTGATTTTTATTCTATAACATGGGTTGATGTTGGTTTTGAAATTAAAAATAAATTTTGGGTATTTTTAAAGTGTTTAGAGAAGACTGGAAAGAATTAGGGTCAAAGACCCTAATTCATTCAACTCACTGGAATGTGAGCTGAATAAATGAAAAGCTTTTGAAATGGAAATAAAGAAAAATACAGAAGAATCAGACCTGGGAGCTACAGTGCTCGTGTATTGCACACACTGCGCACGATAATTTTATTTTCTCTCGTTCTTGAGCTTCCGGACTCTAATTTAGTCCCAAGTTTTTCCTATACACTCCTAATGGAATATAGTATTTCATTAAAAAATTAAAATTACACCCATACTTGATATCCTTGGGTTAGACCCATTTCCACTGCCTGGGGTACTAATCTGACTCTAGGGGTTCCACAACTACCCCAACAATCTTGTGACCTAATACGATGCCTTCTTGAACCATGAAATGACATTTTTCCCAATTCGATACCAAAATCTTCTCTTCATATCTCTATAGAACCAAGGATAGGTCATGTAAATAATGATCGAAAGTGGAGCCAAATATTGAAAAATCATCCATAAAGATTTTGAGAATCTCTTCCACCATAATTGAGAAAATGGCCATCATACATCGCTGAAAGGTTGTTGGAGCATTACACAATTCGAAAGGCATCCTTCGAAACACGTATGTGCCATAAGGACAAGTAAATATTATCTTTTCTTGATCTTATAGTGCTATGGCAATTTGATTATATCTAGAATAACCATCCAGGAAACAATAGTACTCAAATCTGGCCAATTGGTCTAACATTTGCTCTATGAATGGAAGAGGAAAGTGGTCATTTCTGGTGGCCTTGTTGAGTTTCTTATAGTCTATACAGACACACCATCTAGTAACTGTTCTAGTGGAGATGAGCTCATCATTATCATTCTTGACCACTGTTATTCCTCCATTTTTAGGTACTGGTGACACCCATGAGCTATCAGAAGTGGCATAGATGATTCCTGCTTTTATCCATTTCAGCACTTTAGCATTTACTTCTTTCATGGATGGGTTCAACCTTCTCTAATGTTCGATAGAAGGTTTATAGGTGTCCTCCATCAAAATTCTATGCATAAAGACGAAATGGCTAATACCTTTTAGTCTGCTATTGACCACCCCAGAGCAGATTTATATTTTCTTAGGATTCTCAGTAATTTCTCTTCTTCCACTGTAGATAGTGTTAAAAAGATGATCACATGAAATGTTGATTTCTCACCCAAGAATGCATAGCGGAGATGCTCTGGCAATGTTTTTAGCTCCAGTGTATCCCTTTTAATTTCCATTGATGACGGATCATGTAATACTTCGACTTGTCCCTTGGTAGGCTTTCGAGTGCTAGGGTCATCTGCTTACGGTCCTAATTATCGATTGGTGTCTCTCTATTGATGGTAGAGTTTACCAGATACCATTCCAATAGATCAGTTGGCTTGTTTTCCAGATACGTCTCTTGGATGCTGGTATTCACCACATCCACTCGGTTACAAGTACTTATTTCTTTAGGATAATTGAGGGCATGATAAATATTAAATGTCATTTCTTCACCGCCTACTCTCAACGTCAATTTCTCTTGTTGCACATCAATTAAAGCCGTCATAGTCGCCAAGAATGGTCATCCCAAAATTAAAGGAATTTCTTGATCTTCTTTCATATCCAACACCACGAAATCTGCTAGAAAGATGAACTTATCCACTTTTACTAACACATCTTCGATGCTCCTTTAGGAGAAGTGAGGGATCTATCCCCTAATTACAGTGTGATAATTGTTGGGTTTGTATCACCAAGTTTCAATTTTCTGAAAATAGAAAGAGGAATCAAATTAATGCTTGCCCCCAAATCACATAGAGCTTTAGTGAAGGTAGAGCCTCCGATGTTACATGGTATAGTGAAACTTCCTGGGTCTTTGAGCTTTTGAGGCAATTTATTTTAGATTATTACATTGCATTCTTCTGTGAGGTTCACAGTTTCAAAATCCTCTAGCTTTCGCTTCTTAGACATGATCTCCTCCCTAAACTTTACATAGTTGGGCATTTGTGCCAAGGGAATATTGAAGGGGATATTGATATGAATCGTTTTGAAAATTTCCAGAAATTTAGCTAATTGTGCATCCAACTTCTTCTTTTGGAATATCTGTGGTTATGGAAGAGATGGCTTAGGAATTTGAGGTTTCACATATACCGAAGAGGTTTCACTCTGGTCTCTTATTGTAATTGGCTCCTCTTGTGGCTCTACTTCCTTGTCCTGGCTGCTTTAATCAGAGGTATTCCCGACTTATCTTCCATTCCTAACAGTGATAGCTTCACACTGTTCCTTAGGGTTTATTTCGGTGTTGATTGGGAATGCCCCTTTTTATGGGTGTGTGATTGGTGAAATCACACACGTAACGCAAACGCACGTATCGCTCAAGTAGTATAAAAATATCGATCCCACGAGGACTTAATTTCTATTGTTCTTATTAATTATTGATATTATTTATTTACAGGTATCTAATTAAAAGAAGAAGGGAATGATTGCCGATTGGTTGGTTGAGATATGTAGTTCTGATTGTTGATTGTCTGTCTCAATTCATTTACCATCCTCTGTAAGGTTTTTATTTGACTCAGAAACGTTGCATCATGTTTAACTTCCTGTTTCTCGAGCCTGTTCATCAACTGTCTTCCCACTGATAGTTTCGGTCCTTGAAGATCATAGATAGATGGTGGATAAGATTGAGAATAAGGTTCAGTGAAATATGGTGGTTCTCCGTACCATGAAATATTCTGATAATTCTGCCACCCTGAATTGTAGAGGTATATGCATTGATTGCTCGGGTGGTTACCATCACATATCTCATTTCCCCCCATTGCGTTCTGAAATAGTTGGGCAAATGTTGTATTGATCGGTTCTAACATTGAGTAATAATTGGGCTGGACAACAAGCCTCAGAAAATCGGACGGCTGCTCCATGATATGGGGTGTATCTTCACTTCGTAAAGATCGTAATTCTTCCATCGCCCAACAGTTATCCATTTTTCAACCACCTAAAAAATAAAAAAAAATAAAAATTACAAATAAAATTTTAAAAAATAGATACAAGTAAAATAGAGAGCTTCAAAATTAATAACGCAAGAAAAATAAGTCTCAGGCAACGGTGCCAAAAACTTGATAGGTGAAATCATACACGTAACGCAAGCGCACGTATCCCTTAAGTAGTATAAAAATATCGATGTCACGAGGTCTTAATTTCTATTATTATTATTATTAATTATTGATATTATTTATTTACAAGTATCTAATTAAATGGAGAAAGAAATGATTGCTGATTGGTTGGTTGAATGTAGAATACTAAGGAAAATAAACAAAAGACACAAATATCTAAGGTTGTGATTCCACACAATATTATTCTAATGATGAATTGATTCTCCTATACATATGTAATAACTTAGTTTGTTAACCAGGAACAAGAAGATATGCAAAAGCCTCTTCCGATGGTAAGATGCAAACACCCAGAATAACCCAATTAATCATATGTCTATGTTAACCAAGTTACCTAAATTTATTACGTTCAAGTTCCAATTGTGGCTACCCCTCGCCTCGCCTGATAGGTATATGTCTATCCTAGAAGAAAATCTACATAAGAGTCTCTTATCACATATAAAATAATTAAATCAATTATAAAACTGGTGAATATTGTGCTTCATCACTTCCCTAGAATAAAAATAAAATGTTGGGGTTAGGGGATCCATCAAATCTCACTTTATTATAATATAGAAATTGTCAGTGTTACCCATTTAAGTCAAATCAGCCATAAAGACGGTGTTATTATTTGTCCATAAATCAGCCATATAGGCGGTAATCATCTGTCACCTGAAGACCGACCATATAGGCTGTTCCACATTATGTCAAATAAATAAAATCAACCATTAAGGCGGTATCAACTTTAATCCATATTATTAAATTATAATTTCCATATTATAAATTATGTGAGATTAATCTACCTTATCATATTATTTAAGGAAAGTATGAAATTTACAAATTAAATGGCTTGGTATTTATATGCAAAATTTTACATCTACCAATTTCTCCATTAATTTCTCCACCAAATATGACACCAAACTATTGGATAATTATGACCCATAGCATCACTATTTCTACAGAACATGATTTTATTGTACAAATTAACTGTGTGACAAAGGAAACTACTCTTTTATCATTTGTAATTAGATTACTTGAATATATAAATGATAGAAGTTCTTATGATTAGTTCCGGATTATAAGATATGAGACAGTATCAATCCACTAAGGTTTAATCATTAAATATCCATAGTCGTAGTATTATCGAGACCTGACATCGATAATGCGGAATAGACTAGTATTGTACTTGTGCGCGTTGTGGGAGCATAACGACATAGTTCTCATATATTTAAGTATTGGATACTTATGCAAGTGTTATAGGAGGTTGTGTTTACCAATGGTACGGAAACAGCTTCGCTCCGGATAGACCCCACGGAATCCCTTTGGTTGTATGACAATGTGTCTATGGGAATCTGATTCAGGGTAGGTGTATTTGGTCTTAACCTGAGACTTGCATTGCTAATACTTGCGACAATCATTACGCTTTAGTTTTGGTCGTCCGAGACTTTAACAGGTTCTGTGTACGCCTCTTCTGGGCTTATTGATGTGATGTCAAGATGGAAGTATCACTTCAGTCATATGAAGATGACGATGACGCAGGGATACAGAACTGGTACTCTAAGTGTTGCAACCATCGGGATAATATGATAACGTCATGATTATCCGATTAAAGAGACTAGTTGTTTGTGATCAGATATATGCTTCGTACGGGGTAGACAATATTCCAACCTCAGGCCTTGCATGTGACATCTGATACTGGATCGCTATACGCAATACTACGTATTCTACGCCTGACAAAGATTGTATATTCCAGTAAGAATATTTCTGGAGAATTAGGTAGGCACGGTGCTTTGCTAGAAGCCAACCATGTCTTGTAAATCGGTTAGAACGTAGTACGAGGTACATACTTAATCGGATAGTCCGATAACCGGATTTACTGCCAACATATCCACAGGTCTCTTGGGTCGCTTCCCAAAGATTCACCGATGACACTTGACATAAATTAGAATTAATATGGGATTAATTAAGAGAGAGAAAATTAATCTGGGATTAATTGAGGCATTATTTAATCTGGGATTAAATGTGTTCAGAAGAGAGAGAGCGCGATTAATTTGGAATTAATCGGTAAAATAAATTTAATAGTTAAATTTGATTTTTCTATTTAATTTATTGATATGAGCTAAAATTAATATATCAGATATATTAATTGGAGTTAGATTTCAATACGAAATTAACGTCGGAATTTAATACATGCGAACAGATTAATTTAGAATTAATTCGTAAATGACATTCGTAATAATTTACGAGGTGTCATTATTTAATTAAATTAGATTAATTATTTAGCTACGAAAATTCATTTAATCAGATTAAACGGATCCGAGCCATGGTAAATATTTGTAGAATCCATTTGAATTTTGAATTCAAATGTGGGGCCCACTTCAAATGTGTTGGTTGGAAGAGTGGTTGGCATTTATGCCAAAAGCACCAACTTTCCAACCACTTAGAAATGGTTTTGGTGAAACCATTTACCCAACCACCTTGTTTAGGTGAAAAGGGTAAATTGGTTTTACCAAAAGCCATCTCTCTCTCACTTTCAACACACACAACACAAAATCAAACCCTAGAGAACTACTCCATGGACGTGAACATGCTCTCTCCTCTCCTTTTGATTTTGTTGCAAAATCAAACTAGCTAGCACTTCAAGAAGTCTTCAAAGGTTATAGGGAAACAACTCAAAGCTTGGAATCAATATTCAAAGGTTGGATCTTGGAGATCTCTTCTCAAAATTTTGAAACTCCAAATCGTTCATTGTAAGTATTTTCCGCAACTTAGAATGAATTAATTCACACATATTCTTGCTTAATAGATCATTGGCATGTTCTAGGAACACTAACAATGGTATTAGAGCCAGGTTTTAAGCTTGAATGGTTTAGGGTTCTTGAGACTTTAATTTGGGACTTTTGTGTTTTGAGCATGATTTCTTCAAATTGATGGTTTGAGCATGCTTAGATTATGTTAACTTAGAGTTGTGCATGATTAGATTTGAGATAAACTGATTGAATCAAAAACTATAAATTTCTTAGTTTGGCCGAACCCTACCTAGCAGTGGACTGCACTTTGAATTTTTTTTAACAACATTTGATGTGTTTAAATGCATGATATAAATGTTGATTGTTGGTTTGATTAGATTGGAATCAAAGTCAATAATTTTTATGTTAAATTCAAATAGAATATTGAGCATGAAATGATATGTTTTGCTTCAATTTGTGTTGAGCATAAATTGATTAACTTAAGCATGATTAATTAGTTAATTGATGTTTTGGAAATATTAAGGTTAATTAATTAATCATGGCTAATACACTTTAATTATAATAATTATAATACTTGGAATATTAAAAATATAATAATTGGCCTTTAAAATTTAATTGGGCTAAAAAGTGTGTATTTGGGCTTAATGGGCTTGGTTTGACCAAGTTTGATTTTTGGACTTTTGGATTGGATCCAATTGGGCCCAAAACCAATTCCATAAAGTCCAAATACATCACTTGGGACTTTTAAAGAATTTAATTGGGCCTGATGGGCCTAAATTGATTTGTTGGCAATAGGGTGATTCCTATTGGGCCTTGGCATTTTGGGTTTGATCCATTATGGCCAAAGCCCATGCCTTAAGAATTAATTAAAAGCCTATTGGACTTTAATTAAAATGACATTGGATGTTATTGGGCCTTTGAGACCCATCAAGATTGGATTTGGAATCTAAGTCTTTAAGGCATATAAATAAGTGTAAGTGTTTTAATTTGGATTTAAATTTGAATTAATATTGAATACAAATAAATTGGATTAAAAATTGTAGTTCGATATAATTCAAGAATACGTATTTAAAGTATTTATTCTTAAACGAGTTGGACTCGCGCAAATCAAATCGTTGTTTGAACATTGGATGGTCATTAATTCAAAGATTAATTAATTGGATTAGATTGATTGAATAACATGCTATGTGTGAATACTTGAATGAGTTGTATGAATAATGTATATCAGATGGATATTAGAAGGGTAAGGGCAATTTTGGGAATTGTAATAATTTTAGAATTTATTAATTGGACCTGCGTGTCCAGCCTATTATCTCCTTGCTTCTTTGTAATTCTCTTCTCACCAATTCCCCTCAATGTTAATGAGGTTTCTTTGATGTATTATGTAATTGGGTAGAAGTTAGAATAGTGCTACCCGGGGAGAGAAAAAAGGAATGATTTGTTCTAGGAACAATTTGTGAGATATCCATCCGCATATCATTATTAATTTATATATCGCGCCTTATTATGCTTTTAGAATGCATGCTTAAGGGTGTATGATGAGACCTAATCAAAGATAATTAATTGGTTACCAATTACGCGAAAAACCCTCAACAAATATTAAGCGTTTTCCTTCCATTGAGTGATTCATTCTCAAGATCCAAGATTGGCATTGGTTTGCTGGCCAAAGTCAAGACCTTTGTCCATCAAGGATGTGTTTGAATTATGAAGGTTTTGTTCCATATCGCATGCCTTGGGCAAGTTGTGATTTGTTGGCCAAAGTCAAGATCACTTCTTGTTCATCGACGTGGATTACGAAGCTTTCCAAAGTTAATGGGTCCCGCTTAACTGGAATCATTAAGCTTGTTGAGCCAAAGCCAAGTCTTAGTTGATTCAGAGGAAAAAGGTTAGGAAAATATATTGGATATATTGGCATATATATTATATATATGTTTCGGACTTGGAGGTCCACCTACCGGATATAGGAATTGGATGAGATCAAATTAATCTTAGAGATCTACCTAGTTAAATATCATACAGCTTGTTGGCCAAAGTCAAGATTGTGTGTTATTTAACGGGATCCTAGCCCACTAGGAAACTAGGTTTCTCGAGTACTCAACAGATGGTTAGAGGCTCGCCGAAAATTAGTAAGAGGCAAGTATTAAATTTACAATTTCGTTCAGATACTTGCCAATACGCGCTCATTTCAATTTTGGTCATTATTTATTAATAAATATATTAGTTGGACTAATATTCAATTGTTGTTTTAATTAAACAGTTGGACTGTATTCAAACTACTTCATTTATAGTTGATTATATAATTGGATTATGGTAATCAATATATTTGAATTTTACTGTTCATTTGTAGTTGATTATATAATTGGATTATAGTAATCAATATATATTTGAATTTAACCAATCAAATTATAATTAATTATATAGTTAAACTATAGTAATCATTACATTAGATTGTACCCGAAATCATTGATTGGATAGTTGGACTATATCAATCAAGATAACTGAGAGATTAGCGTCAAAGAACATAATCCTAGGTGAAAATGTCTTTAACGACATACTTTTCTAGAATGGGAAACAAATCTCAGGATAGTCCTAGGAGTTGAGAAGTTACTCTATTTGATAGAGCGACCTTTTGGGCCTAAACCCGAAGTTGAGCAAATAGTGGAGCATGAGCTTTGGAAGACTCATCGTGATGAAAACTTTAGTGCTCAATCTGTTATGCTTGCCGCAAAGACTCCTTAATTTCTTCGTCAAAACTAAGGATTAGATCCTTATACTATGATGTTGAAATTAAAGGATCTTCATAGATCTATTCTTAGATCTTAGAAATATTAATTGCAATAGAAAACTCTTGGAGAGTTAATGGCTATGCTCAAGGAGACAGAGCCAGAGTTTGCAAAAGGGCAAGGAGCGCAAGGCGCATCTTACTTCAACATCCCAGAAGATCAAGGCTTGGCCGAAGAATTCTAGGGATATGAAGAAAAGGGCAAGGCAAAATTCGTCACAGTCTTTTAGGAAGACAAAGGGCATATCAAGATGTCTGCCTAAACCGTGGCAAACGGGGTCATTGGAAGCGTGACTGTCGTATGGACAAGGCAGACGTGAAGGCGGGGCAAGGCTCCGACTTTAAAGATGTTTGTTATAAACATGTTCACTACTGGTTTTAAAATTGGATTGTAGATGCTGGATGTGGTATATAAATATATGTACTGATGTACGGGATCTGATGATTAGCAGGATACTGACTTCAGGTAAGACTGACTTGCGAATCAGAAATGGGACGAGAGTCGCTATTTTGGCCGTGGGAACCAAAGTTTTGGAACTGCCCTTTGGGCATGTACTTAAATTAGGAAACTGTTACAATGTACCTAGTTTAACTAGGAACATTATCTCTATATCTAGTTTAATCTGTTATGGGTATGCCTTTATATTCTAGAACACTAAGTTTTTTGTTTATAAAGATGATATTGAGATAAACACATTAGATGTGAATAACAATGTTTATATTTTGAATATAAATGAATCTCAAACATATAATATGACAAACAAATACCTCAAACTGAATTAATCATATGAGACTTATTTATGGCATTGTTGTCTGGGATGTATTAACAAGACTCGTATATCCACACTTTCGAAGAGTGGGTACTAGGACAGATTTGATTTTAATTCAAATGATGTCTACGAATCTAGTTTATTAGGCAAAATGCCTAAAACATCTTTTACTTGGTAAAAGTGCAAATGCCATCGATTTGTTAGCCCTCGTTCATAGTGACATATGTGGGCCCATGTCTAGCTAGGCTGGAGGTGGATATGAATACTTCATAACCTTTACGGATGTGGCATCGCGTTACGGTTATGTGTATCTTATGAAACACAAGTCAGAAACTTTTGAGTAATTCAAATAGTTTCGACACGAAGTAAGAAAACAGACCGGTAAAAATATTAAAAATATTATGGTCGGACCACAATGTCAAATACTTAAATATATGAGTTTCAAGATAACTTTAAAGAGTGGTATTCTTTCATAGTGGACTCCTCCCGGGACACCTCAATTTGACGGTGTGTCCAAATAATGAGACCGAACTTTATTGGACATAGTAAGGTTGATGATGAGTCGCTCTGAGCTACCAATTTCCTTCTAAGGGTACGCATTAAACAGTGCAATGCTTATTTTGAATAAGGTTCCATGAAAATATGTTAGACAGACTGCATAATAGATATGAACAGGAAAGAAACCAGATTTCACATTCCTTAATATTTGGGAATGCTGGGCATACACTAAATGTTTGGATGATACCAAACTAGAACCCAAATCGGATAAGTGTCTATTTGTAATTGGTTATCCTAAGGAAACCAAAGTATAGTACTAATACAACTCACAAGAGAACAATATAATTGTTGTTATCCATGCGATTTTCCTAAAAGGAATACCTATATGCAGTGGTAAGTGGGAGGAAAGTAAAACTCGATGAAAATCAGAGTAATACTATTCCAGGCATCGAATCCTCACGGAACACCAACAGTTCATCAGGGATGAAACTGTACCAATAATCTTTGAATACACAAGAACCGCGTAGGTTGGAGATAGTCAGAAAACAACCTGGGAGGTATGGGTTTCTGATCTCACCTCATGTAGATGTCAATTTTATTAAGGATAATGAACCGACTACGTATGAGGAAGTGATACAAGGTATCGACTCCCTTTTATGGCAAAGTGCCATGAAGTCCGAAATGGATTCCATGTATACCAACTAAGTTTGGATACTGGTTGATGTACCAAAAAGGCATTGTACCTATTGGTACTATATGAGTCTTCAAGGAAGACATACATGGATGGCAACATACAAATATACACAGCTAGGCTTGTACAAAAAGGGTATCGTCAACGACATAGTGTCGACTACGATGAAACTTTTTCACTTGTTGCCATGATTAAATCCATTTGGATAATCCTTGCTAATGTTGCATACTTTATTTATGAAATATGGAATATGATACATCAAAACCATTTTCCATAAACGGAAACCTTTAGGAGGATGTTTATCAACATCCTGACGGTTTTGTCGTATCAAAACAAGCAAACAAGGTTTTGCAGGTTAAATCAATCCATTTATGATTGAAGCAAGCATTGAATTCATGGAACCATCGTTTTGATGTAATCATAATGGTATATAATTTAATTCAAAATGAAGATGATTCTTGTGTATATAAGAAGGTTAGTGAGAGCGCACTGACAATGATTATCCTATATAAAGATGATATATTATTTCTTGGAAATAACATTCCCATAATATAATCGGTGAAAGCTTGACTTTCATTAAATTCTCCATGGAATACCTGGGAGAATCAGGCTTCATTCTAGGAATAAATATCTACTGGGATAGATCTAGAAAGCTGCTGACACTCTCTCAGTGTTCGTACATTTTGAAATGTATGTGACCTGGTGTCTCATATGTTTTGAGCATATGTAGACGCTATATGGGTAATCCAGGTGATAGTCACTGGATTGATGTTAAGAACATCCTTAAGTATCTTAAACGAACTAAGGATGCTTTCTTAAGTTATGAAGAATGAGAACTTGAAGTAACTAGGTTCACCATTGCAAGTTTCCAAACCGACAAAGAAGACTTTAAGTCGCAATAAGGGTACTATATAGTTTGAATAACGGAATAGTGAGCTGGAAATCTTCCAAGCAAGATACTGTTGTCGAATAAATAACAAAAGCGGACCATTGCTACTGCTGAGGCAGCAAAAAGAAGAATTTTTGATCTATTAAAATTCCTAATTGGATTAGGTATAGTACTGTTAGCAGCTGAGTTAGGCTACATCACAGGCTAAAGAATCACAGTCTCACCAACGATCCAAGTATTAACTTCGACTATTTCATCTGATTCGTCAGATCATACATAGTAGCGATGTGATGATCGAATAAAACGCATCAGATGATAACCTTGTAAATCCGCTGACGAAAGCTGTTTCTCAGCAGAAGTTTGAGCGACACGTACATAGTTCAGGTGTAGGACACTTGAGTGATTGGCTATAGGCCAAGTGGGAGATTGTTGGACAATTATGACCCATAGCATCACTATTTGTACAGAACATGATTTTGTTGTACAAATTAACTGTGTGACAAAGGAAACTACTCTTTTATCATTTGTAAGTAGATTACTTGAATATATAAATGATAGAAGTCCTTATGATTAGTTCCGGATTATAAGATATGAGACAATATCAATCCACTAAGCTTTAATCATTAAATATCCTTAGTCGTAGTATTATCGAGACTGGACATCGATAATGTGGAATAGACTAGTATTGCACTTGTGCGCGTTGAGTGAGCATAACAGCATAGTTCTCATATATTTAAGTATTGGATACTTATGCAAGTGTGATAGGAGGTTGTGTTTACCGATGGTACGGAAACAGCTTCGCTCCGGATAGACCCCACGGAATCCCATTGGTTGTATGATAATGTGTCTATGGGAATCCGATTCAGGATAGGTGTATTTGGTCTTAACCTGAGACTTGCATCGCTAATACTTGCGACAATCATTACGCTTTAGTTTTGGTCATTCGGGACTTTAACAGGTTCTGTGTACGCCTCTTCTGGGCTTATTGAGAATCGTAGAGTATTGGATGTGATGTCAAGATGGAAGTATCACTTCAATCATATGAAGGTGATGATCACGTAGGGATAGAAAACCGGTACTCTAATATGTTGCAACCATTGAGATAATGTGACAACATCATGATTATCCGATTAAAGAGACTAGTTGCTTGTGATCCGATATATTTTTTGTACGGGGCAGACACTATTCCAGCCCCATGCCTTGCATGTGACATCTGATACAGGATTGCTATACGTAAATACTACGTATTCTACGCCTGACAAAGATTGTATATTCCAGTAAGAATATTTCTGGAGAATTGGGTAGGCACGATGCTTTGCTAGAAGCCAACCATGTCTTGTAAATCGGTTAGAATGTAGTACGAGGTACGTACTTAATTGGATAGTCCGATAACCGGATTTACTGCCAACATATCCAGAGGTCTCTTGGGCCGCTTCCTAAAGATTCATCGATGACATTTGACTTAAATTAGAATTAATATGGGATTAATTAAAAGAGAAAAAATTAATCTGGGATTAATTGAGGTATTATTTAATCTGGGATTAAATGTGTTCGGAATAGAGAGAGCGCGGTTAATTTGGAGTTAATCGGTAAAATAAATTTAATAGTTAAATTTGTTTTTTCTATTTAATTTATTGATATGGGCTAAAATTAATATATCGGATATATTAATTGGAATTAGATTTCAAGACGAAATTAAAGTCGTACTTTAATAAATGCGAACAGATTAATTTAGAATTAATTCGTAAACGGCATTCGTAATAAATTTACGAGGCATCGTTATTTAATTAAATTAAATTTAATTATTTAGGGACGAAAATTCTTTTTATCGGATTAAACGGATCTGACCCGCGGCAAACATTCGTAGAATCTATTTTTGAATTCAAATGTGAGGCTCACTTCAAATAATGGTGGTTGGAAGAGTGGTTGGCATTTATGCCAAAACCACCAACTTTCTAACCACTTAGAAATGGTTTTGGTGAAACCATTTACCTAACCACCTTGTTTAGGTGAAAATGGTAAATTAGTTTTACCAAAAGCCATCTCTCTCTCACTTTCAACACACACAACACAAAATCAAACCCTATAGAACTACTTCATGGGCGTGAACATGCTCTCTCCTCTCCTTTTGATTTTGTTGCAAAATCAAACTAGCTAGCACTTCAATAAGTCTTCAAAGGTGATAGGGAAACAACTCAAAGCTTGGAATCAACATTCAAAGGTTGGATCTTGGAGATCTCTTCTCAAAATTTTGAAACTCCAAACTATTCATTGTAAGTATTTTCCGCAACTTAGAATGAATTAATTCACACACATTCTTGCTTAATAGATCCTTGGCATGTTCTATGAACACTAACACAAACAAGGCACAAAACATGACACCAAATCCTCCACCGAACATGCAAGTATGTTTGGTGGAAGTTTGAAAATTTTCATTTTTTATTTTATTTTATTTGTTTGTTTTGAAATTACTTTAATAATTGCACATAACAAACTTCCAGATGTTTTATCAATTTCGGTCATGAAAACTTCAGAATTCGAAATTAGTGTTAGCTTTAAAATTATAGATCTTTAAGTCTTCTTTAATCTGGAACTTGATCACCTTAATCTGATATCAGAGTAAAAAGTTATGGCCAAAATACGAAAATTAAGCAAAGCTGTAATTTCTGAAATTTTACTTCGTTAGAACGCCATTTTAAGTTTCCAACCTCCAAAATCCAAATGTCAAATCCGATTTTTACCCTTATTTGTTCCATATTTCATCTTTATTGATTCCATTGAGTCCTAATTTTATTTTATCTGTAAAATAAATAAAAACACATCAAAATGTTCATAAAACTTGGGAAACTATACAAAATATTAGGTCAAATGGACGGTAAATATTGATATATTTTCTGCATATCACACCCACAAACCTAACATTTTGCCAGTCCTCGAGCAAAATAACAAAATAAAATACAATAAACAACTTTAAAATAAAATTAAACTAAGTCACTTTCGTAGGGATCACAGTTGCATTTAGCGTATGCAACAAGTCTTTAAACCCCTAGGTGTCCCTAGTGGACGATTTGTAGTCTCGTGAGGGCTTACAGCAATGATACCTATAAACGTCAATCTTATGCGCACAAAAGCAAAAAGTCAAACGAGTTAGTGACTAAACAAGTGAAACTTCTTATCCAAGTTAATAAATATTTTTTTTCTTTCTAAATTTCTAAATAAGTAAATTCTCTGATTATTTTTACCATTCTCCATATACACAACCAACAAGGTATTAATCAGCTTATTGTGCCCACAATGTTCATAAGTGTATTTGAAAAAAGAGTAATATTTTTGTCCTAAAGTTATATCAGAATTCACACCTTTTTTTTTGTAATGGAACTTTTTCTGACTTTTTCTTTTTTATTTTTTATTTAGAACATCTTCAATCCATGTAGCGAGTTTTGGGTCAGTGACTCCCAAGCTAGTTGGCTTTAGGGCACTAGGTGTTAAAAAAACCTTACAAACTTAATTACTCGGATCTCAGATATATCTCTCTATTTTTTATATAACATCTTTAATCCATATAGTGAGCTTCGGAGCAGTGACTTCTAAACTAGTTGGTTTTAGGGCACATGTATTAAAACACCCATATGGACTTAATTACTCGGATCACAGATGTTTAATTTTTTTATTCACTTATTATTCCATTATTTTTTTTATATGTTTCCTCCAATTAAACTAGAGCATTGAATATTACAAACTTTTCACTTACAACTCATGGCCGTATGTTATCATGCATGTTGATAATATCTGTCAATTGAGCATATGAAGATCCAATATAGTCAGTATTATGGAGAATTCACAAATTAAATTATTCAAATGAAAATAAATAAAAATTAACTTGTTACGAAATAGGTTGAGATACGTGATAAGTGCATGAAAATATACTTTGAAACATTACTTATTCGGGTTTATTGTTAAGTATTTAATTATATATTTTATATTTTATTATATAAATTTCATTATCGTATTAATTTAGAAAATATCTATTATTTAAGTGAATATTAGTCATTCTTTTCTTTATTATTTGTAGGATGTAGAAATGAAAGTATGCAAAGGAGAGGAAAAGAAGCAAAGGTGCGTGGACCTTAGAGAGAGAAGGTATGAGTAGGCCGTGTTACTACAAAGTTGGCAACAAAAACAAGCTTGATGCCGAGTGCAAGAAGAAAACCAATTCAGCCGCAAGTTTTGACCACAAAAGGAAGCCTAATGTTGACCAAATAAAATAAGAAACTAGACAAGACACGTGGGCCCAGGCTTCCATTAATTTACATATTTTACAAAGACCAAATTAAGAGAAAGTGGCGTAAAAAGAGGAGTTTTGGAGAGAGAAGGTTGTAAAGTTGACCAAAACGTAAACAAAGAGAGAAGCACGCGTGGGCCGATGATGGAATTAGGTTTTCAATATTCAATGGTTATTTAAAGCTACAAAACTTGACCAAAAGGAAGTTGAAGGGGCACAACTGAGCTCTCCATGTGTGAAGCAGCCCTTACTGCTCATAAGAAAAAATAAATAAAAGAAGCTTAGGGCTGTTGGTACATAAAAAAACAGAAGAAAGCCAAGAGCTATTCAGCGCGAAGAAAGAGAAGTGGACGAGAGCAATCAAGGAGCGTTGATGATGAATTACACGATGTTTCTCCGATCCATCACTGTTGTTTCTTCATTCGGCACGGAGAACTAATCTCCTAAAGCAAAGCTAAGGGTGAACACTTGTACCCAATTCTTTTATTCTTGTTATTTGATTCTTTGATGAACTTATTTGTTTAATACAATTGTTATCACATTCTTCTCTTTATCTTTTGATTATTTGAATCCAGAAACTGTATTTTATTAATTTACATATAGATTCAGTCAGACTTTTTCTATGTGTGGGTTTTGAAATTGGTTGTGACTGGTTAAGGTTTTTTACGAGTTAATCTCCTGCTTCAATATTGCCCGAGGGTATATTGTCATCGTTAGATAGGTTGTAACAATAGCCTTGTATGTTGTGAACGCAAAGAAGATAAAATATAAATTACTTTAGAACTTTAATTTGTATAAAATTGAATATCCCTCAATTGTTAGTTTGAGACGTGAAACCCTCAATTGCGTAATAAAAAGAGTCAATAACGGAATATAAGAAATTGGTGAAAAAGAGGGGATCCTGATGCTTTGCTATTTCTCTCTATTGATAAAATCTTACAAGTTTTCGTAATCTTTAGTTTACATTGAAATTTTATCATCTTCTTTATTTAAGTTACTGTTAACATTTTTGTTTGAGTAAATTAGTTCCTGTAACCATCTCTCTGAGGAATTGACAACCCAGCTATACTACGATAACCGCAAGTTATTTTTGGGCATAATCAAAATTTGGCTCCGTTGCCGGGTAGATAGTTTACAACTTAAAGGAGCAGGCTTGTCAACAACGAAGCGGTAACTTCATTCCATTTATTATTATTATTATTATTATTATTATTATTATTATTATTATTATTATTATTATTATTGTTTTATTATTTATTTTATTTACGATTTGCTTATTTAGTTTATTTAGTTAATTTACTTATTTAATTTATTATAATTTTTTAGTTCTTGTTTACATTTTTATTTTTAATTAACTCTTTTTATTTTTGTTTATAGTATTCTATTTTTCTCTTGTTTATTTTAGTTGTTTTATTTCTGTTTTAGTTTTAGTTAGATTTTAATTTTTTAGTTTATTCCTTTCATTTTATTTTTCTCTTGTTTCCCGTATTATTTGAGCTTCAATTACATGTCTAGACGTAGGGATAGATTTGGTAGATTCGTTAGGGCTGAAGAAGAAGACTCTGACTCTGACCACATATTTGAAAATCTTTTTGTCACACTATCCGCGTTTAGCGCACATAATATGAGTGAATACAAGAGACCACCCAGGAGGGCTCTTGAAGAGTACCTCCACCCAACTCGCACGGCTACAGCTTCGTGCATCATGTTTCTCTCTAATGCACCACACATAGACTTTAGGCCTGAAATGATATAGTATCTTCCAACTTTTCATGGTTTAGAGAGTGAAAATCCTTACGTGCATATTAGGGAGTTTGAAGAAATTATAGCTACCTTCTATGACCGGTTTGGGACTACCGACACAATTAGACTTAAGTTCTTCCCCTTTGCCCTTAAGGATATAGCTAAGAGCTGGTTGTACTCTTTAAGACTTAGGTCAATAGGATCATGGGGCGAGATGACCCAGACATTTTTCTACAAATACTTCCCACATCATAAGACTAATGCCTTGAAAAGACAAATCTCCACCTTCTCCCAGAGAGACAGTGAGACCTTTTATCAAACGTGGGAGAGGTATATGGAGTTGTTAGCTAGTTGCCCTCACCATAGATATGAGAGTTGACATTTAGTAAGTTATTTCTATGATGGATTGACCACTATAAAGTTTCAATTCATTGATACAATGTGCAATGGTGAGTTCATCCGAAATGACTCTGATGAGGCATTCGAGTATTTAGATAACCTAGGTAAGAAATCTCATACTTGGACTAGACCGAATGCCTTAGACAACACTGATAGGACACATATTTCTTCTAGCAAAAGCCTACACCACTTTAAGAAAAAGGATAATCTTAGGGCATAAGTTGAGCTATTCACCAAACATATAGAAGCCTTAAAAGCCAGAGATAGCAAGACTATACATTCAGTAGCCCAGCTAGAATCCCAAGTGTGTCCTGCGTATGGTGAGATGAGAGAGACATATGAATAATAATGCCATGCATTAGGGACATACCAAAATCCCTACATACCTTACTCAGACACCTATAATCCTAGTTGGAGGAACCATCTCAACCTTAGTTGGAAGCAAGAGTCTCATCAACCAAGTCAAACACCACCATCAATAGATTATAGTGCCCCTCAGTATCACACACCTGCAATTTTTAGGAATTCCCTAGAGGATAGTGTGCAAGCAATTGTAGAAGCCTAAAATAAAACCAATCAAAGGATTGAGTCATTGATAACTCAGGTCACTGAAGACCATAAGGAAATTAGGAGTCAGATATCTCAATTGACTAATGTAATAAGTGTGTAAAAACAAGGAAAATTCCAATCCCAGACTCAACCTAATCTACTAGGTCAGCACATGGCATAGGCTAATCATGAAGTATCCAGTATAAGAGGTTTTAATGCCATAATCACTATGAACGGTAAGGAGGTAGGCTTGCAGGATACTCCCAAAACTGTAGGTGACTCTAAGGATAATAGTGCTAATACCCCTCAGGAAGAACAAATACCACCTTTCTAAGTTATAGTACATTTCCCACAAGCACTTAGGCCTACAGTGAGAGTCCGAAATCTCAATGTTGAAAAATAATCACAGGGTGAGGGCGAGTGTCATTATTAATACATGATAAAAACAATCCAGCCAGAAACAGCTTCTCTACAACCTGAATTAAATCCTCATGAGCTGAAACTAGTCCCAAAGAACCGAAAAATGAGAAAGAGGAAAATTAGGGCTCAATTAAAAATGATATCTGGGAGATTAAAAAGGATGTTGAGCCAACTTTTCCTTATGAGCAGCCCAAAATTTCAACAATCCCCAGACCCTAGTCAACGGATACACTGCCACAGTTAGATAGAAATTCCCTCCCATGCCTTCATCTGTATGCTAGATGGAAGCCACCATGAACAACTTTAGTGGTTACGTCTGCCTGAAGACGTTAAACTTAGCGCTAGCGGGGAGGCAACCCTTGCATATGTATTTTATTTTTATTTATTTATTTTATTTAGTTTTATATTATTGTCTGCTAACTACATGTTTATTTTTTCTGTTTGTATGAGTGTTTATGCAGGAGTTAGCATAACCTACATAGCCATACAACTAAAGTCTCACCAGTAAGAACCTGATTAACTCCAAGCATGGTAGTGTTGTTTCTTAGCCCTTTTTCTTTATATTTATCTTATATTGAGGACAATGCTAGTTTTAAGTGTGGGGGGAAGGGGTGTATGCATGCGCATGATATACCAGTTATTATTTTAAAAATAATAATTTTTTTTAGTATTTGAAATTTAAGCATAAGTCCAATGATGATATTGTTTATTTTAGGATGAAATCTAAGAAAAAATAAGTTCTTTTAATGCATTTTTATCTTATACTTTGAATAGTTTATCTATGATAGACTCGTAAGTACTTAATTATGGGTTTTTAGCAGTGAAAGCTTGAGTAGTTGGCAAGGTGACTAGTTGAAGAAATTGCATGTCAATGAATGACCATTTACTTAGATGTCTATCCTGATTTACCAGTGCTATGATGTGTGATATGGTTAAAAATAAAAGAAAGGGTCTCTAAAAAAGAGACTAAACGATCTATAATCGATAAACGTGAAGCTACCCATGGGAGAGTATTAGGACCACCATGAGGAGAAATGCTACCTTAAAGGGTAGGTATGTTGAAAAAAAGAAAGAAAAAATCAAAACGAAAAATAAAAAAGAGACAAGAAAGGAAAGAAAAAGAAAATCATACCATATTGAGCACATGAAAGAAACTACATAGCTTAATTGAGATATCTAGGTTGGTTTGACCCATCGATCCTAATTTTTAAATAAAATCATTGAGTTAGTTTACCTGGGAATCAAGCTGTGAATAAACCTTTTTCACACACACAATGTGAGTCTTGCTTAAATGATTTATTTAAGGAGTTGGATTTGAGTTGCATTGAGTACTTTGAAATTTATCTGGTTTCATTCCTAAGCATTCTTTGAGGACATTAATATGTGTAACTATTGGGACTAATTATTTTATTTTTTTGCATGATTGTGTGTTTTGAATGACGTTTGTGAGTGTCGTCGCTGTAAGCCCTCACTAGACTATAACTCGTCCACTAGGGACACCTAGGGGTTTAAAGGCTTGTTGCAAACACTAAATGCAATCATGATCCCGACGAAAGTGGCTTAGATAGTTTTATTTATTTATAAATTTTTATTTTATTTTTTTACGCTTGAATTACTAGGGACTAGCAATAAATAGGTTGTGATTGTGATAAGTACATGAAAATGTACTTTGAAACATCACTTATTCGGATTTATTGTTAAGTATTTAGTTATATATTTTATATTTTATTATATAAATTTCATTATCATATTAATTTAGAAAGAATCTTTTATTTAAGCTAATATTAGTAATTCTTCTCTTTCTCATTTGTAGGATGTAGAAAGGCAAGCATGCAAAGGAGAGAAAAAGAAGCAAAGGTGCGTGGACCTTGGAGAGAGAAGGCATGTGTGGCCTGTGTTACTATAAAGTTGGCAACAAAAACAAGCTTGCTGCCGAGTGCAAGAAGAAAACCAATTCAGCCGTAAGTTTTAACCACAAAAGGAAGCCTAATGTTGACCAAATAAAATAAGAAACTAGACAAGACACGTGGGCCTAGGCTTCCATTAGTTACACATTTTACAAAGACCAAATTAAGAGAAAGTGGGGTCAAAGGAGGAGTTTTTGAGAGAGAAAGTTGCAAAGTTGACCAAAACGTGAACAAAGAGAGACGCTCGCATGGGCCGATGATGGAATTAGGTTTTTCAATAATCAATGGTTATTTAAAGCTACAAAACGCGATCAAAAGGAAGTTGAAGGGGCACAACCGAGCTCTCTATGCGTGAAGCAGCCCTTGCTGCAAATAAGAAAAATAAAAAAAGAAGCTTAGGGCTGTTGGCGCATAAAAAAAATCAGAAAAAAAGCCGAGAGTAATTCAGCGTGAAGTAAGATAAGTGGTCGAGAGAAACCAGTGAGCATTGGTGATGAATTACACGATGTTTCTCCGATCCATCACTGTTGTTTCTTCTTTCGGCATGGAGAACTAATCTCCTAAAGCAAAGCTAAGGGCGAACTCTTGTACCCAACTCTCTTATTATTGTTATTTGATTCTTTGATGAGCTTATTTGTTTAATACGATTGTTATCGCATTATTCTCTTTATCTTTTGATTATTTGAATCCAGAAACTGTATTTTATTAATTTACATATAGATTCAGTCACACTTTTTCAATGTGTGGGTTGTGAACTCGTTGTGACTGGTTAAGGTTTTTTACGAGTTAATCTTCTACTGTAATATACCCGAGGGTATATTGTAGTCGTTAGATAGGTTGTAACGATAGCCTTGTGTGTTGTGAACTTAGAGAAGATAAAATATCAATTATTTTAGAACTTTAATTTGTATAGAATTGAATATCCTTGAATTATTGGTTTGGGACGTGAAACCCTCAATTGAGTAATAAAAAGAGTCAATAACGGAATATAAGAAATTGGTGAAAAAAAAAGGGATCCTGACGCTTTGCTATTTCTCTCTATTGATAAAATCTTACAAGTTTTCATAATCTTTAGTTTACAATGAAATTTTATCATTTTATTTATTTAAGTTACTATTAACGTTTTTTTTTGAGTAAATTAGTTCATGTAACCATCTCTTGAGGAATCGACACCCCAGCTATAGTGCGATAACCGTAAGTTATTTTCTGGCGTAATCAATACGTCTCAGGAGTGGTAATTCCTAAACAGTTATCTCAAACACCATTCTACCTGATTAGTCAAGTTAAAAAACACAAAAATACAATTTTTTTTTTAAATTTTTTTGAATTTTTGAATAAAAACCAAGAAAAAACAACACAAAAAGTAAGATATTAATCAACTATTCCCTTCCCCCAAACCTAATTTAGACATTGTCCCCAATGTTTTAAAATAGACGAAGAGTTTATAGGATCGTACCTGGTTAGCTGATATTCTACATCTAAAAGAAAATTAAAGGTTAGGATCCAGATTTATCTGACGCTTCTTACCCCAATCATTATCAGAACAGTTAATCTTGGAAAGGATATGGTCAATTTATGGTTTAAATGCTAAAATTTCGTCAATTAAATCATAGGCAGTTCTAGAAATGTAGATGATATCTTTTACAGGTTTTGACACGAACCCAATTCTCTGGGCATCATCAAGAAACACACAAAAAAGTCACAAAATCCATCAACATTAAACAGTCCAATTGGTTTTTGGTGTATGTTCAAGTTCGCCCAAAATAGCATTGTAAAAAATTTCCTCCAATGTGCTCAAGCCACCTAGCAAAGCAATAAAAGCATCAGCAAGTTTTTTTTTTCAACAAGTCGTTCAGACATACTTGGCACAATGCATTCCTCTTCGTTTGATGATCTTATCAGATTCGCCTCTGCCAAAAGTTTTGGGATGATTCCCAAAACCTGACTACCTCCTTCCGTACGGCCCTTGAAATGTACTCCATTAGTCCAAGATTACCACCGCCATGTACTATGTGCATATTCCTCTCAGCTATGACTCGACCCAATTTCTATACTGCCGTAACGAATTCTGGTTTAGAACCAGCACTAGTACCGCAAAACACAAAAATATTTACAACTCGTCTTCTTAAAGTTGCTTCCATTTTTTTATATATGTATTTCTTTCTCACATCTGGATGTCTTTAAGAGCGCAATAACGAGCTGAATTTATAGATCCTGAAAAATAGTGAGTAATAATAGCACTAGTACCTGCCAAATGATAATTATAAGCGAAATAGTAAAATATATCGTGAAAGTCAAAAATTCTGGATCCTATCAGCGAAAATAAAAGAAATCACAACAGAAAAGCAAATCAAAATATTTTTTAAGGCAACGAAATTTTTTATGCAATATGCCACTCGCTTGGTATCTAAATTCATTAGGATGCGTCTCAAGAATCCATTCCTTGCTCAGCCATCACTAATGAATTAAATATCATCTTTGTTATTTCCAAACACCATTCCTTCTATCTTGTTCTACCTTAAATGCTCCGTTTATGCTTTTCCCTATAGAAATAACACAAAAAATTAAAAACTCTATAATATATGTAATAAAATAAAAAAAAAATTGAATTTTAAATAAAATAAAATTTTTACAGAGCTCCTCATGTGGCTGTATCAACAATGGTTCTATTTGGATCATTCAGCCCATTATAGAACAGCTGGATTTGTACCCAGTCCGTAAAATTGTGTTGTGGGCATCTTCGGAGTAGGTATTTAAAGTGCTCTCATGTTTCGTACAAATTCTTTGTCTCTAGTTTCTTAAATATGCTGATCTCTGTTCTTAGCTGGGCAGATTTAGTGGGGGGAAGAATTTCTCCAAAAATTATATAGCCATGTCTTCCCATATGAGGATGTTCCCCACAGGTATGGATTGCATCCAAGCACTTGCTTTTCCCTCAAGGAAAATTGGAAAAATCGCAACCTAATTGTCTTTTTGGGTACCCCGTTGTGTCAGCTATCTCTAAGAACATCCTTAAATGAATGTTAGGGTCCTCTACAGCTGATCCCTCATATTGATTTTGTTGGACCATGTTAATAAGGGCAGGTTTTAATTCAAAATTATTGGCTTCAGTTGGTTGGTACGTAATTCCAAAATAATTATCATCAATGACAGGTTTAAAGTGGTGGCATATTGGTATCTGACGCAGGATAATTTCTCTGTTCTCAGCTGCAACTACTACCTGACACTGGTTGTTCTCACTGTTTGCAGCTGTCATTGTTGCCTTGTCAATTTTTATTTCTTTTCTGAGTCTTCTTGTTGTGCGCTCTATTTCAGGATCAAACAGTAATGAATCAAGACTTATAGATCGTTTCATTCACTACCAAATACTGAGGTGAAAAACACAATAAGATTCAAATAAAAGTGACAAGTAAACAGATAAAAGAAGAGAAAATAAAATAAAATAAAATCTAAATTAAAATTAAGTTTAGTTTGTAATAGTATTAATGTAAATTAAATTTACAATCCCCGGCAACGGTGCCAAAAACTTATTGCGATAATTTCTATCGTACCTCAAGTATACGGTGTCAAGCTTTAGTAAATGATAAATGCAAGTGTCGAACCCACAAAGATTGAAATCTAAATTACACTAAGTACTATAATTATTAATCTTAACTTTATTTAGACACAAAACTTTAATTCGATTTAATTAGAAAAGTAAAACAAGACAATTAAAATAAAACTAATTGAATGCTTAAGGTAATATCAATGATAAAATGACTCATAGAGTCTGATTTTACCTAACTTTCCATTATGTATTTATAATACCAATTAAATATTATTTAGAATCCAAGTTTATAAGCCAAGAATCATAAATTTATCCACTATCTCTCCCGAGCAATAAGTATTGTTAATTATCAAATTCAATATCCCTATAAAAATCCAATGATTAACAATTTATTAAGCCATGTGATTCTGTATTAACAGCTTTCAAGGAATTATAGATTCTCCTGAACTCTATGAGCCTCATAGATTATATTTCCTAATTCCTACTCAAAATCCTCTCTCCCGAGTGAATGATTTCAAACATAATATCATCATATTTGTGGCCAGTAAATAAGAAGCATTAAATACAGAAAAATATAAATTAACTGAATAATAACTGTAACAAAGTTATTTGGCAATTAACAAGTCTCAAGCATTAGGCTACATCAAACTCTAGAATAAGAGATTTAGTTTATGGCTGATTTAAAACAAAACAATAATTGTATCCAAACCTTAATGATAGATAGAAAAAATCTAAAGAAGAAAATAAGAGAATGAAACCCTAAGCAAATTCCTTATGTTTCCAGACTTCACCGCCTTGTCTTATTCCTTCTGCTTTGATATCTCCTTTTGGATTTATTTTTTCTATTGTTTTAGAACTTGTTGTTATCTCTCTCTTCCTTCTCAGGGTTTGGAGGTGATGTTTAATTTATAAGAAAACCACCCGGAACTGTTCTATGAATTTTGTGAAACCCTAATGTCCATTCATGCACGATGCAGCGTAAGAATGTTGGCGCCGCGGCACCAAATCCCCGGTACTTTTGTATGGAACACATTTGGCGCCGCAACACTAGAAGGTTGGCACCGCGGCGCCAGCCTTGACTTCTAGTTGAGTTGATTTCCTTCTTCTATGTTTTCCTTGCGTGCTTCAGTCGCATCCATCAGCTCTCAAAACCTGAATAGTAATCCTGAATCCATGTTTTTAATGCTTCCTATTAACACACACTAAACAACTCCAAAAAAACATTAAATTACATGGAATCTAACAAAATAATAAGTTGTGATGCAAGAATGAGTGTGTAAAATTCACACTTATCAGTATTTCTCCAGACTTTATCTTAAGTGCCTCATCCATGAATAGGCACAACACGTATTGGTGGAATTACACGAAGGGGAATGTGGGAACCATTTAGGAGGGAGATGCTTGACATGTCGAGCCTATTCGATAGGTTATTATTGGCCTGCCATGAGAGCCGACTCTACAGGCTACGTGCGGAAGTGTGAGAAATGTCAAAGATTTTCCATAGTCTCACACCTACCATCGGAGAGACTGAATCTATTTTATCCCTCTGGCCGTTCATGAAATGAGGGATGGATATTATTGGGAAGCTTCCAAGCTCCCTGGGACAACGAGTCTATATGCGGCACTAACTGACTACTACTCTAAATGGATTGAAGCAGAATCTTTTGCCAGGATACGAGATAAGGAAGTGCAAATTTTCATTTGGAAGAATATCATATGCCGATTCGGGATACCTAGAGAAATTGTGACTGATAATGGTTCGCAATTCATCAGCTATCATTTCTAAGACTTCTGCAGGTATTAGGGAATCAAGTTGAGCTTCTCGACCCCTTATTTCCCATATGCTAATGGCCAAGCCAAGTCATCCAACAAAATAATAATAAACACATTGAAGAAAAGATTGGAGAAGGTAAAAGATGCTTGGGAAGAGGAACTACCAGGATTCTTGTGGTCCTACAGAACACGTTTCGATCATCAACTGGAGAAACCTCATTCTCCTTTGCATTTGGAACAGAAACAACAATTCCAACAGAGGAAAACATCTCTTCCTCATGCTGCCAATGGCTTGATGAAGATTCGAATCGACAACTTATGAAACATAGCCTTGATACTATTGATGAATTGAGAGAACGGTCTTTCATACGACTAGCAGCCTATCAGCAGAGAATGGCCAAGTACTTCAACAAAAATATCAGGAGCATAACCTTTAAAGATGGAGTTTGGGTCTTGTGTAAAGTTTTCCAAAACACCAAGGAGTTTGGGAATGGCAAACTTGGACAGAACTGGGAAGATCCATACGTCATTACAAAGGTAGTTGGGCAAGGAGCTTACAAACTGCATACCACTCAGGGAAAGCCTATCCAAAATAGTTGGAACATAATTCATTTCAAGCGATTCTAGTATGCATGCTTAATTATGTTTTGATTAAGAAATAAAAGATTTGTTATTTTTGAACTTGTAAAACGGTTCGAAGATTAAATGAAATGCATACAAAATTAGTTAATATTAGTTTTCTCAATCGACAATCTTAGTTTTATACAAAATGGAAGGATAAGTTTAAAAAAAATTACAAGTCTAAAACTTCCGGAGTCTCGAGCGGTTGGTCTTCAGCAACAACGTTCACATCAGTGGGAACACCTTGAACTTGAGCTGTGGAGTTGACTCACAATAGATTAACATCTTTGCTTTCCTTTTCTTGGCCTTCAGCTATCATCATCTCAACTTCAGTTATTTCATTTTCCTTATCCCTAACCTCTTTCAATTGCGCCTCCTCTCTTTTATCTTCTTCTCCACCTTCACTAGAAAGAGAAAGCCCAGCCACCAGCCTATCATACTCTTGAATCTATTTTTCTGGCTTCCAGTTGACGTTCTTCCCATCGAGATACTCTTTCGTCAAAGTACTTATGTCTTTCATCATGGATTCAAAGGCGATCATATCCAGTTGTTCAAATAGCTGCTCATTCTCTTTCTTCACATTGTCAAAGCCTTGTCTGTAGGCTTCAATGGTAGATTTAGATAGCTCTCTTTCCACCTCAATTAAAGCATTGGTCTATTTCAGCTCTTTCTCCATCCTCTTTCCTTTATTCTCAGAAGCATCAAGTCCAGACTTCAACTCAGCTACTTCCTTCCTCATTGTAGTAAGGGATTTCTCCAACTCCCTCATTCGTCTTTAGCTTGACTCATCATACTCTTACATAAAGAGACCATACTCCATAACCTGAAAATAAATTTATAAGATCTCTCATTCGACAGAAAGATTCATTAAAATATCAATGAGAACTTAACACCTTACCTGATAACTCATAGCCACAATCTTTTTACTCGTCTCTGACAGACCTTAATCAGTCAGCCACTTCTCATCTTCTTCAAAGAGGAGCCATTTTATGAATTTAGAAAGGTTGGAAGGATCCGAGATCGCAGTCCAATAAGGAATCCTCACTATAATATTTTCTAGGTCATCATCCACTTCATCACAACCTTTCTCTTTTTGGAAGCCGAAGCCTTCTCAGTCGGGTATTTTGTTATGGCCCGAACATCAGCTGAAGCGACCTCCATAGGCCTATGGGTTTCATGTTGGTGTTTGCTAAGGTCCCAAGATCATTAAACAAGCATGAAACATGTGTGAATACTAATCAACGAAGTTGCGGAATACTCACATCGATCGGTTGAGCGATGCACGAGGCAACAAAAATTTTATGCCCTCTTCATGAAGCTCACGGCAGTGCAGATTTTTGGCTCCTCCAATTTCAATTTTGGATCATCTTCCAAGCTCCAAGCTCGCGTCGTATGATTCCCGGCTCATGGGTGAACTTCCCTATCACCTTTGCATGACTTCGTAGTGTGCTAGCACTCTCGATTTTGCAACAAAATCACTCTATTTCACCTCTTACTGCTCACGGTTTCTGGGCAGAAAACCAGTGAAGAACGGCCCATTGGGCGTGTAAAATGAGAGAAGAGAGAATGAGAGAAAGTTGTGTGTGTTGTTGGAAGAAAAGTGTATCTAATATACTTAATTTAAAAGTCAAAAAAATCATTAAATAAAATAATGATAAATGTCTTTCAAATTCATCAAATGCTTTCTATCAACTCACATCAATCCATCAATCATGAATAGTGACTAGCGTCAATCAATCAAAGTGAAAGACATATATCACTTGATTGAAGCATGATGTGACTCTAGATGCGACTAGTGATTTGATTCTTGATTTAACTTGCGTGCCGTACTCGAATTCGAAATATGAATGCGCTCGCAAATAATCTCGGGCTCGGGTTCGCTAATTTCAAATTAACGAATTTTCCATTGCGTCATAATTAAATTTAATTTAATTAAATAATCATGCCAAGCATAATTACCATTCACGTTGCTAACGAATTAATTCCAAATTAACTCGTTCGCCCGAATTAAAATCTAATTTTAATTCCGCGTCGAAATCTAATTTCGTTTAATATATCGAATATATTAATTTACCGATTAATTCCAAATTAATCGTTATCTCTCTTTAAATGATATTTTATCCTAGATAAAATATCTCCGCAATTAATCCCAGATTAATTTTTTCTCTCTTCTAATTAATCCCATATTAATAAAAGTGCGAGTCATACGTCATCGGTGAATCTTCGGGAAGCGACCCATGAGATCACCGGATATGTTGGCAGTAATTTCGGTTGTCGGACTATCCGAACACGTAAGTACCTCGTACTACGTTTTACCGATTTACAAGACAAGGTTGGCTTCTAGCAAAGCACCATGCCTACCCAATTGTCCAGAAATATCCTTACAGGAATATAGGATCTGTATCAGGCGTAGTATACATAGTATTGCGTATTTCGATCCAGTATCGGACTGTCATGTGCTAGGCCTGGGGCTAAAGCTGTGCCTGCCCCGTACGAAGTACATGTCGGATGTGTGGTAACTAGTCTCTATAATCGGATGAACATGACCTAGTCATATCATCCCGATGACTGCAGTACTTAAGAGCACCAATACCTTATCCTACGTGACATCATCTCCACTATGATTGGAGTGATACTTCCGTCTTGACATCACACTCAACACACTACAATTCTCAATGTACCCAGCATAGGCGTACACAGAACCTGTTAAAGCCCTGGACGACCACAACTAAAGTATATTGATTGTCGCAAGTATTAGCGGTGCAAGTCTCAGGTTAAGACCAAATACACCTACCCTGATTTCGGACTTCCATAGACACATAGTCATACTACCAATGGAATTACGAGGGGGTGTATCCAGAGCGAAGCTGTTTCCCGTACCATCGGTAAAACACAATCTCCTATTACACTTGCATGAGTATCATATACCCAAATATATGAGAACTATGCTATTGTGCCCTCACAAGTCACATAAGTGTAATACTAGTCTTTTACGTATTTATCGATGTCCAATCTCGATAATACTCTGACTAGGGATATCTAATGATTTATCCTTCGTGGACTGATACTGTCTCATATCATTCTCAATCCAGGAACAAATCATAAGGACCTCTCATCATTTATACATCTAGGTGATCTAATCACAAATAATAAGAGTGCAATCTCCTTTGTCACATAGTTAATTTGTACAACAACACCATGATCTATACAAATAGTGACGCTATGGGTCATAATTGTCCAACAATCTCCCACTTGGCCTATAGCCAGTCACTCGCGTGTCTTACACCCGAACTATGTACGGTTGGCTCAAACTTCTAAGGAAACGCTTCGTCAGTGGATTTGCATGATTATCATCTGATGCGATTTATTCGATCATCACATCGCCACGATGTATGATCTGAACGAATCAGATGAATATCGAAGTATGTATCTGGATCGTTGATGAGACCATTAATTCTTTAGCCTGTGCTGCAGCCTAGCTCAGCTCCTAACAGAATTATATCTAATCTAATTAGATTTGTTTATTGACCTAGATGACTTCTATTGTTGCCTCAGCTGCAGCAATAACCCACATTTGTTGTTTATTCGGTAACAGTATCTTGCTTGGAAGATTTCCAGCTCACTGTACCGTTATTCAAACTGTATAGTACCGTTTTCGACTGTTAGTCATTTTATCGGTTAGGAAACTTGCAGCCGTGATCCCAGTCACTTCAAGTTCTCCTTCTCCATTGTTTTAAACAGCATCCTTAGTTCTCTAAGATACTAACGGATGTTCTTAACATCAATCCAGTGACTATCACGTGGATCGGCCTGATTGTGAATCCATATGCTCAAAGCGTATGAGACACCAGGTCACGTACATTTTTCAATGTACGAGTTCTCGGAGAGTGTTAACAACTTTAAATCTATCACAGTAGATCTTTATTCCTAGAATAAAGGTTGTTTCTCCCTAGAATTCTTCAGAGAATTTTCATGAAAGCCAAGCTTTCTCTGATCGTTTTATGGGAATATCATTTCCAAGAAATGACATATCATCATTATCATGACATTCATTGTCAGTGCACTCCCACTAACCTCCCTATATATACAAGAATCATTTTATTTTGAATCAAATCATACACCATTATGATTACATCAAAACGATAATTCTAGGAACCTAATGCTTACTTCAATCCAATCATGGATCGAATAACCTGCAAACCTTGTTTGCTAGTTTTGGTACGACAAAACCGACAGGATGTTATAAACATCCTCCAAAAGGTTTCCTTTTCAGGAAAGCGATTTTCTCGTTCAGCTATCATATTTCATAAATGAAACATGCAGCTTTAGCAAGCATTATCCAAATGGATTTACCGTGGCAACAGGTAAAAAGGTTGAATCGTAATCAACATAATGTTGATATCGATACCTTTACGCTAAAAGCCTACCTTTGTACGTTGGTATGTTGTCATCCATGTATGTCTTCCTAGAAGACTTATATAGTACCTATCGGCACAATGTCTTGCGGTACAACAACTAGCGTCTAAACATAGTTGATATATATGGAATCCATTTCGGATTCATATGGCACTTTGCCATTAATAGGAAGTCGATGCCTTGTATCACTACCTCATACGTAGTCAGTTAGTATACCTCAATAAGATAGACATCTTTATGAGATGAGATCAGAAACCCATACCCCAGGTTTTTTTCTGACTCTCTCCGACTCACGTGGTTCTTGTGTATTCGAAGATTATTGGTAATAGTTTCATCCTTGATGAACTATTTATGTTCCATTAGGAATCGGTACCTTGAATAGTATTACTTCGATTTTCATGGAGTTTTACTATCCTCCCACTTACCACTGCATATCAGTATTCCTCTTAGGAAAACTGCATGGCGAACAACAATCTAATTGTTTTCTGGTGAGATGTATAAGTACAATACTTATGGTATCCCTAGGATAACCTACAATTGGCACTTATTCAATTTGGGTTCTAGTTTGGTATCATCCAAACATATGCCTAGCATCCCAAATATTCAGGATTGAGAAACCCAGTTTCTTTCCCGTTCATATCTAATATGAAATCTGTCTAACAGATTTTATGGAACCTTATTCAAAATAAGTATTGCACTGTTAATGCTTATCCGTTGAAGGAAATGGTAGCTCAGAGCGACTCATGATTAACCTTATCATGTCCAACAAAATTCGGTTACTCAGTTCGGACACACCGTCAAAAATGACGTGTTCCGAAAGGAGTCCTCATTGAAAGAATATTATACTCTTTCAAGTATACTAGAAACTTATTGCTTAAGTATTTTCCATTACGGTCTAACCATGACGGTTTAATACTATAGCCGATCTGTTTGTCTATTTCGTGTCAAAAACTTTAAAAATTTCTGATTTGTGTTCTTCAAAAGAAACACTTAACCATAACGCGATGCCACATCCGTTAAGGTCATGAAATATTCATATCCACCTCTATCCTAGCTAGACATGGGCCCACTTGCTTCACTATGAAATAGGGCTAACAGATCGGTGGCATTTACACTTTTACCAAGTAAATAGTGTTTTAGGCACTTTGCCCAATAAACTAGATTCGTAGACTTTATTTGAATGGAATCAAATTAGTCCTAGTACCCACTCTTCAAAAGTACGGATATATGATTCTTGTTTTCGTTGTGTCCCAGACAACAATGCCACAATTAGTTTCTTCTGATCAAATCAGTTTGAGCTGTTTGTTTGTCATATTATACGTTTGATATTTATTTATATTCAAAATATAAATACTGTTATTCACATCTAATGTGTTTATCTCAATATCATCTTTATGTAATAAAACACTTTAGTGTTCTAGAATATAAAGGAACATCCGCAACGGATTGAACACTCATATCGAGATAATGTTTCTAGTCAAACTAGTTACATTATAACAGTTTCCAAATTTAGGTATACACCCGAAGGTAGTTCCTAAATTTAGGTATCTACGGTTAAAACAGCGACTTTCGTCCCGTTTCCAATTCGCAGATTAATCTCAATTGAAGTCAGTATCCTGCTCATAGCAGATTCTGAACATCAGTATTTATGTTCCATACTAAGTATTTAAAATCTAATTTTGATACTAGTAGTGAACATAATGTTGACAAATATATTTGAAGTCGGAGCCTTGCTCGTCTTTAATTCCTTCATGTCTGCTTTGTCCAAATGGCAGTCACGCTTCCGCGATCCTGTTTGCCACAATTTAGGCAGATATTTTGGGATATGTCCTTTATCTTCCCAGAAGATTATGATGATTTTACCTTTGCCATTTTCAACACTCCAGAAGCCTTTGGCCAAGCCTTGGCCTTCTAGAATATCGAAGTAAGGTGCGCCTTGCGCTATTTGCCTAATTGTAAACTTTGACTTTATCTCATTGAGAATAGTCATTAACTCTCCAAGAGTCATTTATTGTAATTTGTACTTCTAAAATCTAAAGATAGATTTATGAAGATCCTTCAATTTCATTATCATACTTTAAGGATCTAATCCTCAGTTATGATTAAGAAATTAAGGAATCTACTGCGACATCTTAATGGATTAAGCACTAAGTTATCATTACATAAATCTTCCAAAGATTATCCTCGACTATTTGCTTAACTTCGAGCTTGGGCATAATATGTTATTTTATCAAATAAAGTAACTTATTATTTTCCAGGACCTGAATGAATTTTATTCCCAATTTTGAAAATTAAACCATTTAAATACATTTTTCTTAGGATTGTGCTTTAAATGTCAATCTTTCAATTACATCTTGATTCTAATAGTCCAACTATTTAATCAACGATTTAAGTACTATATATTATAATGATTACAATAGTCCAACTATTAATCAACTATAATTAATAGATTAAAATCAATTATATTGATTACTATAATCCAATTATAAAATCAATTATAAATGAATTGTTTGAATACAGTCCAACTGTTAATAAAAACAATGTTTTAAATATTAGTCCAACTAACATTTAATTTATAACGACGAATGATATTTGTGATTGAGCGCGTATGGCAAGTAATTAAACGAATATTGCAAATTCAATTCTTGCCTCCCACTATTTTTCGGCAAGTCTCTAACCCTTTGTCGAGTACTCGGGAAACTGTGTTTCCTAGTGGGCTAGGATCCCGTTAAATATCACACAATCTTGACTTTGGCCAATAAATTGTATGATAATTAATAGGTAGATCTCTAAGATCAATTGGATCCAATCCAATTCCTAGATCCGGTAGGGGGACATCCAAGTCCGAAACATATATCTTATATATGGCAATACATCCAATGTATTACCTAACCTTTTTCCTCTGAATCAACTAAGCCTTGGCTTTGGCACAACAAACTTAATGATCCCAGTTAAGCGTGACCCATTGACCATGGAAAGCTTCGTAATCAATGTCGATGGACAAGAAGTGGTCTTGATTTTGGCAAACAAACCACAACTTGGACAAGACACCAATATGGAACAAAGCCTTCGTGATTCAAACACATCTTCGACAGATAAAGGCCTTGACTTTGGCCAACAAGTCAATGCCAGTCTCGGATCTTAAGTGAGAATCACTCAATGGAAGGAAAGACGCTTAATATTTTGCGAGGGTTTTTCGAGTGCAAATTGGCAACCAATTTATTATCTTTGTTAAGATCTCATCATCATACACCCTTAAACATGCATTCTAAACACATAATAAAGGGCGTATGAAAAATAATAATGATATGTGGATGGATACTTTACATATTGATCCTAGATCAAATCTCTCTCTTTCTCTCTCCCACTAGCACATGTATTACTTCTACCCGTTACACTACACTTCTAAAGAAACCTCATTTTGGCAAACAGGGGAATAGGTGAGAAGAGAATACAAAGAATAAGGAGGTGATAATGCTGGACACGCAGGTCCAATTTAATAAATCAAATTTATTACAATAATTTCTAAAATTGTCACACCCATCTAATATCCATCCGATATACATTATTCATGTATCGCAACCATGTATTCACACAAGCATGTTATCAATCAATCTAATCAAATTAATTAATCTGATAATTAGTGACCATCCAATGTTCAAACAACGATTTGATTTTGCTCGAGTCAAACTCGTTTTGCAAATAAGTACTCAAAGTACGAATTCTCGAATTAAATTAAATTACATAATTAAATCCAATTCAATTTGTATTCAATACTAATTCGCCATTTAATTCCAAATTAAATATTACACTTTATTAATAAACCTTTACGACTTAAATTCTAAATTTAATCGTTACGGGTCTCAGAACCCGATTAACGTCCAACGTCAATTTAATTAAAGTCTAATGGGCTTTTAATTAATTTCTTAAGGCGTGGACTTTTGGTCAACTCGGGTCAAACCCAATAACCAAAACCCAATCCGGGAGTTACCCCATAAGCCTAGAAATCAATTTAGGCCCAATTAAACTTTAGAGGTCCATTAAGTCGCATTTGGGCTTTATGGAAGCGGTTTTGGGACCAATTAGATCCAATCCATTTAGCCTAAACCTAACTTGGTACAACCAAGCCCAATTAGCCCAATAACAACATAACAAGCCCAATTCAATTTAAGGCCCAATTTAATTAAATTCAAAATCCAATTTCAAATTTAATTAAACTAAAGTGTATAGCATTATTCATTACCCAAATCAATATTTCCAAAACACCAAATTTGTACAATTAATCATGCTCATTCATATTAAATCATGTCCAACACAATTTAATTAAAATCAAACCCAAACATGCTTATCAACTCTCGGCTTTGGAAGGTAATTTTATGTCCGATTCGGTTTCAATCCAATTTATTCCACAATCGACATTAAATCAACATCCTCAATCGTTTCCAACTCATCCAATGAATCAAAAAACAAAAATCACCATGAATTTAGGGCTATGGGCATTCGGCCAACATAAAGAATTAGGGGAAAAATATTCCAAACATAATTTCATCAAATTGATCCAATCAATCATCAATTAAAACACATTTAGGCATACTAATTCATCCAATTTCATTATACATGCTAAAAATCAATTTTACCCAAATTTTAAGCCCTAAACATTTCATGCTCAACCTTGCTCTGATACCATTTTTGGTGTTTGCTAAGGTCCCAAGATCATTAAACAAGCATGAAACATGTGTGAATACTAATCAACGAAGTTGCGGAATACCCACATCGATCGGTTGAGTGACGCACGAGGCAACAAAAATTTTCTGCCCTCTCCATGAAGCTCACGGCAGCGCATATTTTTGGCTCCTCCAATTTCAGTTTTGGATCATCTTCCAAGCTCCAAGCTCGTGTCGTATGATTCCCGGCTCATGGGTGAACTTCCCTATCACCTTTGCATGACTTCGTAGTGTGCTAGCACTCTCGATTTTGCAATAAAATCACTCTATTTCACCCCTTACTGCTCACGGTTTCTGGGTAGAAAACCAATGAAGAACAGCCCCTTGGGCGTGTAAAATGAGAGAAGAGAGTAGGAGAGAAAGTTGTGTGTGTTTTTGGAAGAAAAGTGTATCTAATACACTTAATTTAAAAGTAAAAAAAATCATTAAATAAAATAATGATAAATGTCTTTCAAATACATCAAATGCTTTCCATCAACTCACATCAATCCATTAATCATGAATAGTGACTAGCGTCAATCAATCAAAGTGAAAGACATCTATCACTTGATTTACGCATGATGTGACTCTAGATGCGACTAGCGATTCGATGCTTGATTTGACTTGTGTGCCGTACTCGAATTCGAAATATGAATGTGCTCGTAAATAATCTCGGGCTTAGGTTTGCTAATTCCAAATTAATGAATTTTCTGTTGCGTCGTAATTAAATCTAATTTAATTAAATAATCATGCAACATAATTACCATTCACGTCGCTAACGAATTAATTCCAAATTAACTCGTTCGCTCGAATTAAAATCTAATTTTAATTTCGCGTCGAAATCTAAATTCGTTTAATATATCGAATATATTAATTTACCGATTAATTCTAAATTAATCGTTATCTCTCTTTAAATGATATTTTATCCTAGATAAAATATCTCCGCAATTAATCCCAAATTAATTTCTCTCTCTTCTAATTAATCCCATATTAATAAAAGTGCGAGTCATATGTCATCGGTGAATCTTCAGGAAGCGACTCATGAGATCCCCGGATATGTTGGCAGTAAATTCGGTTGTCGGACTATCCGAAACGTAAGTACCTCGTACTACGTTTTACCGATTTACAAGACAAGGTTGGCTTCTAGCAAAGCGCCATGCCTACCCAATTGTCCAGAATATCCTTACAGGAATATAGGATCTGTATCAGTCGTAGTATACATAGTATTGCGTATTTCGATCCAGTATCGGACTGTCATGTGCTAGGCCTGGGGTTGGAGCTATGTCTGCCCCGTACGAAGCACATGTCGGATGTCTGGTAACTAGTCTCTATAATCGGATGAACATAACCTAGTCATATCATCCCGATGACTGCAGTACTTAAGAGCACCAGTACCTTATCCTACGTGACATCATCTCCACTATGACTGGAGTGATACTTCCGTCTTGACATCACACCCAACACACTACAATTCTCAATGTACCCAGCATAGGCGTACACAGAACCTGTTAAAGCCCTGGACGACCGTAACCAAAGTATATTGATTGTCGCAAGTATTAGCGGTGCAAGTCTCAGGTTAAGACCAAATACACCTACCCTGATTTCGGACTTCCATAGACACATAGTCATACTACCAATGGAATTCCGAGGGGGTCTATCCAGAGCGAAGCTGTTTCCCATAGCATCGGTAAAACACAACCTCCTATTACACTTGCATGAGTATCCTATACCAAAATATATGAGAATTATGTTATTGTGCCCTCACAAGTCGCACAAGTGTAATACTTGTCTTTTACGTATTTATCGATGTCCAATCTCGATAATACTCTGACTAGGGATATTTAATGATTTATCATTCGTGGACTGATACTGTCTTATATCATTCTCAATCCAGGAACAAATCATAAGGACCTCTCATCATTTATACATCAAGGTGATCTAATCACAAATTATAAGAGTGCAATCTCCTTTGTCACATAGTTAATTTGCACAACAACACCATGATCTGTACAAATAGTGACGCTATGGGTCATAATTTTCCAACATTTCAATCTTTATTGCCTCGAATTCCTTCCCTTTGACTTTTTTAGTCCTCCTTCTGTTTCTCATTTCATCAAGTGAAGGCACATTGAAAGGACCCGACATAATTTCTTCTGCGCACAAAAACTCCTCAGGAGTCTGTGATTTTAATAATAGCATCCTCCTAAATGTTACTTAAATCGCCCAAGTGCACAATATCACGGCCAAAATATGTTTACATAAAGCCAAAGTGGTACCTTCAGGTTCAAAAACTTCCTTCCGCAGCAAGGTCAATCTTAATCTTCTTTCTTCCAAAAAAAATCTCCAATTTCTTTCAGGGGCAGGCAAATTGAGAATGTACTTTGAATTTGATATGACTTTGCTGGTGGTATCGAAGCTCATGTTCCTCTGAGGGCCTAAAAAGAAGAGAAAATGAAGAATCTTAGCCTTACTAATAAAAAAAATATAAATAGGTAAGGGTAGTGTTAAGTACTCGCTTGACGAATTTCAGTATTCTGGAATGCTAGCGGCCCCAATCGACCCAAAAATACTCTCGTATCTAACAAAGAAATAAAATTTCTGCCAGTATCCTCTATCATTTTTTGTAGGCCCTAACACCAAAGGCAGTGAAGGTACAAATGATATCTTTCATTCTCTCTCAAATGCTCCTTCATGTAATAAGTATACAGTAGGTCATTCACCCCAAACTCAATCCCCAACTCAAAATCCATGTATTCAATCGACAGTAAGATCCTCCAAGTGTTCGGCACCAACTGAGAACGGGCTAATTGATAGTGGTTCAATACTTCCTAAACTAACTTGGGGATTGGGAACCTAAATCATCAATAAATGGTTGCTCATAAAATCCAATACACCCAGGAATTTTTTAATCAATCCTTTCAGTCGACATGGCTAGCCTGACTTCTATTTGCCGAGGAAACCTGTACTTCAACTTCATTTTTCTCATTGATTTTTTAGCCACTCGACTAGCAGGGTTCCAGGTTAAAATATTCACCGGTTTACTTGTACTTGGAATCCCAATCGACTCTCCGATTTTAGGTAGTGACCTCAGTGGTATCGCATAGGTGGGTATTCCTGATGGGGGTTCATCTATTGTTAAAAGTCTAGCCTCAATAAAATCTTCATTCGACCAATCCCTATAAATTTTGATACCGCATGACTCACTCAAAGATGGTTCAATATACCTTTCAATTTTCATACCTAAGCTACCTAAAGATTCTTCACTCGACATTCTCCCAAATGACGAAACTACAAACACCAATATCCTAAATTTACTACTCTCAAGAAGATCAAAACTACCCAAATCCTTAAACAAAATCTCAAGAGTTTCACTATAACTTTCAAGATCAAACACTTTATTTTGACTAAGAACAACTTGAATCTACACTATGAACATTTAAGTTAATAAAGAACACAATGAGAGTTTGAGGAATACCTTGGAGGCTCGAGTCTTCTCCCAACTTGTTGAATAAATGAAGTTTTTGTGAATGAAGCGAAAGAGCAATCGACACTCTCTTTCATACCATCCATTTTGGCACCTCGAAATCCCGCCTAAAATGCCTCGTAATCCCCACTAGGGTTGCATAGATAGTTGAAGAATGGCCTCGATCGGTGAAATCACACACGTAACACAAGCTCACGTATCGTTCAAGTAGTATAAAAATATTGATCTCACGAGGACTTAATTTCTACTGTTGTTATTAACTATTGATACTATTTATTTACAGGTATCTAATTAAAGGGAGAATGGAATGATTGCTGATTGATTGGTTGAATGTGGATTTACTAAATAAATAAGAACATAAGAGAAAATACTAAGGAAAATAAACAAAAGACACAAATATCTAGGGTTGTGATTCCACATAATATTATTCTAATGATGAATTGATTCTTTTAAATATGTGTAATAAATCAGTCTGCTAACCTAGAATATGAAGATATGCAAAAGCCTCTTCTGATGGTCAGATGCAAACACCCAGTATAGCCCAATTAATCATAGGTTTATGTTAACCAAGTTACATGAATTCATTAAGTTCAAGTTCCAATTACTATCCCCGCCCGATAGATAGATGTCTATCCTGGAAGGAAATCTACCTAAGGGTCACCATGCCCCAATGTGAGATCGTGAGCTATTTAATCTAAGGCTGAAACCTAAAATCTCTTTTCCAAGTTCATTTTAAGTTTACCATATCAATCTTATTGGTGATCAGGCAACAAGAAGCATTAAGCTTAAGATTCAATAAACAAACCAAAGTATTACATATAAAATAATTAAATCAATTACAAAACTCGTGAATATTATGCTTCATAACTTCCCTAGAATAAAAATAAAATACTGAGGTTAGGGGATCCACCTTTAATATTTCAAATGTAGAAATCTCACTTTATTATAATATAGAAATTGTCAGTGTTACCCAATTAAGTCAAACCAGCCATAAAGGCAGTGTTACTATTTATCCATAAACCAGCTATATAGGCGGTAATCATCTGTCACTTAAAGACCGATCATATAGGCGGTGTCATATTATGTCAAATAAATAAAACCATCCATTAAGGCGGTATCAACTCTAATCCATATTATTAATTACAATTTCCATATTATAAATTAAGTGAGATTATATATCTTATCATATTAAAGGTTTCACTTTTTCCCTCAGCGGAGATTAACTACTAAACATAAAAGAAAGTAAACACACAAAACTATTATTACTACTAAAAATAAAAATACATTACAAAACTACTAAATAAAACACACAAGATACAATCCTTAATTTCTTATTAAGAAACCAAGGAAAGTATGAAATTTATAAATGAAATGGCTTGGTATTTATAGGCAAAATTTTACCTCCACCAATTTCTTAACTAAATATGTCACAAAACATGACACCAATGTTTGGTGTAAGTTTGATAATTTTCATTTTATTTTTTTCATTTTATTTTTTTGTTTTGAAAATGACTTTAATAGTTACACATTACAAACTTTAGGATTTTTTTTTATCAATTTCTGTCATGAAAGCTTCAGAATTCGAAATTATTATGAGCGTCAAAGTTGTAGATCTTTGAGTCTTCTTTAATCTGAAACTTGAATCACTTCAATATGATATCCGAGTAAAATATTATGGCCAAAATAAGAAAATTACGCAAAGTTAAAATTTCTGAAATTGTACTTCGTTAGAACACCATTTCAAGTTTTCAATCTCCAAAATCAAACTGTCAAGTCCAATTTTTACCCTTATTTGTTCCACATTTCGTCCTGAATGATTCCATTGAGTCTCAATTTTATTTTATCTATAAAATAAACAAAAACACATCAAAACGTTCATAAAACTCAGGAAACTATACAATATATTAGGTCAAATGGGCTGGAAATAGTGATATATTTTCGCTCATCACACCCCACAAACATAATATTTTGCTAGTCCTTGAGCAAAATAACAAAATAAAATAAATAACTGAAATTAAATTAAACTAAGCCACTTTCGTAAGGATCAAGGTTGCATTTAGCATATGCAACAAGCCTTTAAACCCCTAGGTGTCCCTAGTGGACGAGTTGTAGTCTCATGAGGGCTTACAGCGACGATACCCGCAAATGTCAAATGCAAACAAAAGGAAAAAGATCAAACAAATTAGTGACTAAACAAGTGAAACTCTTATCCAAGTTAATAGTTGTTTTCTTTCTTTCTAAATTACTAAATAAGTAAATTCTCAGATTATTTTTTTTACCATTCTCCATATACACAACCAACAAAGTATTAATCAAATCATTGTGCCCATAATATTCATAAGTGTAGTGTGAAAAGAGAGTAATATTTTGTCCTAAAGTATATCAGAATTCATACCTTTTAGCAAGGATTTTTTTATTTTTTTATTTTTATTTATTTACAACATCTTTAATCCATGTAGCGATCTTTGGGCCAGTGACTCACAAGCCAGTTGGCTTTAGGGAACTAGGTGTTAAGACACCCTTACATACTTAATTACTCGGATTTCGGATATCTTATATATATATATAACATCTTCAATCTATGTAGTAAGCTTTGGGCCAGTGACTCCCAAGCCAGTTGGCTTTAGGACACTAGGTGTTAAAACACCCCTACATACTTAATTACTCGGATCTCATATGCTTTATTTTTTTATTTTTATTTTATTATTTCATTACTTTTTTAGATGTTTCCTCCAATTAAACAAGAGCACTAAATATTACAAACTTTCACTTACAACTCATGGTCGTATATTACCATGCATGTTGATAATACCTGTCAACTAAGCATATGAAGATCCAATTTAATCAGTATTATGGAGAATTTACAAATTAAATAATTCAAATGGAAATAAATAAAAATTAACTTGTGACGAAATAGGATGTGATACGTCTCAGGAGTGAAAATTTCTTACATAGCTATCTCAAATACCCTTCCACCTGATTAATCAAATTAAAAACATAAAAACAAATTTTTTAAAAAAAAATTGATTTTTTGAAAAATTTTGACTAAAATCAAAGCAAAAATAACACACGACAACAAAAATAAAATAAGATACTAATCAAGTTTCCCTCCCCAAACCTAATTGAGACATTGTCTCTAATGTCTAAAACATAGAAGAAGATTTTAGAAGACAGTATCTGGTTAGCTGAAGTTCTACATATAAAAAGAAAATTAAAGGCTAAGATCCAGATTTATCCATCACTTCTTACCACGATCATTATCGGACCAGTTTATCTTGGAAAGGATATGGTCAATTTGTGGTTCAAAGGTTAAAAGTTGGTCAATTAAATCATGGTGTTCTGGTAGTGAAGATGATATCTTTTACAGTTTTGATACGAACCCATTCTCCGGGCATCATCAAGAAATACACGAAGAAAGTCATAAAATCAATCAACATTAAATAGTCTTATTGGTTTCTGGTGTATATTCAAGTTCGCCCAAGATAACACTCTAAAAAATTCCTCAATTATGCCCAAGCCACCTGACAAAGTAATAAAAGCATCAGCACGGTTAATTATTTCAACAAGTCGTTAGGACATACCTAGAACGATGTATTCATCTCCGTTTGATGGTCCTATAAGATTCGCCTCCGCCAAAGGTTTTGAGATGATTCCCAGAATTTGACTACCTATTTCCTGTACGGCCTTTGAAATATACCTCATTAGTCCAAGATTGTCACCGCTATATACTAAGTGCATATTCCTTTCAGCTATGACTCTACCCAATTCCTGTGTTGCCTCAATGAATTATGGTTTAGAACCAGCATTAGTATAGTAAAACACACAAATGTTAACTCATCTTCTTGAAGTTGCTTCCATTTTTTTATATTTATTTCTCGAATCTGGATATCTACAAAAGTGCAATGACGAGCTGAATTTATACAACCTGAAAAAGAGGTGAGTAATAATAGCACTAGTACTTGCCAAATGACAATTATTAGCTAAATAGAAAAATAAATTATGAAAGTCAAAAAGTCTGGATCCTGTCGGCGAAAATTAAGGAAATCACAACAGAAAAGCAAATCAAAGCAATTATTAAGGCAATGAATTATGTACGCAATATGCCACTCGCTTCATATATATATCCATTAGGATGCGTCTCAAGAATCCATTCCTTACTCAGCCATCACTAATGAATTAAATTTCATCCTTGTGATTGCCAAACACCATTCATCCTATCTTGTTCTGCCTTAAATGCTCCGTTTGTGTTTTTCCCTAAAAATATCACACGCAATTAAAAACTTAAAATATGTATACACAAAATAAGCATAAATTGCAATAATAAAAATTGCATCGGTTGCCACCCTGCTAGCGCTAAATTTTTCATCTTCAGCCAGATATTTATGAAGTCCATCTGTCAATGAGGTCTCAGCGTGGTTTTGGATGTCTAATTAGAGACAATCCCATAAACATTACTTTTGAAGGGTCTCTTCTAATGGTAAAGTGACAAAATTTTTTTTATCTTATTCAGTGCTTGTGCCACTTTTTAAACTTTGTCGTTCCAGTGGTTCCTAAAAAGAAATAAAGAAAATCATGAGGTCTCGTATGGTGCTTGACTTTTAATGAGAGTGTCATCTTGTCAAGCTTCTAGACGGTGTCTTTGATTTACACTCCCTAATAAAGTGATGTTTCTCTTGAATACATGAGATCTTCAATATGGTCAGACATTTACTCCCTCATCTGTTTTACTTCTAGCTCCACCTTTATGTCACAGATGTACTTCAGAACTTCATTATCCAGCTCATCATCGGTCATCTGTGAAATGCATGCTCCATATGTGTCAACTTGAGGATGTAAAGATATGTCTGATTGTAGGTCTTTATCCTCTATGGTTGGTATGAACTGCTCGGGTAGATCTTCTTAAAAAAACAGTGCAATGCATGCTCCAAGATCTTCATTTTGAGGATGAAGAGTTTTTGTAGGAAGTGCTTTCCTCGCGCAGCGGAAGCGATTAGGCACACGGATCAGACTTGAAAAATTATCTACTTTCCCCTTCATTTGGCCGAATGTAACCAGTGGGTATACTGAAATTTTTCTTCTGTTTCAGACAAGATTTAAGCCCCGGAATACCCCTGAAATAGTCCCCGAACAGCCCCCGAACTGCAGTGAAAAACTAGACTGTTTTGGACCCGTTACACAACGGAACTGCACACAAATCAACCTCTATTTTGCATGAACTGCAAGGGTGATTTAGATCTATTTTTTCCACAACTCAGCCCAAAAATATCCCCAAAGAGTTTCCCAAAAACCTGAATTAAAACAAAACAAATCGAGCCCCGAATCAACCAAGCAAGGTGCGGCAATGAGGTAATACCAAACCTCACTGCCGTGATCTAAAAGAATAGATGAAGAAGAGGATTTGTTCGTCACCAAAAAGTCTTCTGTGTTATGACTCGTAACTAACGAAAAGTAGTGTGAGCTACACTCACAAAATAAATCCCTAACGATTTAAAGATTCAATCACACACTTAGTATATTTTTCTTATTATTGTTCTTCAATGAAATCTCTCAACTTTTGAGAGAACGGTGAAGAAGAAGAATGAGACTAGGGTTCAAAGAATGAGAGAGATCAAAAAAGAAAATTAAATCTTCTTTTTATACCTAGGATTATTTGTTTCCAAAACACATAAAAATCCCTCTCTATTCCACTCATCATCCAATCGGCCAAGCAATAGAAAATTTTAATTTTTTTCCAACATCAATATTCAATTGCCATTATTGAAAAGATGTTACAAATTAAATAAGAAATAAACCATTTAAAAATCATAATTTCCAAATTAATGCCATGGATTATTTTGTTTCTAAATCAAAACAAATTCATTCCCTTTATGCTTGTGAAATTCGGCCACCATAAGAAAAATAATAATTTTTGTAACATCAATATATCAATTACCATAATGGAATATATGTTACAAAATAAAAAGGTTAAATACTTTTAAAATATATATAACTTCCAAATTAAGTCCAAAGGTTTCCAAAACCCAAAATTTGGAAATTACTTACTTAACCTTCTATTTAATTATATATAATATAATTAAATAACATGTGTTTAAATATCATATATTAATAAAACTATATATTAACTTTTAATATAACGTTTCAAGTGTGACAATTAATATTATTAATCATATTAATAATATGCATACCTTTGTGAGTATATAATTGGACTATCCAATTAAATTAAATCCGCTATAGTGAATCGAGCTAGCACGGGACCAAATGGACCTACGGTTCCGAGCTCCAATAATCTCAAAATATTAATTAATCTCTTAATTAAATATTACGAATTATTAACTCTGGATTATTCCACTAAAAACTCGAAGTTGCACTCTCGTTGTCGCAGATGATATATTAAGACGGACCAAATCGGTGTCCATCGATATAGTCATTACATACCAATTGACCCTTCACGAGTATCTCGTAATTAGAGTCGGGTTATAATGTCCCCTATAATTATTTTTACCTTAAGTATCATTGATTCTCTAATGAACGATTTATTCATAACTATTATGAATTTTAATCTTTCTATTCGTAATAGAAAGACTTGAGCGCTCAAATCGTTCAAGTACCGAATCAACCCTTAAGAAAGATACTCATCTACTTCTCGCAAGAAGGAGTGAACTCCATGTCTATGTAAAACGTTCCCAACTACAAAATAAATTGTGTCCCCAAAGTACATAACTATTGGTCGGGACTGCTACACCAACCTCACCTTTGTAAATCAAAGGACATAGCCTGCCATGCAGGAGTTCTTAGTATACTCATGTTGGACAATTATGACCCATAGCATCACTATTTGTACAGATCATGGTGTTGTTGTACAAATTAACTATGTGACAAAGGAAATTGCTCTTTTATCATTTGTAATTGGATTACCAAGATGTATAAATGATAAAAGTCCTTATGATTAGTTCCGGATTGAGATGATATGAGACAGTATCAATCCATGAAGGTTTAATCATTAAATATCCCTAGTCGTAGTATTATTGAGATTGGACATCGGTAATGCGGAAGACTAGTATTACACTTGTGCGCGTTGTGGGAGCATAACGGTATAGTTCTCATATATTTGGGTATTGGATACTCATACAAGTGTAATAGGAGGTTGTGTTTTTACCGATGGTACGGAAAATCTTCGCTCTGGATAGACCCCTCGGAATTCCATTGGTAGTATAATATATATCTATGGAAGTCTGAATCAGGTAGGTGTATTAGGTCTTAACCTGAGACTTGCACCGCTAATACTTGCGACAATCAATATACTTTGGTTTTGATCATCCAGGGCTTTAACCGGTTCTGTGTACGCCTCTTCTGGGTATATTAAGAATCGTAGTGTATTGGGTGTGATGTCAAGATGGAAGTATCACTTCAGTTATAGTGGAGATGATGAACACATAGGATACGGAACTAGTACTCTTAAGTACTGCAGTCATCGGGATAATATGACTAGGTCATGTTTATCCGATTATAAAGACTAGTTACCAGACATCCGATATGTGCTTTGTACGGGGCAGACACTATTCCAGCCCCAGGCCTTGCACGTGAAAATTCGATACTGGACCGATATACATAATACTACGTATACTACGCCTGATATAGATTATAATATTCCTTTAAGAATATTTCTGGAGAATTGGGTAGGCATGGCGCTTTGCTAGAAGCCAACCTTGTCTCGTAAATCGGTAAAAATATAGTACTAGGTACGTACATGTTCGGATAGTCCGATGACCGGATTTACTGCCAACATATCCGGGGATCTCATGGGTCACTTCCCGAAGATTCACCGATGACGTATGACTCGCACTTTATTAATCTGAGATTAATTATAAGAGAGAGAGAAAATTAATCTGAGATTAATTACGGAGATATTTTATCTTGGATAAAATACTATTTAAAGAGAGAGAGCGATTAATTTGGAATTAATCGATAAAATAATATATTCGATATATTAAACGAAATTGGATTTCGACGCGGAATTAAAATCGGATTTTGATTCGGGCAAACGAGTTAATTTAGAATTACTCCGTTAGCGATGTGAATAGTAATTTTGCTAGGCATAATTATTTAATTACGTCGCAACAGAAAATTCGTTAATTCGGAATTAGCGAATCCGAGCCCGAGAGTGTTTGCGGGCGCACTCGCATTTCGAATTCAAGTGCGGCCCATAAGTCACATCTACCGTCAAATCATTAGTCACTTTGATTGATGTGATGTCTAGTCACTTTGAGTGATTGACAATATGTCACTTTTGATGTGAATAGTGATGGTTGTTGTTGGAAAAATGTTTTACACTCAAGTGTGAAAGAAAGAAATGACATATACCATTTATTTTAATTTTTGGTATATCATTTTTTCTTTGACTTGATTTTTGAAATCAATTTCTTTAAAACACAAAAACACATGTCTCTCTTTCACTACTCACAAGAATCGGCCAAGGGCCATTTTTCTTCATCATCTTTCTCCCTTGGCCGAATGGCCAACTTCTTTCTCTCCCATTTGGCTTGGACGAATGGATCAAGAACAAAGAAGAGATTTTGTGGCATAATCTCAATTGTGCTAGCACACTAAAGAGTCTTACAATGTGATATGGAAACCATCTCATGAGCATGGATGCACACATAAAGCTTGGAGCTTGAAGATGAAGATGGAGTCCAAAAATCACACATGGCCGAATGCTTCATCCACAAAGAGGAAAAGAATTTTCTTCGTTGCATCCAATCCAATCAATGTAAGTATGATTCCGCACTATTTCTTTGATTTATTCACACATGATTTCATTGCTTGATTTGATCCCGGGACTATAGTAGCATCCCAATAACTCAAGATTAAGATCAATCTATATATAACCATCTAGTAGATCGAATTGACTTTCTTAGTTTAACGGATATTATAAGAATGTCATTTCCATATGGGTCCAGTCCTATATGATCGCATCATACAAGGTGCCTCCATTCTCATATCTCTACATGGACGATCCGGATCAAGATTGCCATATAATTATAGAATGGACCGCAGCTATAGATAAACCACAAACAAAGTACCCGCTTTGTTTGCTTTCTATGGACTATTTGAGATTACTAAGTTCATACTTAAATCCTATTGTGTATGACACTCATACACTAAGTCTGAAGGCACATAAGTAATCTAGGGTATTTAGATGATATATAATATGCGAAAATTAAACAAATAATTTAATAAATGATTAATGCATCGTTTTATTTCAAAACACATGAAACCGTTTACATCACATGTAGCTCTAGGGCATACATTCCAACAATCTCCCACTTGCACTAGAGAAAATGGGACATGTCACGTAATCCTAGACCATTTAGGTGACCTTCAAAACTTTAGCCGGCAAGGTCTTTGTAAATGGATCAGCCAGGTTCTATGCGGAAGCAATCTTTGTGACGGTAACATCTCCTCTCTACACTATCTCCCTGATAAGATGATATATCTTCTCTATATGATTTCCCCTCTTGTGGCTTCTTGGTTCTTTGGAGTTTGCCACCACACCACTATTATCGCAATAGAGTGTGAGTGGTCTATCCATATCTGGAACAACTTCCAGATCTCCCAAGAATTTACGGAGCCAGACTGCTTCCTTAGCTGCTTCACAAGCTGCTATATATTCAGCCTCCATGGTGGAGTCAGTAATACAAGATTACTTTATGCTCTGCCAAACTATAGCCCCACCACCTAGGGTGAACACTAATCCATATGTAGATTTCCTAGAATCTACATCTGTCTGAAAATCAGAGTCTGTATATCCCCTTAGGATCATATCCTCACCGGAATACACAAGCATATAATTTCTCGTTCTTAAGATAGTTGAGAATGTGTTTCACAGCCACCGAGTGATCCAATCTTAGGTTTGATTGAAGCCTACTGGCTACTCCCACTGCAAAATAGATGTCCGGTCTCATGCATAATATAGCATACATGAGACTACCAAATGCTGAGGCTTATGAGATATGTGTCATTTCCTCAACATCTTGAGGTGTCTTAGGAGACTGTTCATTTGACAAATGAATTCCATGCCGATAAGGCAGATTGCCTTTCTTGGAATCCTACATCCCAAATCGCACAAGATCTTGTCGATATAAGATGCCTGAGACATATCTAACAGTCGTTTCTTGCGATCCCGAAGTATCTGAATCCCAAGAACATAACTGGCCTCTCCTAAATCTTTCATTTGGAATTGGTTAGCTAGCCAGGTTTTCACGTCTAATAATATCTTTACATCATTCCCAATGAGTAAAATATCATTGACGTATAAAATAAGAAAAAACCATCTTCCCGTCAATGACGCGCTTGTATACACAAGGCTCATCAACATTCTTCTCAAAATCATAAGACTTGATCATTGTATCAAATCTTATATTCCAAGATCGAGATGCTTGCTTGAGTCTATAAATGGACCTTTGGAGCTTGCAAACCTTTTGCTCTTGACCTTGGGCAATGACCCCTCTAGTTGTATCATATAGATATTTTCATCAAGATTGCCATTCAAGAATGCAGTATTGACATCCATTTGCCAAATTTCATAGTCATAATATGCAGCATTGGATAGAAGAGTGCGGATGGATTTAAGCATGGCTACTGGAGAGAAAATTTCCTCATAGTCAACTCCCTCTTTCTGGTCTAACCCTTGGCCACTAGTCTAGCCTTGAAGGTTTGTACCTTCCCATCTGATCCCCTCTTCCTCTTGTAGATCCACTTGCAACCTATGGGTTTCACCCCATCAGGTTGGTCTACAAGTTCCCAGACCGAGTTTGGAGTACTGGACTTCATCTCTAGGTTCTTGGCTTTGAACTATTCCTCTTTGTCAGAATCATCCATTGCACTAATGTAGGTCAATGGATCATCTATGCCATCGCTGGATGCGACAACTTGTGCCTCTCCAATCCCTAGGTAGCGATCAGGTTGTCGTACAACCCTCCCACTACGTCTAGGCGGTAGATCATTCTGACGAGGTTGCATCTGAGTATCAAATGTCGAAGGTGCTATGTATTTGTCAACTTTCGTTGATGATGGCGTGCTGGTCGAACCAGCAAGTAACCCCTCAAGTAACACTTTACTTCGAGGTTTGAACTCCCTCATATAGTCCTCCTCTAGAAACGTAGCATTTGTCGATACAAACACTTTGTTATCATCAGGACTGTAGAAGAATCCACCCCTAGTCTCCTTAGGATAGCCTACAAATAGGCACACCTGAGAACGTGGCTCCAACTTTGTCGTCTTATTCTTCAGCACATGTGCTGGACACCCCCATATGCAGAAATATAGTAAACTAGTTTTACAACCATTCCACAACTCTAAGGGAGTCTTAGGAACAGACTTAGATGGAACTACATTAAGGATATGCATTGCGGTTTGCAGTGCATTTCCCCAGAATGAACTAGGTAGTGAGTTATAACTAAACATAGATCTCATCATGTCTAGTAGGGTCCGATTTCTCCTCTCTGTAACACCATTTTAATGTGGTGTTCCAGGCGCTGTGAGCTGGGATACTATCCCATGCTCAACTAAGAATTCCTTGAAATCTCTGTCGAGGTATTCCCCTCCACGATCTGATCGTAGAGTTTTGATTGTCTTACCTAATTGGTTCCCAACCTCAGCACGATACTCTTTGAACTTTTCAAAGGTATCTGATTTGTGATGCATTAGGTAGACATACCAATATCTTGAATAACTGTTAATGAATGTGACGAAGTATTCATAACCACCTCAGGCTCTTACATTCATCGGTCCACAAACGTCCGAATGTATTAGCTCAAGTGGTTGACTAGCTCTTAAACCTTTTCCAGTAAAAGGTCTCTTGGTCATTTTTCCTTCTAAACAGGATTCAAAAACTGGTAGAGTCCCGAGCTTTAACTGGTTTAAGGCTCTGTTCTTTATCAATCTACTTATCCGGTCAAGGTTGATGTGACCAATTCTAAGATGCTATAGATTTGTGTCATCGTGAGAAATCTTTGGCCGTTTAGTTTTAGGTTTCTCAACCTTAAACATTTCAGCGTTGAGCAGTGACCTATGTGTTAACGGTCTTGACACATACAAGTTATTTCTGATTTCCTGTGCATATAGTTATCCATTTCTACCAATAATAACCAAATTGATATTAAAGAAACTGAATAACCATCATCCAAGAGTTTAGAAACAGAAATCAAATTCCTGCGAAACCTAATGAATAACACATTTTCAAATTTAAATAACTATTATTAATAAATTTAAACTAGAGACTCCACTACTCTTGCTGAAATGCATCCCCTGTCCTGACCCTCATGGTGTAGTCACCTTCAGAAAGGTCCATCCACGAATCAAGTAGCTAAAAAGAAGAACAAACATGGTTAGTGGCTCCAGAATCAACAATCCAAACGGATTTCATCTTCCACTAATAGAGATTCAATAACGAGTAAATCATATTTACCTGTTTCCTTTTCTCCTTCATCTCAGCAAGGTATTTAGGACGGTTCCTTTTCCAATGCCCATTCTTGTTGCAGTGGAAACTTTTCCTTTGGGCTTGGCACCTTGGAGCCTTTCTTGTTTCTATTCTTCATGGGCTTTCCTTTAGCCTTCCCAGTGCTTTTCTTCTTCGTCTTTACAGATTTAGAAGACTCAGTAATATTTGCCTCTGCACTGGACGTACGAGGATCCACAAGCATGGATTCATAATGGGTGAGCTCATTAAGCAGTTGGGTCAAAGTAAAAATCAACTTGTTCATAACATAGTTGCTTTTAAACTGCAGGAAACTTTTCGGAAGAGTTTCCATAATCATGGTCACCTGGCTACGCTCGTCAATACGAGCTCTATGGGTTTCAGCAGTGTTGAGATAGGTCATCATCCTCAAGACGTGCTCTTGGACTGATGTCTCATCCTTCATCCTAGCAGTCATCGCTGAGACCATGGCCTCATGGCGTTGACGCTCCGAAGGCTGCCCAAACATGCCCTGCAATGACTCCATCATCTGAGATGCTAGAGTCATAGGTTCATGCTTTGCAGCAAGAACCTCAGACATCCATGCTAGTAAGTAGCAGCGTGCTTTCTCATTTGCTGCGACCCATTTCCGGTAGGTATCGCGCACAGCTTGGCCAGTATTTCTGGTAGCCTCAGGAGGACGTTCCTCTGTCAGGATAAACTTTAGGTCTTCACAGACCAGGATAGCGTTCATGTTACTTTTCCCTTAACATAGTTTTTCCCCGTTAATTTATCGCTTGAGAGTATGTAATTGGAGAAACCATGGCTGAAATAAAATAAACATGCATTTAACATTCATTCATCGCATATTAAATCATCAAATAATTTTGGCATAAAATTAAACATGATGCATGAACCATGAATAATGAATTAGAAACTTAAGAGAATTACTATGCCACGGAAATCTATCATCCCACAAGTAAGTACTGTCGTAGGGTAGGTCAAGTACTCGCATGATAGATCGAGACAATCTCAGTCAATTTAATATATGCGGGAATAACTCTTACTCCTATATTAAACAACTATCGTTTTATTTGATCAAGGAATTTTATTAACAGTTAATTATTCCTTTGTAAGTGTAACCCCGTTTCGGGATTCTTGGACTTAACAAGTGAAGTGCCGCCATAGGGTAGGTCAGTTCACAAGATACATCTAGAATCCCTATCCTCTCAGAACCCAAACCTGATATTGACCCAAAAAGGACACCATCCGTAGGGGGACGAAAACAAAGCCGTCTCGAGACGCCTTTTGAATCTCACATTTTTGGACTAACAATGGAGATCGCGGGATATACTGTCATATATCCCTCTCCCACTCACTATTTAAAAATAAAGTTTTTATCTATTAAATATCTAATATTTCATTTTAACTAGTGTGGATAAATTTATGGCGGCTAAATAATAATTTTTATTTACACTAGTTTGACATAAGTAACCTAATAATTTTAACTTTTAAAATTGTATCACTAATATTTCATTAGTCTCTACTAATAGTTTTACTCAATTAAACTATTTAATTAGAGTGGTATTAGTGAGCTATTATATTTTAACTCTTAAAATACTAGACACTATAAGTTTTAAAAATTATGGAATTCTAAAATATCAAAATTTTAATTAAACACTTTAATAAATCTTAGTACGTTATAAAATACAATGGTACGTGGAATTGTATCTCGAGTGCAAATCATATTTCTGTCCATTCGGAATCAGCTATGGAATTTATGTCCGGGTTTCCATCTTATATACCAATGGAATTTATTATACACCAATTAAGCCCAATATATTAGAATTCAAATTTTAAACCATAAATCCAACTAATCTAATTAATTGATTTCCATGCATATCAAAAACTAATTTAAATATTTTAAATTGCATAAAATCATAATTTTATGCTATAATGATAATGCATCTATGACATGTTATGGCATGAAAAATGCATGAGTGGGCACCCTAAGCTATATGACATGTTATTCAAACAATTCGAAATAAACATACATACAACATAAAAAATATTTTGCATTGACCAGACTCTTATTTTTTCCTATACTAATCTAATTAGTACATAAGATTCACCAAGACATCCATTGGTCTTCAAATCCCGCTCCAAAGTGGTGTTGGCTCCTTTTGCCATTTCGGTGCTCCACATTACAAAGATTGAAATTTTACATTGAAAAATAAAATTACAACAAATGTAACAATGGCCTTATGTCCTTACATCCCAAAAACAAACCAACTACAAAAATAAGAGCCGGAAAATTTACGACCAATGCAAAATTCATTCATCACATGAAATAATAAAAACATTCATCATATGAATATCACAATGTGCCCACTCATCTAAACATGCATATCATATTTATAACTCATATAAATATATTAAAAAAAACTTTAAATGAAAAAGAGAAGGGTTAAGAATACTTTTCAACCACGCTCTTGATACCAATTGTAGGAAACGCTTTCCTCGCACAGCGGAAGTGATTGGGCACACAATCGGACTTGAAAATTTTTTTCTGCTTTCCCCTTCCTTTGGCCGAATGTAACCAGTGGGTATACTGAATTTTGCTTCTGTTTCGGACAACATTTAAGCCCCAGAATACCCCCGAACTGCAGTGAAAAACCGGACTGTTTTGGACCCGTTACACAACGAAATTGTACACAAATCAACCGCTATTTGTGTGAATTGCAAGGGTGATTTAGATCTGATTTTTCCACTCAAAAATAATCTCAACTCAGCCCCAAAATATCCCCAAAGTGTTTCCCAAAAACCCAAATTAAAATAAAACAAACCGAGCCCCGAATCAACCAAGCAAGTTGCGGCAATGAGGTAATACCAAACCTCACTGCCGTGATTTATAAGAATAGATGAAGAAGAGGATTTATTCGTCACCACAAAGTCTTACGTGCTATGACTCGTAACTAACGGAAAGTAGTGTGGGCTACACTCACAAAACAAATCCCTAAGGATTTAGAGATTCAATCACACACTTAGTATATTTTTCTTATTATTGTTCTTCAATGAAATCTCTCAACTTTTGAGAGAATGGTGAAGAAGAAGAAGGAGGCTAGGGTTCAAAGAATGAGAGAGATCAAAAAAGAAAATTAAATCTCTTTTTATACCTAGGGTTATTTTTTTCCAAAACAAACAAATCCCTATCTATTCCTCTCATCATCCAATCGGCCAAGCTAGGGAAAAATTTAATTTTTTTTCCAACCTCAATATTCAATTGCCATTATTGAAAAGAAGTTACAAAATTAAATAAGAAATAAACCATTTAAAAATCATAATTTCCAAATTAATGCCATGGATTATTTTGTTTCCAAATCAAAACAAATTCATTTCCTTTTATGCTTGTGAAATTCGGCCACCATAAGAAAAATAGTAAATTTTTGTAACATCAATATATCAATTACCATAATGGAATATATGTTACAAAATAAAAAGTTTAAATACTTTTAAAATATATGTAACTTCCAAATTAAGTCCAAAGATTTCCAATACCCAAAATTTGAAATTACTTACTTAACCTTCTATTTAATTATATCTAATATAATTACTAACATGTGCTTAAATATCATATATTTAATAAATCTATATATTAACTTTTAATATAAAGTTTCAAGTGTGACAATTAATATTATTAATCATATTAATAATATACATACATTTGTGAGTATACAATTGGACTATCCAATTATATTAAATCCGCTATAGTGAATCGAGCTAGCACGAGGACCAAATGGACCTACGGTTCCGAGCTCCAATAATCTCGAAATATTAATTAAGCTCTTAATTAAATATTCTGAATTATTAACTCCGGGCTATTCCACTAAAAACCCGAAGTTGCACTCTCATTGCCGTAGATGATATATTAAGCCGAACCAAGTCGGTGTCCATCGATATAGTCATTACATACAAATTGACCCTTCACGAGTATTAGAGCCGGGTTATAATATCTGTTATACCTCTCTCATTATTTTTACCTTAAGTACCATTGATTCTCTAATGAATGATTTATTCATAACTATTATGAATTTTAATCTTCCTATTCGTAATAGAAAGACTTGAGCGCTCAAATCGTTCAAGTACCAAATCAACCCTTAAGAAAAATACTCATCTACTTCTCGCAAGAATGAGTGAACTCCATGTCTATGTAAAACGTTCCCAGCTACAAAACAAACTGTGTCCCCAAAGTACGTAGCTATTGGTCGGGACTGCTACACCAACCTCACCTTGTAAATCAAAGGACATAGCCTATCATGCAGGAGTTCTTAGTACACTCAAGATTAAGATCAATCTATATATGACCATCTAGTAGATCGAAATGACTTTCTTAGTTAACGGATATTATAAGAATGTCATTTCCATCTGGGTCCAGTCCTATATGATCGTATCATACAAGGTGCCTCCATTCTTATGTCTCTACATGGACGATCCGGATCAAGATTTCCATATAATTATAGAATGGACCGCAGCTATAGATAAACCACAAACAAAGTACCAGCTTTGTTTGCTTTCTATGGACTATTTAAGATTACTAACTTCAGACTTAAATCCTCTTGTGTATGACACTCATACACTAAGTCTGAAGGCACATAAGTAATCTAGGGTATTTAAGATGATATATAATATGTGAAAATTAAACAAACAATTTAATAAATGAATAATGCATCGTTTTATTTCAAAACACATGAAACCGTTTACATCACGTGTAGCTCTAGGGCATACATTCCCACAGTTTCATCTTCATTTGTTGGTGTAGTTGGTATATACAACTCTGTTACTTGTTCCTCATTAGAGTCTGATGAATAATAAAGATCAAATTGAGATTCTGATGGTTCGAACTCCTAAACTGATACCTCAGATTCTTGATACTGCTCCGTCTCTTCTCTATTCGAAGGCTTCGTCAGTGTCATCTAAAATTGCCCCTTGAGACATGTAATTCAAGTTATTAGTTAATTATTTTATTTGATCTGTCATCCTCTGTGTGGATTCCGCTTGATTTTGAAATATTACATCCATTTTTTCGTCTCGTATATTGATCCATTTTTTTAGCATGTCAATCACTAGATATTCCTCTGATGATTCTGGTTATTGATAAAGATCGTAGGTTGATGGCGGATAAGATAGAGAATACGAGTCAGTGAAATATGTTGGTTCTTTGTAACATGAAGGATTCTAATAATTCTGCCACCTTGAATTGTGGAGGTATATGCATTGATAGCTCGGGTAGTTAACATCACATATCTCACATCAACCCATTCCGTTCTGTTGAGAAAATGTTGTATTGCTAGTCTCTGACATCCAGTGATAGTTGGGCTGAACAACAGGCCTCAGAAAACCAAAGGGCTGCTCCCTGATATGGAGCGTATCTTCACCTCGTAAAGCTCATAATTTTTTCCATCACCCAATAGTGATCCATTTCAACCACCTGAAAAATAAAAGCAAGAAATAAAAATTACAAATAAAATTAAAGAAAAATATATACAAGTAAACTAGATAGCTTCAAAATTAATAATAAAAGAAAAATAAGTCCCCGACAACGGCGCCGAAAACTTGATCGGTGAAATCACATATGTAACGCAAACGCACGTATCGTTCAAGTAGTATAAAAATATCGATCCCACGAGGACTTAATTTCTATTGTTGTTATTAATTATTGATATTACTTATTTACAGATATCTAAATAAAGGGTGAATGGAATGATTGTTGATTGATTGGTTGAATATGAATTTGCTAAATAAATAAAGACACAAAAGAAAATACTAAGGAAAATAAACAAAAGACAAAAATCCAGGGTTGTGATTACACATAATATTATTCTAATAATGAATTGATTCTTTTAAATAAGTGTAATAAATCAGTCTGCTAACCTGGAACACGAAGATATACAAAAGCCTCTTCCGATGGTCAGATGCAAACACCCAGTATAACCTAATTGATCATATGTCTATGTTAACCAAGTTACATGAATTCATTAAGTTCAAGTTCCAATTGTAGCTACCCCCGGCCGACAGGTATATGATTATTCTGGAAAGAAATCTACATAAGGGTCACCATGCCCCATGGTGAGATCATAAGCTATTGAATCTAAAGCTGAAACCTAAAATCCCTTTTCCAAGTTCATTTTAAGTTTATCACATCAATCTTATTGGTGATCAGGCAACAAGAAGTATTAAGCTTAATATTCAATAAACAAACCAAAGCATCACCCATAAAATAATTAAATCAATTATAAAAATCGTGAATATTGAGTTTCATCACTTCCCTAGAATAAAAATAAAATACTGGGTTTAGGGGATCCACCTTTAATATTTCAAATATAGAAATCTCACTTTATTATAATATAGAAATTGTCAGTGTTACCCAATTAAATCAAACCAGCCATAAATGTGGTGTTACTATTTATCCATAAACCAGCCATATAGGCGGTAATCATCTATCACTTAAAGACCGACAATATAGGTGATGTCACATTATGTCAATAAATAAAACCAGCCATTAAGGCGGTATCAACTTTAATCCATATTATTAAATTATAATTTCCATATTATAAATTAAGTGAGATTAATCTACCTTATTATATTAAAGGTTTCACCATTCCCCCAGCAAAGATTAACTACTAAATATAAAAGAAAGTAAACACACAAAAACTATTATTACTACTAAAAATATAAATACATTACAAAACAACTAAATAAAGCACACAAGATATAATCATTAATTCTTTATTAAGAAACCAAGGAAAGTATGAAATTTACAAATGAAATGTCTTGGTATTTATAGGTAAAATTTTACCTCCACCAATTTCTCCACCAAACATGGCACCAAACATGACACTAAATATGGCACAAAACATGGCACCAAATCCTCCACCAAACATGCAAGCATGTTTAGTGGAATTTTGACAATTTTCATTTTTTTTATTTCGTTTTCTTTTATTTTTTTGAAAATGACTTTAATAATTGCACATAACAAACTTACGGATGTTTTATCAATTTCAGTCATGAAAACCTCAGAATTCGAAATTACTCATCAAAGTTGTAGATTTTTACGTCTTCTTTAATATGGAACTTGAATCACCTCAATCCAATATCGGAGTAGGAAGTTATGGCAAAAATAAAAAATTATGCAAAGTTGAAATTTATGAAATTGTACTTCGTTAGAACGCCATTTCAAGTTTTCAATCTCCAAAATCAAAATGTCAAGTCCAATTTTTGCCCTTATTTATTCCACATTTCGTCTTGAATGATTCCATTGAGTATCGATTTTATTTTATCTGTAAAATAAATAAAAATACATCAAAACGTTCATAAAACTCAAGAAACTATAGAAAATATTAAGTCAAATGGGCGAGAAATAGTGATATATTTTCCGCTTATCGGGCCTAGAAACTTTCATAGGGCCATTATATATCCAATCGAATAAGTGGTAAGTTCATTTTTATCAACTGAAGGAAGTCAAGATAGGCTGATGTCCCGTTTGGGGACTCGGCATAGGAACAAGTGCCACGCAACATGACACCATATGAAGACTAGGCGAAGGAGCTAGTGTCACTCGTCACGACCAAAATAAAGACTTGTCACGGACATCTCAATCGATAATTCAAGAAGGATTATTTAGTGGATGTCCCAGTCGACAGACACGAATGAAGATTTGGCATTAACATCCCACTTGACACTACACGTATAGAGACTGGGCGTGAGGATATCCTATTGGACATCTCAAAACATGGCTTAGGTCTTTTATCAGATGCCCCAACTAACATCTCAGTATGAGTATCTTAGGACCTATTGAGGATCTCAATCGATATTTCATGCCTGAAGCACAGTACTTGCTGAAGACAAGTTCAAGACTAGGCCTTCATCTGGTCCAGATGACACTGAAGGCTTATATGGTCCTCTGACCAGTCGTATGGAGTTTATCCTGGACTTTCATCCGGTTCAGTCGACTGGGAACATCCCTTATGGCTCATCTTGAGTCAAGATCAAGACTTGGTCTTCATCTAGTCCAGACGACACTGAAGGCTCTTATGGTCCTCTAACTATTCGTTTGGAGTTTATCTTGGACCTTCATTTGGTTCAGTCGATTGGGAACATCCCATATGGCTCATGTCGAGTCAAGATCAAGGCCTACCCTTCATCTAGTCCAGACAACACTGAAGGCTCCTATGATCCTCTGACTAGTCGTATGGAGTTTATCCTGGACCTTCATCTAGTTCATTCGACTGGGAACATCCCATATGGCTCATGTAGAGTAAAGATCAAGACCTGATCTTCATCTGATCTAGACGACACTGAAGGCTCATATGGTCCTCTGACAAGTCGTATGGAGTTTATCCTGGACTTTCATATGGTTCACTCGACTGGGAACACCTCTTATGGCTAATGTTGAGTCAAGATCAAGACCTAACTTTTATCTAGTCTAGACGACACTGAAGGCTCTTATGGTCCTCTAACTAGTCTTATAGAGTTTATTATGGACCTTCATCTTGTTCAATAGACTAAGAATATCCCATATAGCTTACGTTGAGTCAAGTTCAAGACTTGGCCTTCATCTTGTCCAAGTTGACACTCAAAGCTCTCATGGTCATCTGACTAGTCGTTAGAGGTTCATCCTGGAACTTCATTTGGTTTAGTCGACTGGGGACATTCCCTGTGACTCATGTCAAATCAATATCAAAACCTAAATTCTACCAGTGGGTACTCTTACATATTTTGTTTCATACGACACGCCTGAAAAATACTCTCCAAGTCAAGGACTACTTGATTTAAAGAGTATGGGACAAATTGTACAGGCCAAATCTGAGCCTAAGGGTAAAAATATCATTTTACTTCCAAACTAACAGCATTTAAAACCCAAAGGCCAGACACCAATTACCCATCAATCCAAATAGCCTAAAGCTCTCAAAAGAGACCCATTTGAAAGCTAATCACAAGCCCATACCCAAGAAAATGTCTAACTGAAATGGCCTCATAACTTATCAGTTACCAATCCTAGGAAACACCTGAACACATACCCCCCCCCCCGAACTAGCTGTTTTCACCATCCAAACAGACAATAAATTAATATATTAATTGAGCACGCACCTCTCAAATGGCTTATAAAAAAAGAAAGGTAATCCACAGAGAATGACAAATTTTTTCGGCTAGAGCATTCTCATTTGAGCTTTCAAAAAATTTGGCCTTCAAAACACTAGCCCACCACCCTCACGGTAATCAAACGAAGATCAAGGTAACATCGAGCCTTGTTTTTCCTTATTTTCTGCTCATCCTCATCATTGACTTGAGCGTCGGAGTGCCTACGGCACCCACCATACCAGTGGGCAGTAACCTCCTCACTTATTTTACCTTTATTTGTAGGATTATTATTGCCCCTACTATAAATTCTCAATTGTGGACCTCGAAATAAAATCAACACCCACACCCTATTAATGGTAATGTCATTTCGAATATCAGATTAATATATATAAATGTGCTGAGAATAACATTGAACTTAGAATAGTCATGTAGTAATACTGGACATTAGGTGGTCCGTTATTGGGATAGTACTACTATTATAAACTATTCTTAAAGTAAATATTCTTAGTCGTTGATTTTGGAATACGGTTGAATTCCTATAACCTATAAGACTAGCACATGTTGTATATTGAAATTGGAGTTCCAATGGTTTAACTCGATGTACCATAAGCAAGAGAAGCTCGTATAGATATATGAGTATTCGTTAGAGCGATAATGAATGACTCACATATGATTCCTAATAGTTGGAAGTACACACCACTGTCAATAGGAATCTTCTTGAGTCAAGTAGCATATGTGATCCTTTGACTATGAGATATCATTGATTTTGTGTGTGATCCTCCACATTTTGATGCCATATATGTCAGAGACCTTTCATGGTCTGACTACCAGATATTCGTTGGGTGTGGACTAATGCACTCGTTAATCAAGTGCATATAAAGATAAGATCCGTCAGTCCGTATGTGTACCATAAGGGGTTTAGGTATCCATGTATGTAAGTCACGATTCTTAAGACTTCCACCAAAGTCGATCACCTAAGGTGGATAACATATATTAGAGATGGTGTTCTGATTAGTTGTAAAGAATCGTTGACATGTCGACAAAAGATGTGAGCCTCGAAAACTTGACGGTGTAATCTATGTTTCCCAAGCACAACTCAAATAGCCTACGACGAAGGGATTGTTAAACATATATGATGACCTCAACTTGTATAGTTCAGAATATCGTTCGTGTTCTTCGTAAATTCAGAGGTGACCAAATTACGTACATATAAACTAGGCTTATATGACGAACGTGTCTGGACTTAGAGAGTCCCACAATATGAGATATACTCGTTGAGCATTTGGGTAGCCGATAATTTTTAATAATAAATAATATTTGATATTATAATTATCAACTAAAATAATTAAGTGTTATTGATAACATTAATTATTTACTTTGACCCAATTAGATTAATCCAATATCACGTAAGGGCTTTGTTGTAATTTTTTAAATATCTCTATCGTTGGAGGATATTTTGATAATTATAAATATGTAATAATAGGTGTATGTGACTTGATTTAATTTGATTAAATTAAAGTGGTAGACATACAACTAATCCATTAATTAAACTTTGTCTTGATTTAATTGGATTAAATCAAAATGATAGACAAAGGTGATTAATCACACCTAATTATACATATTTGTATAAATTGGATTAGCCCACGTAAAAGTTGATTAGAACTTTTATTAATTAAAAATTGCATAAGTTTTGCTATAAAAAGCAAGCTTGAGCAATGTTTTAATCAAGTTTGAGAAATCTAAAACAAGCAAGAATTAGAGATATTAGCGTAAATAAAAGAAGCGTTTAGTGAAGTTTTGGAAGTTCTCTACAATATTTCAACAAGTAGAAGAATATTGGATCTTGAAACCAATCTTGTTAGCTTTAGGAATTGTCTATAACAACAAGGAGAAGAAGATTAGATCTTCGAACTAAGCTTGCTAGCTTTGGAAGTTCTTCACAATAATTCAACAAGGAGGAGAAGATTAGATATTGGAATCAAGCTTGTTAGGTAAGTTTGATCTTCTCCAAAGTTATATTTTCATTAGTGAGTTATCATTAATGAGACATATAGAGATAAATTATGTATTTGATACATAATAACATAGTTTGATATTGAAATTAAGCTAATTAATTATGTACGGATGATAAAAACAATATGAAACAGTCACAAAATTGAGTATTTTGACGGTGGTTTTTTAACATTTCTAAAAAAAGTCTTGAAATAATCACAGAATTAGTGATTTATTTGACCCTCAATTTTACTGTCATATATAGCATCACATAAGCCTTGTATTCTTGTAGTGTGATCTCCTTCAAGATAGAGATGTGAGTGGTTTCATCTCCTTCTATTTCTTGCCATCAAATCTGATTTGGAATCTTTAAAGAGAAGTAATGTCTGATGGCGATTTTTGACTCTAATGATGGACTCAGTAGCTGGATCAGATGGTGGCTACGGTATATATAAAGGGAGTTTCGTATTGCTCCAGAAAAAATAAAATTAATTAAGAAAAAAAGGAAAAAAAAAGTGTTGAAGGTTCATTTAGAGAGAGAGAGAAATTAACAGAATACGTGTGTTTTCGAAAATTCAACAAAACGATAAAAAAGTCATTTTAAAATTTCACACTACAAGAAAATAAACTTTTAGTGTCTAAAACTTTAGAGTCGAATTTAACTGCGACGCTAATAATCACTTTTAGCTTCAAAACAAATATTCGACGCCAAATGTCAAGATTTTAGCGACGAACATCATATTCGACGTAAAATTCTCTACTTTTAGCGTCGAATACAATTTTTGACGCTAAAGTTTTTCAACTATTCTCATAATCTTTGGCGTCGATATAAATTACGACGCTAAATTTTATACTTTTAGCGCCGAAAAAAATATATTCGACGTCGAAAAGTTGATATTTAGCATCGACTAGGTTACGTCACTAAAGGTTTATGTCGATACCACCGACAATCCGTTAATCTTTAGCATCCAAATTTAATTTCGACGTTAAAAATTGGACATTTAGAGTAGAAATAAGAGATTTAATGCTAAAAATAAATTAAAATACAGAATGTTACCATCCCTTCTCCCCCTCTGCTTTTTCTCTCATCCTTTTCAATATCATCCTTTGCAATCTGAGACTCTCTCATCTGCAACCTCACAACTCTCCTACAAATTTTAAATAAAATTGTAATTAATTTTCTATAAGGTAAATCTTCTTTCATATATCTTTATTATTTTTCTTTGTATTTGCAAAGAATAATTATATATCTCACTTAAGTATTTCAGTTTAATCTTTGTAAAAAATTATGGTTTTCATTTTTTATGATTATGTTTATTATATACTTTGTGTTAGTGGTTTATAATTCATATATGTAGATTAGTTAATTAACTAAATATATTTTTTTTCTGTAAACTAATTAATTAATCAACTAAATATATGTGTATATGCTTAAATAAATAATTAATGAATTGGTAATGTTGATGAGTGTAATATGATGTTTACTAATTATATTTTTATATTTAGGTATTTGGCAAAAATGGATAGAAATTGGATGAGCTTGGTGGATAGATTGAGTGTTGAATACTGTAATGGAGTGTATGAGTTCATGGAATCGACAAAGCAACATATTGATGCAGAGGGTCATGTTCAGTGTCCATGTACAAATTGTTTGAATAGGAAAAGAAAACGGTTAGATAAAGTTCATAATCATTTATACATGTCGGGAATATCACCAACTTACCGCATGTGGATTTATCATAGTGAGCAGTATAATTCTCAATCACGATTTATTGATTCTGGTGAAGGGAGCAGTAGTTACAATCAACCTACAAACGATGAGATAACCGATGCTTTGCATGACTTACAAGGTCTACAACTTGGTCATAGTGTTAGTGATGACATACCATTGTTAAGTGGAAATGATCAAATTTATTTAGTGAACTACTTGATGAGGCAAAAAAATTCCATTTGAAGGTGTTGGAATGTCGATCTTCAATTTCGTTGTGAAATTATTACACATTAAAGTGATCAACAGAATGACCAACAAAAGTATTGATATGATGCTAGAGTTACTGGGGCAAATGTTACTAGTTGGAAGCGAATTGCCTAAGTCGTATTACGAGGCAAAGAAAATGTTGCGTGATCTGGGAATGGGGTATGAATCCATTTATGCTTGTAAGTATGACTGTGTATTATTTTGTGCCGAGTATGAATCACTTGAATATTGTCCGATATGTGGTAAAAGTCGGTACAAAGTCCGTGGTATGGGGAAGAAAGTGCCTCAAAAGATATTGCGATATTTCTCATTAATGCCCAGGCTGCAGAGGTTGTTCATGTCACGACACACAGCGACTGACATTTTGTGACATCATGAAAAGAGGATCGGTACGGAGGGAATACTTAGACATCCTACGGATGGAACCGAGTGGAAGGCATTTGATGACATGTACCCCCGTTTCGCTGAGGATCCCCGTAATATCAGGTTAGGTCTTACCTATGATGGTTGTAACCCGTTTGGGAATATGTACAACTCTTACAACATGTGGCCCGTTATTGTTATTCCATATAACTTACCTCCATGGAAATGTATGAAGGATCTGTTCATGTTTATCATTGTTTATCCCTGGTCCACGTTCCTCTGGTAATGATATGAATATTTACTTGAAACCATCGATCGATGAGTTACAACATTATGGAATGTAGGTGTGCATACCTATGATGCAGCTTCCGAGCAGTATTTACAGATGATTGCCGCATTATTATGGACCATTAATGATTTTCCAGCTTATGGTTCATTATCTGGATGGAGCACTAAGGGATACATGACATGTCCAGTTTGTCTGGGTCAAACACCTTCGCAACGATTACGGAATAAAATAGGATACACAGGGCACAGGAGATTTCTTGAGTTGAGTCATCTTTGGTGGAGGAGTAAATTATTCAACGGTCAACAAGAACCTCAGAGTATGCCCAGTCCATTTCTGGATTCGACATATTTTAGGTCCTTAGGTTTTTGTGTTCAAAATGTCCTGGGTATTTGTTGTTTTCTTTGTTTTTATTTCGAATTTGTGTTTATGTATGGATTTTATATTTCAAATTTAATAGTGGGTTTAGTAACTGCTATTGTAATTTTGTGGGTTTACTTTCCATGACCAGTTTAAGCTTTTAATTTATGCTAATGTTCTTTTGGGTGGGTTTGCTGTAGAGCAATTTAATTGGAGTATAAGACAAACAACTATATTGATAATTGAGTTGGATGATACCTAACGAATCCTTAGATTTTATCTGAATATAAGGAAACCAGCAATAAGTGAAATCGATAACTATTGAAGGATAGTAGGTTCATCAACAATAATTATTTGTTTAGTGGTTCAAATTGTAGATAAAGACCGACAGTGGAATTAGAAAAATGCTGCAATTAGTGCTCGTGTACTTTAAAACTGTTCCAGCTTAAAATAATCTGTTTCTGAAAATTTTAACTGTATGTAATGGGTTTTGGTTGTTGAACCGAAGTAGGTAGCAGAAACTTTAGGAAGTTCCACAATTGTGCTTTTTACTACCCAAGTAGTGTGTGGTCTTAAATACCATCTTAAATCTTCCTATTCCAATGTGTATAAATTGATTGCTTCTTCCTATTTCTGAACAAACTAATGCCTTCGTCATACAAACAACATTGTAATTACTTTCAATAAATCAGTTTTATGTTATCTGTATAATATCGGTGAAGTTTGCATAACAGCAGCAATTGCTGCTGATCTGGTCCCAGAACAGCAGCAATTTGCTACTGTTCTGCCCAGATCATGTGCTTGATCAATTTGAATAGGAAAAGGAGTACAATTATTAATATTTGGTCCGAATTCGGGAAGTTTTTCATCCCGAATTTCGATCGAGTTTCGAGAGCCTTATCATTCGAATCGAGATTCAGGATGATAATTATTTCAATTTAAAAATCAATACGAGATTCAAAATTATTGATGACTTATTGAAATGGTGAAAAAATGGATTGGTGAATAATGAAGTCGTGACAAGAATGTGTATGTGTGTATAGCCGAATAAGAATAGTTTTTGTTAGAAATATTGATGACTTATTATGTGAAGATTGTGTAGAGTTGTTAATGAAATCTTATTACAAATACTGTTGCATCGGATGCTATGGCAGTCTTAAATGTATATTGTTGCATGTAATGAATATAAAGTGTAGATTGAGAATATGATGAATGAAAAACAAAACATGTTGTTTTTGTCACTTCTAATTACAAAGCATTGATATTTTGCAGATGGCACCGGGCAATCAGACGGGCTAATGCGACTCCGACTACATCAGCAAGGACAGATGCCCTTGCTGGAGTCTCTGCTAGCACAGGTGACTCGAGTACAGCGAAGGGTCAAGGACACACCCGTGACCTGGGGTTGGTTAAGCATGTTAAGGCTCACGGTCGTATCCGGATTGAGATATCAGATGATTGACAAAGACAAGTCGGACAACATAATTCAGCGTTTACTACAGCAATAGGTGCTACAGCTAGGTTTGAATCTCGCCAAAACTACGTTCCATGGAGAAAGATACCGTGGGAGACGAAAATCAACCAGTTCTTCTCTTCGCTACTTGTGAGTTTCCTTACAATATTAAGTTTTCGGTATTGTTTATTACTTAAAATTTTTATTTTATACTCATTTTTAGTCGGTTGTTATTCCTGTATGAGTGGTTCGACTTCGATCTGACCAAAGTGAATGTCCAACAGTATATTGACTACCACATGAGGAAAAGTTATAAGGATTATAGGACAAAAGTCCTGAAACCAATATTCGACGAACATGGACCTTCGGATGCTCCACAACATAAGCCTGATTTTATAGAGGAGCAAGACTGGACATTCTTGTTTGAGCTTTGGTCTAACAAGAAACACGAGGTAAATTTTAAAATAAACAGAAATTTATAATTTTCTTTGTTTTCGGTACTTACAGTGTTTGGTAAATGCAGGATAAATGTCACGAAAATACGAAAAATCGAAGTCACTTGCATTTTAACCACCGTGGAGATTCGAAGCCATTTATCCAACATCGTGCCGAACATTCTGAGGTAAATATATCCTAACGAGAAATTTAACAGTTCATTATTTTTACTAATGTTGAATAATAGTAAATGTATTTTCTGTTTTTAGCAGAGTAGCACATTTGAGGTGCAATAATTTTCAGATTGTTTTCGGGTGATGCATTACAATGAGAAGAACAAATGGGCAAATGAAGAAGTCGAACGCTGCTATGTAAGTTTAAATTTTTAAAATAAAATAATTATTATTATATCTGTCAATTTTTTTTTTCAAATTCTAACATTAACTTATTTTTTTTAAACAGAACGAAATGATGAAGCTCCAACATCAAAGTCATGAGACAGAGTTCGACCCGATACCATATGAGTAGTTGTCGCAATTGATTTTCAAGAACCAGACAACTTACAACGTCGGCCTTGGCACTCGTAAGAAGCCGACGTCATCTGCACGCACTACTGTTTATTCGGACAATGACTCGTGTATTTGAGACCAGCTAGCCACCACCCAAGACCGGCTAGCCACCACCCAGGACCGGCTAAAGAAGACTAAGGAAGAGCTACAACAGGTCAAGGTGGACCAGGAGAAGAAGTTGGAGCAGTTCGACCAGCAGATACAGGCTTTCCATGAGATATTAGAGGCCTCACTCGGTCAGGGTGCATTGGGCTCGAGCGTCCTCTATCACAATAGCAATAAATTTTGTATTCATTTGTATAAACATTCTGAACAGATAGTTTTAATATAATATGTATTTTTTTTTAATAATCTTTCATTATAATAACAAATTAATTATTAGAATATTTCTTAATTGTGTTATTAATCAGAAATTTTTTTCAAATAATAATTTTTTTAATATTAAAGTAATTATTTTAAAGCAAAATTATGTAAATTAATATTTTTTTTTTAAAAAAAAAATTTTTTAAAATTATTTTCGTCGAATTATTCGACGCTAAATGTGATTTTGGCATCGAATATTTCAATGTTAAAATTTAAAAAATCGTCACTGTAAGTATATAAATATTATTTTTATAATTTTTTTAGCGACGTTTATTTAGCGTCGAAATAAATTGGACACAAACTGACAGTTTTTAGCGTCGAATCTCTCTGTTTCGACGCTAAATATCGTTCTCGTCCACATTTTGGCGTCCAATTTTGGCGTCTAATTTATTCGACGCTAATTTTAGTTTGCGTTGAACGTGTGACTTAAAGGACATAATTTTTGTAGTGTCACGAGTAAAAAATGAATTTTCAATTTTGTGTTTTATAAATCATTTTGTGACATGTACCGAATAGTTACTCTGTTTGTTTTCAAATATGAAATGAAAATGTATTCATGAAATAAAATGATATTAAAGATATTTTTTAAAAAAAAAAATAATGATTAGTTTACTTTGAAATTCATATTAAAAGATATATTTATATTAAGCATCAATATTATTTACCAAAGAATGAGTCGTGCATGTATAAGTGGAGATGGGAGACCTTGAATAATCTTCTATGGAACATCATCTATGTTACAATTTCTCCAATAAAATAAAATGAAACGTGCCTTAGAGAAAATCATTGTTGTTGTCAAATTCATATTCTATTTTTTTTATCAACAAGACTATCATTTTATGAAAAAGGAAAAATGGTTCCAAAATGTAATTTGGTATTCCAAAAAATGAGGTGAGAAAGGTATATGGTTGTGCTATTTCCAGGAGATAGTATATCATGTTTCAGGTATATATGTCATCTCTCTCGCAGCAGCTGGGTCCCACACTGTTGTGGAACCCAACTATTGTGATAGATGACATATACACCTGAAACATAATATAATTTTTCTATTTCCAAAGCTAGTGGGAATTAGCAATGATTTTAAAATCGAATCAGTGATCGAAATGGTCCAATAGGTCAGTGGTTTGACTAATTAAATCATTCCGAAAAATCAACAGAACCGGCTGACGTCATAAATAATATTAATTAATTTAAAATTATAAGAAAAAATATTATAAAAATATAAAAATTACAATTATTAATTCTAATAATTTTTAATATCAAAACAAGCATAATCACAACAACTAAAAAGAGTAAATCCAAATCATTTACGCCTCATTCTGCATAATATATTATTTCTGCAACAGATTTTATGTATTTAGATCGAGTTATTATATACATATTAAGGGTGAGCAAAACCGGTTTCGGTTCCGGTTCCGCATAGAACCGGAACCTACCCGGAAAAATTCGGTTCCGCACTAAGTGGAACCGGAACCTACCCAATTAAACAGGGTACCCTATTATTCTGTTCCGGTCCGGTTCCGAATTACCCTATTTTACTTTAGTTCCTACATTTTGGAAAATAAAAGCATTAATTCCTCTAATTTTGAGTTTATTACATCCGATTACTATCAAATAACTTGAATATACTAAAGAAAAACTATCTTTAGTTATTCAAAATTAGAAAAAATATATCAATTAATAAAAAATATTTAACGGCGGATATTAAAACTTGTATTTCTAAAATTATGAAGACTAAAACATTATAATGACAATTTATAAGATAATTGAGTGTCATTTTTTTTTATTTAAATATAATTGAATTTTAAAACATCCATTTTGAAATTAATCTATAAACATGACTTGTTAAAAATATCTACGCTTTGAAAATTCAACTTGGTAATGATTCTAATCCTACTGTTTCTGTATATACTCGTTGAATAAGAAAATTTACTCATGTCAATTTGAATCTTTACATGCCAGATGAGAAATATCCCAAAGATGAAATATCCATAACTTTTCCTAAACAAAATCAATTAAAAATAAAAACCATCATTAATCAATTACAACTTTTTTTTCCTCACATTCTTAGAAGAAATGCAAGTAAATGAAGACTTGAGCTGGCAGCGAAAGAAATGAACCAATCACAAACTTCTATTATTACTTAAAAAATCAAACAACACACAATTCACAAAGAAATTAAATAATCAACACCAAATGTTTAAATTTATGTTAATATAAATCGGTTCCATGGTCCGGTTCCGGTTCCGACTATTTTGGAACCGGAACCTACCCGGATAAAATCGGTTCCTTCATATTTAGAACCGGAACCGGGAACCTACCCGATTACAACCGGTTCCGGTTCCAAACCCGGGAAATCGGTCCGGTTCCAACCGGTTCCGGGTAGAACCGGAACCGATGCTCACCCCTAATACATATGTGTGCGCGTGCATCGTTCTATTTTATTTCTTCTTTTCCCTTTGCTTTTCACAGGTATATTGTTTGTGGTTATTTCATATGAGCATATCATATCTTCATTGACTTCAAGACTATTGAATGTTCGACTGCAAGACTATTAAATGTTAGGATTCAAATCAAATTACTTTGTAATACGTCTATGTTTTGATGGTTGACAATTGACTAGTTTATTTTTCATCCAATATCATTGTTTTTATATTAGGTGGTTTTTATCATGGAATGCTAAATAAGGAGTTTGATGGATCTGTGTGTTGGTTAATTCTGTAGCAAACCAAGTTCAATTGACTTGTAATGAGGCTTGAAGATCTCAAAATAATTGGACAAACTCTTAGAAGATGTTGGATGAAGATTTCAGAGCAGACGTGCGTACCACGTTCAATATCACGTTCAAACGAACCCTTCTAGTGAGTTCACGTTTGTGTCACATTCATCAACACATTCGAACGGTGATTTCCAATAAGCTCACATGCATCACGTCCTTCATCTCGTTCGAACAGAATCTTCCAGTAAGCCATGTTCGTATCATCTTCATCACTGCTTTCAAACGTGCTTTACATAATAATGGAATGTTCATTCCATGTTTGATACCACGTTCGAACGCCGCTGCGTATTTTTCTTTTTTTGGATGCTTTTTAAAGGCTTTTTGAAGGCTTGAAAATCCTACCTAGAAAGGAAAGCCTTGGCCACTTTATCAAGTGTTGGAAATATAATATTTAGAGCCTCAATATCATTTGTTTCATTTTTCTTGAGAGTTCACCTTGAAGACTTAATTAATCATATATCTTCATTCTTTTGTTGAGTTTCTCCCTTGATAATCATCAAAGCAAACACGAACCTAGTCAACACCATAAACCTTTAGAGTTCTAAAGTGTAGATTGATAATTGGAGTTCCGGTATCACGACTTCGCCAATTTGATTCACTGGAGACTTCAGATGTTCTTAAGAAAACTGCTTGGTATGGGCTCGAAAAATTTCTTCATGTTATTATAGTAGAATTATATGAGTCGACAAAGTTATTGTCGTACGTCTTATAATCATTACTGTAAGTTTTATCTACATATTGAATTCTGATCGGTGCTTACACACGTGTATAACGCAAGCGCACGTATCGTTCAAGTAGTATAAAAAGTATCGATCCCACGAGGACTTAAAACCTTTTGTTATCAATTTATGGAGTTAAATATTTCAAGTATCTAATAGATTGATTGTTTGATTGGGTGGTAACTTTAAAACTTAAAACAAGTAAATAAAATTGCTTGAAAGTAGATTGAAGAAAATTCAAATTTATAAAACTATCCAGGGTTGTGATTTATTCCAATATTATTTAAAAGATGAAGTGGTTATCTTATTGTTGGGTAATATATTGATTTATTAACCTGGAACACTAAATTATGTAAACGCCTCTTCCGATGGTCAATTACAAATACCTAGTATAATCCACTTGAACCATATGTCTATGCCAACCAAATTACCTAGATTCATTAAGATTAAGTTCCAATTATGGCTACCCCCGCCCGACAGGTATATTCCTATCTTGTAAGGAAATTTATTAAAGGGTTATCTATCCTCAAGGAAGATCGTGGGCTATTGAGTCTAAGGTTTTTAACCTAAAATCCCTTTTCCAAGTTCATTTTAAGTTTACCAGTTCAATTTTATTAATGGCCAGTTAATAAAAAGCATTAGGATTAAGACTCAATAAATAAACCTTTATATTACCCAAACTATAATTTAACCCCTTATAAACTGGTAATATTGGATTTCATCACAACCCCAGATATCTAACTTAGTTACGACACATAACTAGGGCTAATGAAATAAAAGACATAATATTAAAATGCTGAAAAGTAATTGCGGTAAAGTAAAAGCTGAAAAGTAAATTACAATAAATTAAATGCTAAGGTAAAAGGAATTAACTTCTACTATTTATTATTTAGATATCTCCCATAAATATAACATATAAACTTGTGATAATTTACCAACCAGCCATATAGGCGGTAACCTGATTAAGTCAAATTAAGTCCAACCAGCCATTAAGGCGGTAACAATAATTGTCCATAATCCAGCCATATAGGCGGAACCAAAATAAACCTGCCATATAGGCGGTAAGAAGCTTTAATTACCAACCGACCAATCTGGCGGTATCCTTATTTAGTCAGGTTTAACCAGATTAAAATGAATTACCAACCGGCCAATATAGCGGTATCCTTGTTAAGTTAAATTTTAAATAGTGAATATATTATAATTATGGGAGATTAATCTAAATAGCAATAATAAAAGTTTTACCTTTCACCCCAGCAAAGGAGAATTACCTCCTCATTGCTTGAAAAATAAAAACCGCAAAAGTAAAGAAAGGAAATGATTGTGCGTAAAAGTAAATTGCGGAAAGTAAAAACTAAAAAGTAAAGAAAAGAAAGTGCGAAAGCAGAAATTAATTACTGAAAGAAGTAAATAAATAAACAAGATACAATCTTTTATTTATTCCTTAGGAAATTTCAAAGAAGAAAGTATGAATTTTACAAATGAAATGGCATGGTATTTATAGGCAAAATTTTGCCTCCATCAAATCATCCATCAAATTCTACACCAAATCCATTATTAATTTCTCCACTAATTACTCCACCTAATCCATAATTGCTCCACTAATTGCTTATCTTGTTTGGTGATGATTTGATAATTTTTATTAATTATTTATTAATTTATATTTTGCTTTGAAAATGATTGATAATGACTTTAATAATTACACACCACACACTTCTGGATAGTTCATAAATTTCGGTCATGAAATCTTCAGAATTCGAAAATATTTTGTCTTTCAAAGTTGTAGCTCTTTGAGTCTTCTTTAATCTGGAACTTGAATCAGCTCAATCCGATATCGGAGTAAAAGGTTATGCCCAAAATACGACAGATGTGCAAAACTGGAATTTCCAAAACTGCACTTCGTCAAAAACGCCCTTTCAAGTTTCCAATCTCCAAAATTAATATATCAAGTCCAATAATTGCCCTTAATTGACCCACATTTCGTCCTAAATGATTTCATTGAGTCCCGATATTATTTTATCTGCAAAATAAACTAAAACACATCAAAACGTTCATCAAACTCGAGAAACTAAACAAAATATTAAGTTAAAGGGGCGGTAAATATTGATATATTTTCCGCTCATCACACCCCCAAACCTAACATTTTGCTAGTCCTCGAGCAAAACAACAAAATAAAATTAAACTAAGCCACTTTCGTAGGGATCACGGTTGCATTTAGCGTATGCAACAAGCCTTTAACCCCTAGGTGTCCCTAGTGGACAGTTGTAGTCTCGTGAGGGTTTACAGCAATGATACCCACAAACATTTTACAAAAGAAAAAGGTAGTGAAACTAATGCACACAAAAGCAAAAAGACAAGAGAAAAGAGAATAAAGAAGTTAGTGACTAATCAGGTGAAACTTCTACTCTCCTAAATTACCGAATAAGTAAATTCTCCGATTATTTTTACCATTCTCTATATACACAGTCGACAAAATATTAATCAACTCATTTTTTGCCCACAACAGTCACAAGTGTAGTTGATAAGAGAGTAATATTTTTGTCCTAAAGTTTTATCAGAGTTCACATCTTTTTGCAGCAATGGAATACTATTTCTGATTTTTCTGATTTTTTCTTTGATTTTTGAATTTTGACTTTTTATTTATATACAATACCTTCCGTCTATGTAGCGAGCTTTGGGTCGGTGGATCCCAAACCAGTTGGCCTTAGGGCACCAGGTGTTAAGACACCCCTACGGACTTAATTACCCAGACTTCAGATATATATATATATTTTTGCAACATCATTGATCCATGTAGCGAGCTTTGGGCCAGTGACTCCCAAACCAGTTGGTTTTAGGGCACTAGGTGTTAAAACACCCTTACAGACTTAATAACCCGGATCTCAGATGTTTTTTTTTTTTCATATTTTTTTTTCTTTTTTTTTTCTTTTTTTCTTTTTTTTTTCTCCTATTTTCATTTCTTTCATTGCCATTTAATTCCTTAAACTAGAGCACTGATATTACAAACTTTTCAATTACATCTCATGTCCGTATGTTACTATGCATATTGATAATACCTGCCAACTGAGCATATGAAGATCCATTTTAGTCAGTTTTAAAGGAAATTACAAATTAAATAATTTAAAAGGAAATAAACAAAAATTAACTTATTTCGAAATAGGTTTGAAATACGTCTTAGGAGTGGAAACTCCTTACTCGGCTATCTCATACACCAATTTCACCTTCTTAGTCAAAATACAAGCACAAAAACGCAAAATATTTTTGTAATTTTTGAAATTTTTTCAATTTTTTTGTATTTTTCGAAAAATTTTGAACTAAAAATAAAAACATCACACAAACTAAAAACAAGATACTAATCAACTAATTTCCTCCCCCAAACCTAAATGAGACATTGTCCCCAATATCTTAAACAGTAGAAGAAGAGTTTAGAAGATAGTACCTGATTAGCTGAAACTATACATGAAAATTAAAGGTTAAGATCCAGATTAATCCGACGCTTCTTACCACGATCATTCTCGGACCAGTTTATCTTTGAAAGGATAGGGTCAATTTGTGGTTCAAAGGCTAATATTTGGTCAATTAGATCCGGGGTAGTTCTGAGCAGTAAAGAGGAGTTCCTTCATAGGTTTTGTTACGAACCCGTTTCTCCGGGCATCATCAAGAAATACACAAAGAAAATCATAAAATCCTTCAACATTAACAGCCCAATCGGTTTCTGGTGTATGTTTAAGTTCGCCCAAGATAGCACTATAAAAATTTCCTCCAATGTGCCCAAGCCACCTGGCAAAGCAATAAAAGCATCAGCACGGTTAATCATTTCTATCAGTCGTTCAGACATACCTGGCACAATAAGTTCTTCTCCGTTTGATGGTCCAATAAGATTCGCCTCCTCCAAGGGTTTTGGAATGATTCCCAAGACTTGACTGCCTCCTTCCTGTACAGCCTTTGAAACGATCCCCATAAGTCCAAGATTTCCTCCACCATATGCTAAGTGCATATTCCTTGCAGCTAAGACTCGACCCAATTCTTGTGCTGCTTCTATGTATTGTGATTTAACACCAACACTAGTTCCGCAAAACACACAGATGTTTTCAACCGTCTTCTTGAAGTGGCTTCCATGTTTTACTCTGGATGTCTTTCAAAAGTGCAATGATGAGTTGAATTTATAATACCTAAAAAGGGTGAGTAAAAATAGCACACGTATCTTCCAAAGGATGATTAGTAGCAAAATAGTAAAATAAATTGTGATAGTCAAAAAGGTCTAGATCCTGTAGGAGAAAATAAGAGAAAATAACAAAATAAATCACAATTATTAGGAAAAGATAAAGAGATTAATATGTAAATAGCGGCTTGATTGACGTCTACTTAGCTTTGCGTGCGTCAGGGACAAGCTTCCCATCCAATTTTCTTATAAATTGGCAAACAGGGTCTTTTTGAGTCAGATTCCCGAGACTTAACTGTTGTCTTTCCGTTAAAAATTGTTTGTAATTTACGAATGGCAATATGAACATATCCACTAGGATGCGTCTCAAGAGTCGAAGAAATATCATCCATAGACTCCTTACTCAAGCCATCCCTAATGAATTTAATTTTGTCTTCGCGATTATTAGACATCATTCCTAAAGAACGACAACGAGTATTGCAATTCCAGCGTGCACATTTGAAACAAACACCCATTTTCTTAGCTCTACGTTTCTTGGCATAGGTGCTTCTTCCAAAACCAGGCAAATAAGAAGTACAAGAATCAGAATACTCACCTACTAATCGAACTCGTGCTTCGATTACCCAACGAATGTCTTTAGGAATACCATGGATCATTAGTAGTCTCATCCTTTCCAAGCGAGCTTTGTAAACTTTCATCAGAGAACTTTGAGGGAGAGAGGGAAATTGCTTGTGAAGATTTGCGAGAACTTCGTCCATCTTGTAATGACTAAACCTGCAAAAAAATTAAACACACAAAAATAAAGACACCAAATCACAATATATACACAAATTGCATGGGTTGCCTCCCTGCGAGCGCTAAGTTTAACGTCGACAGCTAGACGTGACTTCTCGAACGTTAGGCTGGATCTGAAAGTGTGACACTTTCTTTTTGTCGCTCAAATGATTCTCCCCAGTAGTGCTTAACACGCTTGTTTTTAACCTTGAAAGTTTTGTTGGAGTCAGGATCATGTATCTCAACGGCTCTATCTGGTAAAACTTTGGTGATCACAAATGGACCTGACCACCGTGATTTTGGCTTCCATGGGAAGAATTTCACTCTTGATTTGTTTAACAGTACCTTCTGCCCTGGTTCCAATTGTATGCGCACTAACTTCTCATCATGTCTTTTCTTTGCCTTTTCTTTGTACAATTTGGCATTCTCAAAAGGCTGATTGTGGAATTCTTTCAATTCGTTGAGCTGGTGGAACTTTTTCTCTTCTGTTGCTTGTAGTGCAAGAATTGGTTCCTTCAGTACAAAAGATGATTTATCTTTAGGCTCCACATGCAATTGACATGTTTTAAGTTTGTCAGTAGAACTTTGTCTTTCATCAGTGTTCTGACGGTACTATGTATCACATCAAGTCTGAAACATTCATCCTTCTTTTCATCATTTGGGAAATTCATGGCCTTGAAAACATTGAATGTTACTTCTTGGTCTTGTACCCTCATGGTTAGTTCTCCTTTTTGTACATCAATAATAGTTCGACCTGTAGCCAAAAATGGTCTCCCGAGGATGATTGGCACGTCTGCGTCTTCCTCCATATCAAGGACAATAAAATCTGTTGGGAAAATGAATTTGTCAACCTTGACCAGCACATCTTCAACTACACCTCTCGGAAATACAAGCGTTCTATCAGCAAGTTGTAGTGAGACTGAAGTTGGCATTGTTTCTCCAATCTGTAATTTCCTGAAAATAGAAAAAGGCATCAAGTTAACACTCGCACCTAAATCACACAGAGCCTTACCAAAGTTATGTTCTCCTATGACTCAAGGAACAGTGAAACTGCCAGGATCTTTCAACTTTGGGGGAAGTTTCCTCTGAATGATAGCGCTGCATTCTTCTGATAATGCTACTGTCTCGTAATCTCCCAATCTCCGTTTTTGTGAAAGAATATCTTTCATGAATTTGGCATAGGTGGGCATTTGTTCCAACGCTTCTGCAAATGGAATGTTGATATGCAGCTTTTTGAAGATTTCCAGGAACCGAGAAAACTGCTTGTCCAATTTCTTCTTCTGAAGACGTTGAGGAAAATGTGGAGGTGGATTGATCTGTTCTTTTTCCTTTGCTTCTTTTTCCTCCATCTGTTGCTTTGTTTCTTTTGGAACTTCCTCAGCAGTTGTTTTGGCTCCAACATCTTTGTTGATTTCAGTACCGCTTTTTAACATGATGGCATGACATTGCTCCTTCCCCATGTTCCTTGGATTTGGTTCAGTATTGCTAGGAAGGTTACTTGGCGGTCTGTAACTCTGAGCATTGGCCAATTGTCCAATTTGATTCTCCAGTGCTTTAATAGAAGCAGATTGACTTTGAATTAATGCTGCATGAGATTGAAATATAGCATCATATCTTACTGCTTGAGAGTCGTGTTTTGCTTCTATCTTTTTCAAGTAGGTCAATACTTCTGTTATTCCTGGTTCATTTGCATGTTCCTGGCCTTTGTTCTGTTGTTGGAATTCAGGTGGTGGATAGTTTTGCTGTTGGCCTGAATTGTTGCTCCATGATAAATTAGGATGATTCTTCCACCCTGGGTTGTAGGTGTTGGAATATGGATTGTTCCCTTGTCTGTTGAAATTGTTGACATAATTCACCGTCTCTTCAAGTTGGTTTGGTTCTGGTGCTCCTCCATATAGTGAACTTGTGGTTCCAGCGATGTTCACAACTTGCGTGCTAAATGTTTCTAGACATTTGCATATCTGATCCAGCCTGGTATTCACTGTTGTATTTGCTCCAACTTCATAAATTCCTGCAATTCTTTGGATCATGCTCCTTTCTGTTGGCCACAAGGAATTGTTGTTGGCCATTTCTTCAATTAGGTCCCAGGCTTGATGTTCTCCTTTTGCCATCAAAGCTCCTCCAGCAGCAGCATCAATTGTGGTTCTCATTATTCCAGAAAGTCCATTATAGAAGGTTTGGACTTGAAGCCATTTTGCGATCTCATGATGAGGACATTTCCGGAGTAAATCTTTGAATCTTTCCCAAGCTTCGCAAAGGGATTCTGTATCTTGTTGCATGAAGGATGTGATGTCATTCCTTAACTTTGCAATTCTGGCTGGTGGAAAGTACTTTGCAAGAAATTTGGTGGCTAAAGTGTTCCAAGTTGTGATGGAACCTGCTGGTAGTGAATGTAGCCAAGCTTTAGCTCTGTCCTTCAAGGAGTATGGAAAAACTCGCAGTCTCATTGCTTCTTCAGCTGCTCGGTTGTAATTGAAAGTGCCGCAAACTTCCAGGAAGTTACTGATGTGGGCATTAGGATCTTCAGTTGCATTTCCTCCAAACTGAACTGACTGCTGTATCATCTGAATGCAAGTTTTGATGTCACCCGCATTGGCTGGTAAGGGAGGAAGTACAATACATGAAATGAGTCTATCAACCACCGGAATGGTTCTGCTCGAATAGGAATTGGTGGTGCAACCTCCAAAGGTTCAGGTTCCATGTTAACAATTGCTTCTTGGCCTTCTCGCCTTTCCCTTCTCAACTGCCTGATGGTTCTTTCAATCTCTGGGTCAAGCGGTCGGAGTTCAAAGCTTCTGGTTCGTCTCATGAAAGATCTGAGAACCTGAAACACAAGAAAACAAAAACAATAAGTAAAAATAAATTAGATACTAGTAAATGTATCTAACCTCAAAACTAATAATAAAAGATAAATAAGTCCCCGGCAACGGCGCCAAAAACTTGATCGGTGCTTACACACGCGTATAACGCAAGCGCACGTATCGTTCAAGTAGTATAAAAAGTATCGATCCCACGAGGACTTAAAACATTTTGTTATCAATTTATGGAGTTAAATGTTTCAAGTATCTAATAGATTGATTGTTTGATTGGGTGGTAACTTTAAAACTTAAAACAAGTAAATAAAATTGCTTGAAGTAGATTGAAGAAAATTCAAATTTATAAAACTATCCAGGGTTGTGATTATTCCAATATTATTTAAAAGATGAAGTGGTTATCTTATTGTTGGGTAATATATTGATTTATTAACCTGGAACACTAATTATGTAAACGCCTCTTCCGATGGTCAATTACAAATACCTAGTATAATCCAATTGAACCATATGTCTATGCCAACCAAATTACCTAGATTCATTAAGATTAGTTCCAATTATGGCTACCCCCGCCCGACAGGTATATTCCTATCCTGTAAGGAAATCTATTAAATGGTTATCTATCCTCAAGGAAGATCGTGGGCTATTGAGTCTAAGGTTTTTAACCTAAAATCCCTTTTCCAAGTTCATTTTAAGTTTACCAGTTCAATTTTATTAATGGCTAGTTAATAAAAAGTATTAGGATTAAGACTCAATAAATAAACCTTTATATTACCCAAATATAATTTAACCCCTTATAAACTGGTATATTGGATTTCATCACAACCCCAGATATCTAACTTAGTTACGACACATAACTAGGGCTAATGAAATAAAAGACATAATATTAAAATGCTGAAAAGTAATTGCGGTAAAGTAAAAGCTGAAAAGTAAATTACAATAAATTAAATGCTAAGGTAAAAGGAATTAACTTCTACTATTTATTATTTAGATATCTCCCATAAATATAACATATAAACTTGTGATAATTTACCAACCAGCCATATAGGCGGTAACCTGATTAAGTCAAATTAAGTCCAACCAGCCATTAAGGCGGTAACAATAATTGTCCATAATCCAGCCATATAGGCGGAACCAAAATAAACCTGCCATATAGGCGGTAAGAAGCTTTAATTACCAACCGACCAATCTGGCGGTATCCTTATTTAGTCAGGTTTAACCAGATTAAAATGAATTACCAACCGCCAATATAGCGGTATCCTTGTTAAGTCAAATTTTAAATAGTGAATATATTATAATTATGGGAGATTAATCTAAATAGCAATAATAAAAGTTTTACCTTTCACCCCAGCAAAGGAGAATTACCTCCTCATTGCTTGAAAAATAAAAAACGCAAAGTAAAGAAAGGAAATGATTGTGCGTAAAAGTAAATTGCGGAAAGTAAAAACTAAAAAGTAAAGAAAAGAAAGTGTGAAAGCAGAAATTAATTACTGAAAGAAGTAAATAAAAAACAAGATACAATCTTTTATTTATCCTTAGGAAATTTCAAAGAAGAAAGTATGAATTTTACAAATGAAATGGCTTGGTAATTATAGGCAAAATTTTACCTCCATCAAATCATCCATCAAATTCTACACCAAATCCATTATTAATTTCTCCACTAATTACTCCACCTAATCCATAATTGCTCCACTAATTGCTTATCTTGTTTGGTGATGATTGATAATTTTTATTAATTATTTATTAATTTATATTTTGCTTTGAAAATGATTGATAATGACTTTAATAATTACAACCACACACTTCTGGATAGTTCATAAATTTCGGTCATGAAATCTTCAGAATTCGAAATTATTTTGTCTTTCAAAGTTGTAGATCTTTGAGTCTTCTTTAATCAGGTTATGCCCAAAATACGACAGATGTGCAAAACTGGAATTTTCAAAACTGCACTTCGTTAAAAACGCTATTTCAAGTTTCCAATCTCCAAAATTAATATATCAAGTCCAATAATTGCCCTTAATTACCCACATTTCGTCCTAAATGATTTCATTGAGTCTCGATATTATTTTATCTGCATAATAAACTAAAACACATCAAAACGTTCATCAAACTCGAGAAACTAAACAAAATATTAAGTTAAATGGGCGGTAAATATTGATATATTTTCCGCTCATCAAATTCGGGTGGTAAGATTTTTCTCTATCAATAGTTTTTCACTCCGTCAACAAATCTTTACATTGATTTTGTTTATTGCCTTGCATATTTTTCAGCTCTTTAATATTGCATAGATTAAAAGTGTGACCATTTATTATACTTAAGGATGTATACTTTAACAATATAAATAATAATTAGGACTTGTCTTAAATTATTGTAATTTTTCATTTCAATTCACACCTATCCGGGTAGAAACTTTATCGTTTTTTACAATATTTATAATCATTGTTTTCATGCCTAGCGAAAGCTTATAACAGAGAGGCATATGGATTACAAAGAGAAAACATGAAAGAAAAATAAGGCAGATAGATATACATCTTGTTTTTTTAAATTCATTTAGATAATCTAGAACATTAGGGTAAAATACAAAAATAAATATGGTTTTTAAGAAAATAGGAAGAAATATAAAACTAAATAAGAATTAAATCCTTTATAATAATAAGCAGCGTTGTCAAAGACGTACCCAAGGCCTGGCGGAGGTAAAGACAAGGCAATGTGCATCAGGAGCATGTTTAAGTGGCAAAGTGCGCGCCTAAACGCCGAAAAATTGAAAGGAGATGAAACCCCTAAAATTTTGAATCTGAAAAACTTAAATCTAAAGCGATCGGCATCTTAATGATGGGGATGAATTGGTCAGTAGCGTCTGATGGTGCGCGTGAGCTGCTTGCAACTATCATATTTCATATTTGTGTTGGTGCAATCCAATGATCCTTTCTTGCTATATATAGTTGTGTTGGCATATCTGCAACTGTGACAATCTAATGATATTTTCTTTCTTTCAATATTTTTTATATTGTTTCCTAATCTAGATCAGTTTTTTACTTTATTCTCATTTTGCCAGTGTACTTTCACAAATTTTCATATTTTGCATCTAACTTGCACCTCACATTCATCGGGTGTGAATTTATATATATATATATATATATATTTTTTTTAATATTTTCATTATTTGTTGTAGGGATGGCAACGGGTGGATTTTGATACGGGTTTGCACATACCAAACTCACCTGCATTCACAAAATAAAATATCAAATCTACCCATACGTATTGGGGGTTTTTGTTTATCATTACAAAACTCATCCGTACTCAAAAATAAAATACCAAATTTGTATTGGAACCCGACGAATTTTTAACGGGTTTGTAAATTTCAAACACATAAAATAATAAAAATTACATTCAATGGAACTTTAAATTTTAAATATAACAAAAGCTATGAAAAAAAAAACATGTCAGAAATTAAAATTCCACATTAAAATAACACATTTGATGTATAACCCCATATCAATTACTTATACGATAAGTGTTCAAGAGAGGTCTACTATACTGATTTTTTTAAAGCCTTTTTGTTCCTTGAGAGGCCAGATTCCAATCTAAAATCTGTTAATTCGAGTGTTCCTCCAAGTAATGTATGATTATTATCTTTACATATTCTTTTGTTATTATAGTTATGATTATTAGTGCAAATTTATTTTACTAATTTATTTTATTATATGATAAATGTAAGATATCCACTGAATTTTTCCATTTACAAACTCGCTTACCACCTGCAGTTGTTTTGATTTATAATATCAACCTCATATCACCCGATAAAAAAAAAAAATACTAAATCGTACTCACATCAAGCGGGTGCTAATAAATTTGTGGATTATGGATTAAATTACCATCCCTAATTATTTGATTATATAAATGGAGAAGGCATTTAAATTATTAAAGAATTTAAGTGCCTTCAAATGGTTGAATTTGGAGGAATCCAAATTCTTTTTAAGAAACAAAATCTCCAAATTATATTCATATTAAATATAATACTTATTTATTAATTATTTTAATATTTATAATAATTAACTAATTTTTTTCAAGCACTCCAGGCTTTCTCGTTTACGGTAAGATGTTAAAATTAAATTTATAATTTTAAATTTTAATAATTATCAGCATTTCCATACATCACATAATAAGAACGAACATTTTATAATTATCTCGTACAATTTCTCATATTATAAATGTATAAAAATAGTATAATTAATTATGTTAGTTAAAAATAATTATAAAATAACAATGAGTAAACCAATGAGCTAGATATACATGTGATAGGTGTGTATAGAAGCTCCCTGTGTTTCCCCCTAATCAATTAATGTCAAATCTCGTTGGGGCAAAATCTTTAACTAGGGCAATAAAACAAATATACTTGCTAAAAAAGCTATAATAAATAGTTGGCTTAAAGGTACGTACCGACTTTAAACCCTAGGTTCGAGTCCAACCACCATCACAAAGCATGCACGATTTATATATTAAAAAAATACATGCACCTAGACTTACGATTCACAATCTCACGTGAATAGGCACCCTACAAGAACAAAACAGTGAAGGGAACACACGGGTGCATAAGAGAACCACTATTAAATCTTAGCAGTAAAGGAAACGAGAGAAATTTATATGGGACATATTAAATATGTCTACCCAATAAATACATCCAAATCATTGGGGACAGGCGCTCGTCGAAATGGGCGGCATTAAAAAAATTCATCAACAGACAGTGACCGCCGTTGACCCACTCACAAATTCAAAATTGAGCTGTTTTCTAGTTGAATCTTCACCCCAATCATAAACCTAACCTTAATTTTACAAAAGTAACTCTCTAGCTCATCAATTTAAAAATCATCAATTTGATGCATAAACCATAATTTTAAAAAACTCTAATTTCTTTGATTTTTGATAGTTTTCATCAAATTGACCATCTATAAATCTTACTCATTACTCTAACAACAATAAATCACACCAAATCTTAAATCTAATTATGAAAAATTCTCTATTTCCGATTAATTTCCTAATCCCCGCCTAGGCGTCAGGCAGTGCGTTGCCGCCTGACTAGCGCCTAAAGTGTTTTAGAGCAATGACATACCTAACGTGTTAATCAATAATTTTCTCTCCCATTATTATTGGTGAATTTCGAATTTAATGTATATATGTTAAAATATCACTTAGCGTGAGTACCACATCATCCATACGCCCATCCCACATCTTTCTCCTATGAAACACCTATTAAGATGAAAAAAACATGATGCAGAAATACAAACGGTGTAGATTCCAGCAACAAATTAACATGCATGAGACAATCATATAGCAAACTTTCACCTCACAATATGGTTACACAAACAATCTTCTAAGAGGGAAAATTTCAAAACACCATGTGATGTTTCTGGTGCCTAAGAATCTAATCAGTTAACAGTGAATTGTCATAATCTTATAAGACAACTCTAATCCAAAAGGTCCCAGTTGTAGAATAAAATTCCCAATAGCAGCAGAACCCGGAAGGTATTAAAAGCTACAAATACAAAAACAGGCAGCATAAAACCACACAAAATACAGCACCTATCTGACAAATCTCCAAGGCAACATAGCCACATAGGAAAACCATTGTGCTTGGTGTAAAGAAACATACACAAAAGGGCTTGCAGCATCTCCATCCACTCGCGCCCCTCAAATTTTCCATGTTATTCAGAAGATCTCCACTATGAAGGCACTGAATGCAACAACAATAGTAACAGTAAGCAAAAATTTGATGCAATATTCAACATTACTATAGGAAACCAACAGATGTTGATATGGGAAGAAACACACTGTATGTAGATGTATCAATCTGCTCAGGAAGCTCCTTTATGTCTACTTCGAACCTTGCCTGGACCTATAGCCAATTCACCAACAAAATTAAGATAAAGACTTCCCAAAATCAATCACTGAATAGAAGAAGTAACACGAACATAAATTTTGAAACCTGATTGAGAATATCGGAGTCTGAAGCAGATGATACAAAAGTAATTGCAAGGCCCTTAGTGCCAAACCTACCAGCTCTACCAACCTGCAAATATTCAACAAGAAACATCAGAAAGAAAGATCAATAAACCATGCTTGCCATTGACAAGATAAACAAGAACAAAAAGAAACCTACCCTGTGCAGATACGTATCGGCAGAATCTGGCATGTCATAGTTGATGACAATGTTGACACGCTCGATGTCAATTCCCCTACCAACCAAATCTGTGGCCCAAGAATCCTCTTATTCCCCTCCTTGAAACCTTTGTAACGTGTCAACCTATAAGCAATATCAGTCAGATCATGAACGTATGCAGCAGAGTGAAGAACAAGTTATAAGTATATATATCATTATGTCAATCAACAATGGACGCCAGAAAGGAAAAAGTCGAGGGACTCCAACAGAGTTGATTGATCCTAACTGAAGAATGCAACCAAAAACCAGAAGTCATTAAACATTAAAAATAAAAATAAAAATGATAATGTACTGAAACATGAAATACGATCAACATGAGAAAATGATGAACAATAATGACAAAAATCTCCCCAGACAGTTGCTAGTTTTCTACCATAGTAAACGATAGTGTTTTCCCATACTACCCAGAGCTGAGCTATGAAATATTAATCTACCCATACATATTATCAAAATAACAAATAGAAGAGAAGCATCCTGATCCAGCAACCCACTCATTCAGACAAAAACCAGCCTCTTGCCAAAAGATTCCAGAAACTACGTGTACAAGGAAGTCATCATGAACAGAACTCAGTATGCCGGAAAAGCTGAAAGATAATCACATCCAGCCAGCTCAACAAATATAAAAGTTAATTCAAACAAGGATATCTATCTTTCTGTCCCCGTAGCATATAAATGACTAGCAGAACTAAATTAAAAAGGAACATGTTGTATACGATTAAGATAGATAATTCTGAGAGCAGTATACAAATATTATTTGAGTTCCAAAATGACAAGTTCCAGTGATGGTTCTTTCTGAAAGAGCTGAAGCACAAGGCGACTGCCATACGCTCTCTAAAATCCACTTGTACAGAAAAACAAATGAAGTACACAAAACATGGAGTTCCTTGTTACAAACCCACCACAGGTTTCGCTTCCTCATGAAGCATACAAACTGCAGACCAACCATACAATTCTGCTTAGCAGTAAAGGAACACCGAAGCAGAACAAAAGAAGACTCCAAAAAGCGTTACAAAAAGGCAGAGAATAGTCAACAACAGATGTAGGAAAGACTATACATATAAAGAAAAACAAAAGCAAAAGAAAAAGAGCAAAAATGAGCAGATAGTTAAACCTGACAATGATTGATTAGGATGAGCAATAAAGTATACAAAAAAGAGAGATACACAAACCTTTCTTCTTGGGACATCCCAGAATGGATGCATATGGAAGGAAAATTACACTCTACAAGTAACTTGTTCACTCCGCTGCTCGGCTTACGCTTTTGACAAAGATAACAACTTGATTAAAGTCCAATGCATCAAGGAGATCGTTCAACTTCCGGTTTTTCTCCAGCTCACTCAATTTGATGTAATGCTATCAATATGCAAATACAATGGTAAGAATGCAATATAATTGCCAGCAAACTAGAAGAGAACACAAAATTAAGTTTTAACAAAAAATACCTGTACAAGACCATGAAGAGTCAACTTTGCCTCATCATCGACATAAATTTCCATTGGCTGAAAGGAACAAATGTCACAGTAAATTATGTTAGGGACCATCCTCAAGCTAATCGAATCCAGTACAAAATGTAGATGGATGCACATCCTCGAATAGAGATTCCTTTCATCTGAATTGTCTCCCCGCAGATAACATTTTTTGGTCACAGCAAGCAACTGCCGGTCCGAATATTAAACTACTGTGTGACTCAGTGCAAACCCAGATGCAGCACCAACCTCCCAACCCCAATCCACTCTCAAAAAATAGAAAACAAAAACAAGAAACAAAACCACCCTTCTCGACATCCCAAAATTCAGATGGAGCCACAACACTAGCCCAAAAATGGCAACTGAACACACAAAAAAGACATGAGTGAACACAATGGGCAGAACGATGAATGACTTCATATCCCACAAATTTGAGAAACCTAGGAAGCTGCAACATGAACTATTTTTTCCCAGTTTCCTGCGAACCTTCAGCAATCTAACTGGAATTTCCACGTTGTTTAGAAATTGCTACCAACCCAACACCATAGCAAGCATTGTAGTCATGGAACCACCACATTCTAAAAATTATGGAAGTCGTAGAAAGTTGGCGTTAATAAAAAAGGACTTCTAAAATCAAGTAGTTCTGGCCATAAGACATTACATCTTGCATGAATTTCTTGCAGACTGGGCGGATTTCTTTGCTGAGTGTTGCTGAAAACATCATTACTTGCTTATCATGAGGAGTCATCTTGAAGATCTCTTGCACATCTCTTCTCATGTCTGCAAAACAACATGATTAACATAGCAGGAATAATTAACAAAGACATAGAAGCAAATCAAATCATTCCATTACTGAATACAAAATCAAAATATCAGTCATACCAAGTGATTCCAGCATCTTATCACATCATCAAGGAGAATGCCTCACATTCTTCAATGAGAGGTCTTTATCTCTAGCAAGTGCTAGTATCCTTCCAGGTGTCCCAACAACAATTGGGGGCATTCATTTTTTAGCAGATCTTTGTGAATTTTGATATATTCCACCACCATAAAAGACGACAACCTTGATATCAGGCAGGTAAGTACCGAACCTCTCAAACTCATGACAGATCTACAACAGTGAGCAGCAAATATGAGGCCAATTCCAATGAAATCAAGAATGAAAATTTAAAAAAAAAAAAAAAAATCCTAGAATGTACCTGGTAAGCTAACTCTCTTGTGTGACACATAAAACAAGTGCGGTAACTTGGCCTGGATTTGGCTCTGTTTGCTGCAGAGTTGACAGAACAAAGACTGCAGTCTTTCCCATCCCTGATTTAGCTTGGCAAATGACATCCATGCCCAGAATGGCTTGTGGAATGCATTCATGTTGCACTGATGAGTAACCAGAGAAAATTGTATTGAAGGAACCATTGGTAAGTAAAATATAACCTCCGTGATCCTTTTAATTGAAAGGTTTACCAAACCACAATACTGCTCCAAAATCAATGTGTGATAGTATGTTACCTGATAAAAATCAACAAGCTGTATTTAGAGGCAGCGGATAAGTGCATACTGAATTTATTTACGAAAATTTGTTTTTATAATAAGCATACTGAATTCAGTATGGGAAACAAACACCAACGCAATTTCTGCATCACCCTGAAGATTAATTTTAGGAAATGACAAAAAATAAAAGCTCTCATAAAAAGGAGGAATGAATAGCAACGGTAAACTCTTTTCACAGTGTCAATATTTGAAGTAGAATTTCAGAGGAAGAAACAGAATAAAAATTCAGAGAAAAACTATCAAATTATGAGATGCAATAACTCTCAAGCACACAGAGATATGCAATAACTCTCAAGGATACACAGAGAGATACAATAACTCTCAAGGACACACAACAATAACCGATGTTTAAAAATACGGATAACGCATCGAGGCGGCCGGCCGTTGAGGCAAGGCGGACCGCCTTGATCTGAAATCATTATAAATCTCCAATTACAACATTATATAATAATTCATAAAGTGCAGAAATCATAAATAGGTAGAAAAATAACATTGACAGTAACTTTGACAGTAACATTGTATGATAATTGACAGTAACATTGTATAATAATTACAATATTATTTAATAATTCATAAAGACAAAATCTGAGAGAGATTTCTGCAGAAGAAAAATACAGAAGGGAGATCAGAGAGAGATTTCTGCAGATTTTTTAACACCCTAAATAAACACACCCCCCAAATAAACACACACCCCAGTCAATCTTGAAGATTTTTTAACCACACAAAACCCTAAAACAAATCCCAAATTGATTTCTTACTTGGCCACATAAAACCCTAACACAGGAAGAAAAATACAGATGGCAAGGGATTTAACAAATCAGAGAGAGATTGACAGCGAGCTTACCTTCGTGAACAAGGGAGACGATGTCGAGAGAGCCGAGAGAGAGAAATTGAAGGGAGAGCCGAGAGAGAGAAATTGAAGGGAGATGAGGTCGAGCGTTGCAACGCCGCCTCAGGCCGCGTCGCGCCACCTCGGCATGACGTGGCCGCCTCATGCGCTACGACGCGGGAAATCCCTAAATCTTGCCAGAGGCGGCGACGCCTCTTGGCTTTTTTTTAAACACTGGCAATAACTCGTAAGCTTAGAGATGCAAAAACTCTAAAGCGCACACATCAATTCAAGTAGCACATCACAAGGAGTCAAACATTCACATACATTACCCAGTTCAAAAAGACAAAGCCCAATCAAGGATAGCCGAAAACAAAAAAAAAAAATTAAAAATAATAGTGCAAATATTATCACTTTATTATGTTAACAAACATGATATATAGTTTCAAACATATAGACAATAAATTCAAGTCCACCTTTCAACAGCAAACGAAAATCAGTAACTTGCCTTCTGAAGGATGCTCAAATCCTGAGTCCACAATTGCACGAAGAAGTTCTGGCTTCAAAGAAAGTCTCTGAATCCTGAACTGTGTATTCCCACATAGCCTCTGCTCAAAAAAGGAAAAAATAAAAAAATTAGTCAAAAATAAGAAGTTGTACTCGTAAAAATACATACACGCTCCTAGGAAAAAAAAAAACTATTTCGAGCAACGTTGGTCTCTGGCTGTGCACACTATGCTACCACAAAACATTCATCAAACATCCAGAAACAAAAAGACAATAATCCATGCGAAAGGAAATCAAATACATCTAAAAGCTCTATTTAAGCCCGACAAAACAACTTTGTTATCAATGATAGGTTGAATAAAACAGAAATATATTTAACGAGTAAAATAATAATAACAACAAGAGAGAAAGGGCACTGACTTTTTGGCGGCTTCGCCGTTGGCTTTAGTAGCGACGGAATCGGGAGCTTGAGCGTCTTCTTCCTCGTAGTCGAGAAGCTCATCCTCGTACTCGTTGTCTCTTGTCTCTCCCATCCCTACACAAACAAAAATCAAAGGATCAGATTTAGATTAGATCTTCAAGGAATTACGGTTTCGAGCATCGAATCAGATAAATTACCGATAAATTTCAAAATTAGGGTTCTAAAATAGGGATTTTAAAATTGAAGCGTTACCTGCCAGTATTTAAAAAGAGGGCCGAGGGTTTTAGGATTGCTGCAAATGAAAATAATTAGGCCAAAAAAGGGGAAAAAAATTTGAAAGTGGATAATAATTCGAAGAGACTGTTTAGGGTTTATGGGGCATTTTATATGAAAGATGCTTTTTTTTAGGTGTTGTGAAAATTACCCCTAATTTATTTTATTTTTTATTTTTTATTTTTATTTTTTGGGACGGAAGATATAATGAGAAAAGATTAAAGTTCACACATGATGGGAAATCCTCTAACCAAAAACCAATGATCTCAAATACTTTCAAGTACAAATATACTATTTTGGATATTTAACATGCAACTTAATTCATTAGACATGTAAACTCTATTCATAAGCATGAAATTTTATGTTTTCAAATTTTCATATATATTTATAGAATTTACTATTTAATGGTTTAAGCTCTATGTTTGAACCCTAAGAATATTGGATAGACTCGGCCGGCGGTTCAATTCCGGTTTGGAATCGAACCGAACCAGTCGGTTTTCGGTTTCACAAGTGTGGAATCGAAACCTTGAACCGAATCGGAACTGGCCGTTTAAGTTCCGGTTCCGGTTCGGTTCGAACTTTTTTTTTTAATTTCGAAAATAAATTAAAATAAATTACATTAATTTAATAAATAAATAAAATTATTAAATTGAAGAGCTTGAACTTAAATTTTAAAAAATTTAAGTTGCCTACATATCTTCCAGGGGTGAGAGGAATCAAAGCTCACGTAGTTCCATTACAATTTTAAGATATTTCCCCTTTGTAAATTTACAATTTTGTAATTATCAATCATCATTATCAGTTGATCCTTCAGCGAAAACACACCATCGATCTTTATCTTAGGCGGTCTCCTTTGTGAGTCATGTTCACCCGAAGTGTGGGCGCCGAGGCCAGGAGTGTCGTTTATGTTGGGAAATCTCTAAGTCCGATGATCGATTCAAGCATAGAAACACATGTGAATATAATCGAGAAAGTTGCGGAATACTTACATCGATCGGTTGAGCGATGCGGTGGACAACAAAAATTCTTTTCCCTTCCTTGGAAGCTCACGGGAGTGGGCAGGTGTCTTTCAAATTCGGCCATGGAAGTGTCCTCCAAGCTCCAAGCTTTCCTGATGTGGTTCTAAGCTCGCGGGTGGGTTTCCCTATCACCTTTATATGTCTCCTTTGTGTGCTAGCACCTTGATTTTTGCCACAAAATCAATCTATTCTTCTCCTTAGCTCACGATTTTGGGCAGTGAAGGAAGAAGAAATTCTGCCCTTGGGCGTGAAGATGAAGAGAGGGAGGAGAGAGAAGTGTTTTGGTTGGTTGCCAAAATTGTGTATCTAATACACTTTATTCATTTTTCAAAAAATAAATAAAATGATTTACCAAATATTTGGCTTTCCAAAAGTCAAATAATTATGCCAACCACCACATCTATCAACATCTATTTCTATTCATATCAATCAAGTGACAAGTGGTCACATCACTCAAAGTGACACGTGATTTGACGTTTGATGTGATTAATGATTTGACGTTTGATGTGACTAGCGATTTGACGCTTGATTTGACTTGCGTGTCGTACTCAAATTCGAAATACGAATGCGCTCGCAAACAATCCCGGGCTCGGATTCGCTAATTCCAAATTAACGAATTTTCCGTTGCGTCGGAATTAAATCTAATTTAATTAAATAATCATACCTAGCATAATTACTATTCATATCGCTAACGAATTAATTATAAATTAATTCGTTCATCCGAATTAAAATCTAATTTTAATTCCGTGTCGAAATCCAATTTCGATTAATATATCAAATATATTAATTTATCGATTAATTCCAAATTAATCGTTTTCTCTCTTTAAATGATATTTTATCCTAGATAAAATATCTCTGTATTAATCCCAGATTAATTTTCTCTCTCTTCAAATTAATCTCAGATTAATAAAAAGTGCGAGTCATACGTCATCGGTGAATCTTCGGGAATCGACCCATGAGATCCCCAGATATGTTGGCAATAAATACGGTTATCGGACTATCCGAACACGTATGTACCAAGTACTACATTTTTACCGATTTACAAGACAAAGTTGGCTTCTAGCAAAGCGTCATGCCTACCAAATTCTCCAGAAATATCCTTACAGGAATAAGCGATCTATATCAGGCGTAGTATACGTAGTATCATGTATGTCGATCCAGTATAGGATGTCACGTGCTAGGCCTGGGGCTGGAATTGTGTCTGCCCCGTACGAAGCACATGTCGGATGTCTGGTAACTAGTCTCTATAATCGGATAACTATGACCTAGTCATATTATCCTGATGACTGCAGTACTTAAGAGTACTAGTACCGTATCCTACGTGACATCATCTCCACTATAACTGGAGTGATACTTCCGTCTTGACATCACACCCAACACACTACGATTCTCAATATACCCAGCAGAGGCATACACAGAACCTGTTAAAGCCCTGGACGACCAAAACCAAAGCATATTGATTGTCGCAAGTATTAGCGGTGCAAGTCTCGGGTTAAGATCAAATACACATACCCTGATGTTGGACTTCCATAGACACATAGTCATACTACCAATGAAATTCCGAAAGGGTCTATCCAGAGCGAAGCTGTTTTTCGTACCATCGGTAAAACACAACCTCCTATTACACTTGCATGAGTATCCAATACCCAAATATATGAGAACTATGCTATTGTGCCCTCACAACGCGCACAAGTGTAATACTAGTCTTTTACGCATTTATCGATGTCCAATCTCGATAATACTCTGACTAGGGATATTTAATGATTATACCTTCGTGGACTGATACTGTCTCATATCATCTCAATCCAGGAACTAATCATATGGACCTCCTATCATTTATACATCTAGGTGATCTAATCACAAATGATAAGAGAGCAATCTCATTTGTCACATAGTTAATTTGTACAACAACACCATGATCTGTACAAATAGTGACGATATTGGTCATAATTGTCCAACAGTTTATGCCCTTAGTGTGGTGGTAGGAACGTAGCAGAGAGCAACCCGAGGTTTTAGTATCAGCGTCAGAGCATTTACTGTTCAGAGAGGTGGTAAAATAGTGGATTTGTGTTAGTGGTTGTGGTAGAGTTCTCTTCTCTGTATGAGTAGGAGGGAACCGTCTTCACATATATTGTCTAAACACTTTGAGAGTCTGTCAATCTAGCAATCATGTCTACTATAGAGTCTTCTTCTTCGTCTTGTACTTCTTCTAGTGAGTTAGTAAAGATATCTTCTACTCTTTCCTTACATCGTTCTTGTTCTAAAATAATAGCCTCAAAAATTGAAAATCTTGTGGAATACTCACATGTTCCAGAAGGTGTTCAAGTCTCTAAGACCCCTTCACTTCTGTTAAACCCTTACAACCTGTACAAAAGATCCAGTACTGTTACTATGAGTATTCGTACTCTTATCTCTACACATCGTCCTGCTGCTAAAGAATATGTTCAGTCCTCTAAGCTGGATCAGTGTGCTCTACGAGCCAACATGATGAACAATATGTAGATCTGGAGATTCCAAAAGATTTCGTCTCCAGTTGGAAATCAGAAGGGTACACTCATTTCCATATGGGTGCTGTGAGAGTTATTTTAACTCTCTATGGAAGGAAATGATTACCAGTGACTGATAGACTTGCTCTGTTGGATTCCATATTCAAGGAGTACCAACAAACAGTGATTGACACTGTTCTCACCACTCTCCATGCAGGGAGTGTGTTGTTAACCTTCTACCCAAATTATAATCTGTCTTTGCAGGATCCAAATCTACCGACTACTTTCAAGATCCAAGTTTATATCCAAGGAGCAGCCCAGATCGAGACTTCAATGATGGCAACCTTACACCACCAGTTATTGTACCGTCTGCAAGATCATTATGTTGATCTTCTATTTGCCATAGCGTCCAAGGAATCTCTCATGATTTTGGTAGATCAGACTTCTGCTGACCAGGTGTCAACTACTTTGTAGATCCCAAGACAGATCGAGAAGGAAGAGCTATTAAAGCTCATGCCTTTGGAATGGCTGACCAACTATGAAAAGTTCATATAGAGTTCTCAGCCTGTCTAAAGCACTCAAGCTGTCTTCTCCAGACAGACTGATGGTACTATTCACACATCTTTTGCTAAGCCAGAGCCAGTAGAAAGTGTGATACCATTCTCTTGTATGATTTCTCCAGATCCGACCAACGGTCTAAAAGAAAAAGACATCCTCATCGAAGCTTTCGACTCAGATGGCTTTCTGGTCTATGCTTCAAAGATCGATGGTCATTTCTTATGGGATGCACCAGGGTCAGGCATGTGCAACCCAGATTGTAACTGTCATCTACTCGATGATAGTGACGATGATGAAATCTCCTCAGGAGGAGGAGAATAAGGAAGTCAAAGAAGCCAAAGTCTCCATGTAAACCAGAGAAACCATGGTTTGATGACACGGACAATAGTAGTATAAGGCTTAATGAAGAATTGACACCGCATACCATTAGAGTCACGGAGTACCATTATTTGCTGTTTAACCGGGGTGTAAGATTCTGACAAAAAGGGAAAAGATAAAAAAAATGCTGCAAAACTCAAGAAAATGGAAGTTAGACAAATACAAAAAGAAAAGAAAAGAAAATACATCAAACACATTACACAGAGTTTGAAAGGAAATGAGATTCTTGAAAATTTAAACATTCCAAAAATAGTTTCAGACATTGTCCATTTACTTTAAATACATCACAATCCCTTCTCAATGTCAATAGCCCGATATGGATAAACGTGTTTCATAATAAATGGGCCACTCCATTTGAGATTCAATTTTTCAGGAAATAAATGAAGACAAGAATTATAAAGTAAATTTTTTTGACCAATTTCAAATATTTTTCGTGAATTTCGACTCTCATGAAAGACCTTAGTTTTAGCTTTAAGAATTTTCGCATTTCATATGAATCATTCCTTAAGTCTTCAAGCTCATTTAATTGCAGCTTACGTTCGTGACTGACATTTACAATATTTGAATTGAATGCTTTGGCCTTATGCTCAAGTTCTACAGGTAAATGACAAGGTTTTCCATAAACTAGACAATAGGGAGACATTCCCAAACATATTTTGAAAGCTGTTCGGTATGCTTAAAGCGCATCAGTCAGTCGAAAATATCAATCTTTACGATTTGGGTTGACCATTTTTTCCAAAATTTGTTTGATTTCCCTATTTGCTAGTTCAATTTGACCATTTGTCTGAGAGTGATAAGAGGTAGAAACTTTATGTGTAACTCCATACTTTTTCATTAATGACTCAAAAGGTCTGTTACAAAAGTGTTTACCTTCATCACTTATAATGGTCCGACGGATTCCAAATCGACTTTAAATATTTTTTTAAAAAAATCTAATCACAGTTTTGTGATCATTATGTGACGAGGAATCGCCTCAACCCATTTTGAGACATAATCGACTACAGCTAAAATATATAAAAATTCAGATAACAGTGGAAATGGACTCATGAAATCTATCCCCCAACAATCAAAGATTTTGATGACACGGATAAGATTGAAATACATCATGTTTCTTTTTGAAATGGATCCTAAATTTTGACAATTCTCACAAATTTTTCAAAAAGCATGAGTATCTTTAAAAATGATGGGCCAATAAAATCCACACTATAAGATTTTTACAATGATTTTCTTAGATGAGAAATGATTTCCACATGCTTTTGAATGACAAAATTGAATAACACCAATTATCTCACTGTCTGGTATGCATCGTCGGAAAATTTGATCAGGGTAATACTTGAACAGATATGGATCGTCCCAATAGAATTTTTTAACTTCAGTCAAAAATTTCTTCTTGTCTTGATGGCCCCAATCTAGAGGTATTTTTATGTTGCAATAAAATTGACAATATTAGCATACCAAGGCATTGTATTTACAGAAAATAAAAATTCATCAGGAAAATAGTTATTGATAAGAGTTGAATCAATTGATGACTCATTTGTGAGTCTCAATAAATGATATGTAACCACATTCTATGCTATTTTCTTGTCCTTGATTGTGAGATTGAATTATTAAAGCAACAAAATCCATCAGAGTAATCTTGGCTTTGTATCATGTTTAGACATCAAATATCTAACACCAGCATGATAAGAACAAATAACAGTTGAAGAACCAATTAAATATGATCGAAATTTATCCAATGCAAATATTACAGCAAGTAGTTTTTTTATGTGGTAGTGTAATTTATTTGTGCAATGTTTAAAGTTCTACTTGTGTAATATATTACATGCAGCTTACCTTACTTTTTCTGTCTTAGCACTGCACCAACTGTATAATCATTGGCATCACATATTAGCTTAAAAGGCGAAGACCTATTAGACGATTGCATGATAGGAGCAGAAGTCAAAAGATTGATAATCTTTTCGAATGATTTTTGACATTCTTCTATCCATTCAAATGTTGCATCTTTAATAGAAGGTTACACAATGGTCTAGATATGGTACTAAAGTTTTTATGAACCTCATATACAATCCTGCATGTCCTAAGAAAGAATGGATTTCCCTGATTATTTTTTGTGATGGAAATTTAGAGATTACCTCTATTTTTGCCTTGCCAACCTCAATACCTTTAGATGACACAACGTGTCCCAAAATAATTCCCGAATTAGTCATGAAATGACATTTTTTTCAATTTAACACAAGTCTTTTTTCTTCACATCTTTTCAAAATATTTTCCAAATTATTCAAGTAATTATCAAATGAATTCCCAAAAACAGTTATATCATCCATAAAGACCTCTAAACAGTATTCAACCATGTCATTAAATATGCTCAACATGAATAGTTGAAATGTTGTTGGTGCATTACAAAGTCTAAATAACATTTTCCTAAATATAAATGTACCAAAGGGATATGTGAATGTGGTCTTTTCCTGTCTTCTAAAATAATATTAATTTGATAATAATCTGAGTAACCATCAAGAAAATAACTGTATGGTTCCAACCGATTCCGAAATCGAACCGGAACCGAACTGGATTCTTACCCTAACTGAACCTGTTGGAACCAGACAGTTCAAGCGGTTCCAAATGGTTCCAACCAGAACCATTAGAATCCTAGGGTATGTTTGATATTCATTTACATGGATTTTATGTAGAAATGCCACCGAACTGTTAGCCCTCGTTCATAGTGACGTATGTGGGCCCATGTCTAGCCAGGCTAGAGGTGGATATGAATACTTCGTAACCTTTATGGATGATGCATCGCGTTATGGTTATGTGTATCTTATGAGACACAAGTCGGAAATCTTTGAGAAATTCAAAGAGTTTCGACACGAAGTAGAAAAACAGACCGGAAAAAGTATTAAGACATTACGGTCGGACCGTGGTGGAGAATACTTGAGCAATGCGTTTCTTGATTACTTTTAAGAATATGGTATTCTTTCATAGTTGACTCATCCCGGAATACCTCAATTAAACGGTGTGTCCGAACGAAGAAACCGAACTTTGTTGGATATGGTAAGGTCTATGATGAGTCGCACCGAGCTACCAATTTGCTTATGGGGATATGCATTGAACAGTGCAATACTTATTTTGAATAAGGTTCCATCAAAGTCTGTTTAACAAACTCCGTATGAGATATGGACAGTAAATAAACCGGGTTTCTCATTCCTGAAGATTTGGGGTTGCTGGGCATATGTTAAACGTTTGGATGGTACCAAACTTGAACCCAAATCGGATAATTGTCTATTTGTAGGTTATCATAGGGAAACCAAAGGATATTACTTCTACAACCCATAAGAGAACAAATTATTTATTGCTCTACATGCGGTTTTCCTCGAAAGAGAATTCTTGAATGTAGTGGTAAATGGGAGGAAAATAGAACTCGATGAAAATCAGTGTGATACTGTTCCTGGCACTGATTCCTTAATGGAACATGAACAGGTCATCAATGATGAGATTGTACCACAATCTTCGAATACACAAGATCTGCGTAGATCGGAGAGAGTCAGAAAACAACCTGAGAGGTATGGGTTTCTAATCTCACCTCATCTGGATATTAATCCTATTGAGGAAGACGAACCGACTACGTATGAGGAAGCAATACAAGGTATCGACTCCTCTTCATGGCAAGAAGCCATGAAGTCCGAAATGGATTCCATGTACACCGACCATGTTTGGACACTGGTTAATACACCAGAAGGCGTAAAGCCTATTGGTTGCAAATTAGTCTTCAAGAAGAGGACTGACATGGATGAAAATATACAAACTTACAAAGCGAGGCTTGTAGTGAAAAGGTATCGTCAACGACAAAAAATTTTCACATGTTACCATGATTAAATCCATTCGGATAATGCTTGCTATTACTGCATATTTCGATTACAAGATATATCATATGGACGTCAAAACCACTTTCCTTAACGGAAACCTTTTGGATGATGTTTATATGTAATAGCCTGATGATTTTGTGGTACCAAGACTTGCAAACAAGGTTTGTAAGTTAAATCGATCCATTTATGGATTGAAGCAAGCATCGCGTTCTTAGAACCAATATTTTGATGAGATCATAAAAGAATATGATTTCGTTTAAAACGAGGATGATCCTTGTGTATATAAGAAGGTTAGTGGGAGCACATTGACATTAATTGTCCTTTACGTTAATGATGTATTTATTATTGGTAATGACATTCACATGCTACAATCGGTGAAAGCTTGGCTTTCATTAAAATTCTCCATGAAAGATCTGGGAGAAGCAGCCTTTATTCTAGGAATACAGATGTACCAAAATAGATCTAGAAAGCTGCTTAGACTCTCCCAGAGCACGTACATTGACAAAGTGTTGATGAGATTCAACGTGAAACAATCTAAGAGGGGATTGTTGCCAGTGTCACATGGTGTCACTCTATCTAAGGACACGTGTCCTAAAACTCAAGATGAGAGAGACAACATGAGTCGGATCCCGTTCGTTTCTACAGTCAGATCGATCATGTATGCCATGATATGTACTCGACCTGATGTCTCATATGATTTGGGCATGTGTAGTCGCTATCAGGCCGATCCAGGTGATGGTCACTGGATGGTAGTTAAGAACATCCTTAAGTATCATAGAAGAACTAGGGATGCTTTCTTAATCTATGGAGATGGAGAACTTGAGGTAACTCGATTTACCGATGCAAGTTTCCAAACTGAGAAAGACGATTGTAAGTCACAATCCGGGAACATATTTTGTTTGAACAACGGAGTAACCAGCTGGAAATCTTCCAAGCAAGAGACTGTTACCGATTCAACAACAGAAGTGGAATACATTACTGTAGCTGAAGCAGCAAAAGAGGCAGTTTGGATCCGTAAATTCCTAATTGGATTAAGAGTAGTTCCGTTAGCAGCTAACCCCGTTCCATTTTATTGTGACGATAACGGGACTATAGCACAGGCTAAGTAACTGTGGTCTCATCAACGATCCAAGCATGTTCTTTGACGTTTCCATCTGATTCGTGAGATCATACATCGTGGCGATGTGAAGATCGAGAAGGCCGCATCGGATGACAACATTACATATCCACTGATGAAAGCTATTCCTCAGCTAAAGTTTGAACGACATGTACATAGTTTAGGTGTTAGATACTCGAGTGACTGGCTACAGGCCAATTGGGAGATTATTGGAGAATTATGACGGTTTTTGTACAAATTAACTATGTGACAATGAAAATTGTTATTTTATCATTTTGTAATTAGATTACTTAAATATATAAATAACAAAAGTCCTTAAGATTAGTTCCGGATTATAAGATATGAGACAATATCAATCCACTAAAGGTTTAATCATTAAATATCCCTAGTCGTAGTATTATCAAGACTGGACAACGATAATACGGAATAGACTATTATTGCACTTGTGCGTGTTATGCAAGCGTAATGACATAGTTCTCATATATTTGGGTATTGGATACTCATGCAAGTATAATATGAGGTTCTGTTTACCGATGGTACGGAAACAGATTCGCTCTAGATAGACCACTCGGAATCTCATTAGCAGTATGACTATGTGTCTATGGGAATCCGAATCAGGGTATGTGTGTTTGGTTTTAACCTTAGACTTGCATCGCTAGTACTTGAGAAAATCAATACGCTTTGGTTTTGGTCGTCTAGGACTTTAACGGGTTCTGTGTACGCCTCTTCTGGGTCTATTGAGAATCGTAGTGTATTGGGTGTGATGTCAAGATGGATGTATCACTTCAGTCATATGGAGATGATGATCACGCATGGATACAGAACTAGTACTCTAATAAGTTGTAACTATCGGGATAATATGACAAGGTCATGATTATCTGATTAAAGAGACTAGTTGCTAGTGATTCGATATATGCTTCGTAAGGGCAGATACTATTCCAGCCTCAGACCTTGCATGTGACATCAAATAATGGATTGTAATATTCAATATTACGTATGCTACGTCTGACAAAGATTATATATTCCTTAAAAGAATATATCTGGAGAATTGGGTAGGCACAGTATTTTGCTAGAAGCCAATCATGTCTTGTAAATCGGTAAGAATGTGGTACCGGGTACGCACGTGTTCGGATACTCCGATGATTGGATTTACTGTCAACATATCTAGGGATCTCATGGGTCACTTCCCGAAGATTCACTGATGACGTATGACTCAAACAGAATTAATCTGGGATTAATTATGAGAGAGAGAAAATTAATCTAGGATTAATTGCAGCGAGAATTTATCTGGGATAAAATTCACTTAATAGAGAGAGAACGATTAATTCGGAATTAATCGATAAAATAATATATTCGATATATTAAATGAAATTAGATTTCAAAGCGAGATTAAAATTGGATTTTAATTCGGGCGAACGAATTAATTTAGAATTAATTCGAAAGTGATTTTCGTAATAATTTTGCGAGGCATTATTATTTAATTAATTTGATTTAATTAAGTCGCAACGAAAAATTTGTTAATTCGGAATTAATGAACCTGGGCCCGAAGTGTGTTGCGTCACCCAACTTGAATTGTGAATTTAAAGTGGGGCCCACTTCACTTACATCACTAGTCACTTTTGTGATGGAAGTTAAATCAACTTTTGGTGATGTGAGTCCAATCACCTTTTTGGTGATGGAGGTGGTTGAGAGAATTAAATAGATTTTGCTCTCAACACACTTGCTTTTTAGTTTTGAATAAACCATATACACACTTTTGTATTGACTTGGTAATTAGTTGTAATTGTTTTAAAACCAAAAAAAAAAAAAAAACACAAAAACCAAAAGCTCTCATCTCTCTCTCTCATTGCCGTGAGTTGCTCTCACAATAGGGGAAATTTTTGTTTCAAATTTTCTCCATTGCTAGCACATCAAAGAATCTACTAAGGTTATAGGGAAACCTTTCCCATAGAGTTTGGAATTCTTGTTTCAAGGCTTGGAGCTCAATACACAATTAAAGGAGATCTTAGAGAACTTCTAAAGGAGACAATTTTTTTGTTCTCAACACATCCAAGAAACCAATCAAAGTGAGTATCTTTTACACATTCTTATTTTGAGTATTCACATTTATTATGCTTAAATGATTCTAGGCATGTTCTTAGAGAACCCAATACTTTTAACATCTGAGATCCGAGTAATTAAGTTTGTAGGCGTGTCTTAACACCTAGTACCCTAAAGCCAACAGGTTTAGGAGTCACTGACCTAAAGCTCACTACATGGATTGAAGATTTTATATAAAAAAATAAAAAATATTTCATTGCCAAAAAGGTGCGAATTCTGATATAATTTTAGGATAAATTTTTACTTTCTTTTCAACTAGACTTATGAATATTGTGGGCACAATGAATTGATTAACACCTTATTGGTTGTGTATATGAAAAATGGTAAAAATAATAGGAGAATTTACTTATTTAATAATTTAGAAAGAAAGAAAAAAACTATTAACTTGGATAAGAATTTCACTTGTTTAGTCACTAATTTGTTATCTTTTTATTTTATTTGTGTGATTTATTGTACATTTTATTGACCGTTGAAGGGTATCGTTATTGTAAGCTCTCACGAGACTATAACTCGTCCACTAGGGACACCTAGGGGTTTAAAGGGTTGTTGCATACGCTAAATGCAACCGTGATCCCTACGAAAGTGGCATAGGTGAATTTATTTTAAAGGTGTTTATTTCATTTTGCTCGAGGACTAAAAAATTTTAGGTTTGATGGTGTGATGAGCGGAAAATATATCAATATTTACCGCCTCTTCTATTTAATATTTTGTATAGTTTCTCGAGTTTTATGAATGTTTTGATGTGTTTTGTTTATTTTACATATAAAATAAAATCAAGACTCAATGGAATCAATCAGGAAAAAAATGTAGAACAAAGAAAGGCAAAAACTGGGCTTGACATTTGGATTTTGGAGGTTGGAAACTTGAAATGGGGTTCTAACGAAGTACAATTTTGGAAATTTCAACTTTGCGCAATTTTCGTATTTTGGCTATAACGTTTTACTTCGATATCAGATTGAGGTGATTCAAGTTCCAAATAAAGAATAATCAAATATCTACAACTTTCATGTTCATAATAATTTCGAATTCGAAAGTTTTCAAGATCGAAAGTGATGAAAAAAATTCAAAGTGTGTTATGTGTAATTATTAAAGTCGTTATCAAAAACAAAAAAATGGAAAATGAGAATTTACAATTGTCAAACTTCCACCAAACATGATGTTTGATGGAGGATTTGGTGTCATGTTTGGTGGTATATTTGGTGGCATGTTTGGTGGATAAATTGGTGGAGAAACGTTTGACAATTATGACCCAAAGTATCACTATTTGTAGAAGACATTGTGATTTTTGTACAAATTAACTATGTGACAAAGGAAATTGTTATTTTATCATTTCGTAATTAGATTACTTTAATACATAAATGATAAATATTCGTATGATTAGTTCCGGATTAATAAGATATGAGACAGTATCAATCCATGAAGGTTTAATCATTAAATATCCCTAGTCATAGTATTATCGAGACTGTACATCGATAATGCAGAATATACTAGTATTGCACTTGTACGCGTTATGGAAGCTTAACGGCATAGTTCTCATATATTTAAGTATTGGATACTTATGCAAGTGTGATAGGAGGTTGTGTTTGCCGATGGTACGGAAACAACTTCACTCTGGATAGACCTTACAGAATCTCATTAGCAGTATAACTATGTGTCTATGGGAAACTGAATCAGGGTAGGTGTTGTTGGACAGTTATGACCCATAGCGTCACTATTTGTACAGATCATGGTGTTGTTGTACAAATTAACTATGTGACAAATGAGATTGTTCTCTTATCATTTGTGATTAGATCACCTAGATGTATAAATGATAGGAGGTCCATATGATTAGTTCCTGGATTGGATGATATGAGACAGTATCAATCCATGAAGTTTTAATCATTAAATATCCCTAGTCGTAGTATTATCGAGATTGGACATCGATAATGCGGAATAGGCTAGTATTACACTTGTGCGTGTTGTGGGAGCATAACGGCATAGTTCTCATATATTTGGGTATTGGATACTCATGCAAGTGTAATAGGAGGTTGTGTTTTACCGATGGTACGGAAAACAGCTTCGCTCTGGATAGACCCCTTCGGAATTCCATTGGTAGTATAACTATGTGTCTATGGAAGTCCGAATTCAGGGTAGGTGTATTTGGTCTTAACTTGAGACTTGCACCGCTAATACTTGCGACAATCAATATAATTTGGTCTTGGTCGTCTAGGGCTTTAACCGGTTCTGTGTACGCCTCTTCTGGGTATATTGAGAATCGTAGTGTGTTGGGTGTGATGTCAAGATGGAAGTATCACTTCAGTTATAGTGGAGATGATGATCACGTAGGATACAGAACTTGTTCTCTTATATGCTGCAGCTATTGGGATATTATGACTAGGTCATGTATATCCGATTATAGAGACTAGTTACCAGAGATCCGATATGTGCTTCGTACGGGGCAGACACATTTCTAGCCCCAGGCCTTGCACGTGACCATCCGATACTGGATTAACATACACGATACTAAGTATACTACGCCTGATATAGATCGCTTATTCTTGTAAGCATGTTTCTGGAGAATTGGGAAGGCATGGCGCTTTGCTAGAAGCCAACATTATCTTGTAAATCGGTAAAAACGTAGTACTATGTACGTACGTATTCGAATAGTCCGATAACGATATTTACTGCCAATATATCTGGGGATCTCATGGGTCCCTTCCCGAAGATTCACCGATGGCGTATGACTCGCACTTTATTAATCTGGGATTAATTAGATGAGGGAGAAAATTAATCTGGGATTAATTACGGAGATATTTTATCTGGGATAAAATATTAATTAAAGAGAGAGAACGATTAATTTGGAATTAATCGATAAATTAATATATTCGATATATTAAACGAAATTGGATTTCGACACGGAATTAAAATCGAATTTTAATTCGGGCGAACGAATTAATTTAGAATTAATTCGTTAGCGACGTGAATAGTAATTATGCTAGGCATGATTATTTAATTAAATTTGATTTATTACAATGCAACGGAAAATTCGTTAATTTGGAATTAGCGAACCCGAGCCCGGGATTGTTTGCGAGCACATTCGCATTTCGAATTCGAGTGCGACACGCAAGTTAAATCAAGCGTCAAATTGCTAGTCACTTCTAGCGTCAAATCACTAGTCAATCAATTGATGTGATGTCTAATCACTTTGAGTGACTTGACAACTTATTATGAGTGATGTGAATAGTGATAGATGGGATGTGAATAGTTGATGTGAGTTGGTGGAAGGCTTTAATGCATTTTGTTTTTGACTTTTTGAAAGTTGGATTTGGTATATGTTTTAATTAATTTTTGAAATCAATTAACCATATACACAAAACCAAAATCACTCACTCTCTCCCAACACAACACAAGATTCGGCCAAAGTGGCCTTTTCTCTCTTCTCTCCATTTTAGTTTTGAAACCAATTTTCTTCTTGATCTTGGCTTGGCCGTGAGATACAATGAAGAAGACATAGTGCTAGCACACCAAAAGGAGTTATACAAGGTGATAGGGAAACCCATCTATGAGCATGGAATCACCTAATAAAGCTTGGAGCTTGAAGATGCAAATGGAGCACCAATGGAGCACCTTGCCCGAGAGCTTCTTCAATGGAGGAGGAAAAGATTTTTCTTTGATGCATCCAATTCGATCGTTGTAAGTATGATTCCGCCATGCTTTTACGAGTATTCACATATTATTTCATTGTTTGATTTGATCCTTGGGACTTAATAGAAACCCAACAATGGTATCTTGAGCCATTTTAAGCATGAAATTGATTTGGGGTAAAATTTGGGTAAAATTGATTTAAGCATGTTTTGATGAAATTGATTGTTGATATATGCTTGAATGATGATAACATGGTGTTATGCATGATCAATTTGATGAATATTGAGTTGGATCAAATTTTCTCAATTGACTTAGCTTGGTCGAAAGTCATTAATGCCCTAATGTCTTGGAATTTTTTGATTTTGATCATTGGATGAGCTAAAATCGATTGGGTAATGTTGATTGTGGATTCAATTGGATTGGAATCGGAATCGTACTACTAAAACCCTAAATAGCCGAGACTTGATAAACATGAAATGGGTTTGATTTTTGATTAAAATATGTTGGACATGTTTTGATGTTAATGAGTATAATTAATTGTGTGAATTAGTATTTTGGAAATGTTAATTTGGTTAATTAATTATGACTTTACACTTTGGTTAATTAAGTTATAAAATTGGAATTTGGTAATTTAATTAATTGGGCCTATTTTAGAAATTGGGCTTGAATTGTTGGATTTGGGCCTTATGGACTTGGTTGGGCCAAGTAGGTTTGGGCAAAATGGATTGGATCCATATTGGGCCTAAACCACTCCATAAAGTTCAAATTTGACATATTGGGCCTTTAAAGTTTAATGGGGCCTAATGGGCCGAAATTGATTTGTAGGCTTATGGGGTGATTCCTTGATTGGGCTTTGGTTGCCGAAGCCCATGCCTTAAGAAATTAATTGAAAGCCCATTAGACTTTAATTATTGACATTGGATGTTAATCGGGCTTTGAGACCCGTAACGATTAAATTTGGAATTTAAGTCGTAAAGGTTCGTTAATAAAGTGTAATATTTAATTTGAAATTAAATCGAATTAGTATTGAATACAAGTTAAATTGGATTTAATGTTGTAGTTTAATTTAATTCATGAATTCGTACTTTGAGTACTTATTTGCAAAACGAGTTTGACTCGAGCAAAATCAAATCGTTGTTTGAACATTGGATGGTCATTAATATTCAGATTAATTAATTGGATTAGATTGATTGATAACATGCTTGTGTGAATACATGATTGCGATGCATGAATAATGTATATCGGATGGATATTAGATGGGTGTGGCAATTTTGGAAATTATTGTAATAAATTTAGAATTTATTAAATTGGACCTGCGTGTCCAGCCTATTACCTCCTTACTCTTTGTATTTATCTTCTCACCTATTCCCCTCAATGTAAATGAGGTTTCTTTAGAAGTATAGTGTAACGGGTAGAAGTAAATACTTGTGCTAGCGGGAGAGAGGAAAGGGAGAGATTTTATCTAGGATCAATGAGTTAAGTATCCATCCGCATATCGTTATTATTTTATTTATACGCACTTTATTATGTATTTAGAACGCATGTTTAAGGGTGTATGATGATGAGACCTTAACAAAGATAATAAATTGGTTGTCAATTTGCACGCGAAAAACCCTCAAACAATATTAAGCATTTTCCCTTCCATTGAGTGATTCTTACTCAAGATCCAAGACTGGCATTGGCTTGTTGGCCAAAGTCAAGGCCTTTGTCCGTCGAGGATGTGTTTGAATCAGGAGAGCTTTGTTCCATATTGGTGTCTTATCCAAGTCGTGATTTGTTGGCCAAAGTCAAGATCACTTCTTGTCCATCGACATTGAATACGACGCTTTCCATGGTCAATGAGTTCCGCTTAACTAGGATCATTAAGTTTGTTGTGCCAAAGCCAAGGCTTAATTGATTCAGAGGAAAAAAGGTTAGGTAATATATTGGATATATTGACATATATAAGATATATGTTTCGGACTTGGATGTCCACCTACTGGATCTAGGAATTGAATTGGATCCAATTGATCTTAGAGATCTACCTAGTTAAGTATCATACAATTTGTTGGCCAAAGTCAAGATTGTGTGTTATTTAACGGGATACTAGCCCACTAGGAAACACGGTTTCCCGAGTACTCGACAGAGGGTTAGAGGCTCGCCGAAAAATAGTGGGAGGCAAGAATTAAATTTGCAATATTCGTTTAGTTACTTGCCATACACGCTCAATCAAATATCATTCGTCAAATAAATTAAATATTAGTTGGACTAATATTTAATGTTGTTTTAAATAAACAGTTGGACTGTATTCAACTATTTCAATTAATAGTTGAGTTTAAAATTAGATTATAGTAATCAATTTAATTGAATTTAATTAATTAAAAGTATAGTTGATTATATAGTTGGACTATAGTAATCATTGTATTAATAGTACCTGAAATCGTTGATTAAATAGTTGGACTATTAGAATCAAGATTAAATTGAAAGATTAGTGTTTAAAACATAATCCTAGGGATAATGTATTTAAACGACTTTATTTTTCAAAATGGGAATATATTTCAGGATAGTCCTGAAAACTAAGAAGTTACTTTATTTGATAAAATAACAACTTAGGCATAAGCCCGGAGTTAAGCAAATAGTAGAGTATGATCTTTGGAAGATTCATGTGATGATAACTTTAGTGCTTAATCCATTAGGCTTGCCATAATGACCCCTTAATTTCTTAGTTAGAACTAAGGATTAGATCCTTATAGTATGATATAGAAATTGAAGGATCTTCATAGGTTTATACTTAGATCATAGAAGTATAAAATGGAATTAATAACTCTTGGAGAGTTAATGACTATTCTCAAGGAGACCAAGTCAAAGTTAGCAATAAGACAAGTAGCGCAAGGCGCACCTCACTTCGATATTCTAGAAACCCAAGGCTTGGCCAAAGGCTTCTAGAATGTAGAAAAGGGCAAAGGCAAAATCATTATAATCTTCTAGGAAGATAAAGGACATAACCAAAAATGTCTGCCTAAATTGTGGCAAACGGGGTCACTGAAACGTGACTGCCGTATGGACAAGGCAGACATGAAGGAATTGAAGACGGGCAAGGCTCTGACTTCAAGTATGTTTATTATAAATATGTTCACTACTAGTATTAAAATTAGATTTTAAATACTAAATAGTGATACATAAATGTACTGATGTGCAGAATCTGCTATGAACAGGATACTGACTTCAGATGAGATTAATCTGCGAATTGGAAACGGGACGAAAGTCACTGTTTTAACCGTAGATACCTAAGTTTAGGGACTACCCTTCGGGTGTGTGCTTAAATTAGGAAACTGTTATAATGTAACTAGTTTGACTAGAAATGTTATTTCTATACGTGTATAACTTGTTATGAGTGTACCTTTTTATTGTAGAACACTAAAGTGTTTTATTATATAAAGATGATATTGAGATAAACACATTAGATGTGAATAACAACATTTATATTTTAAATATAAATAAATCTCAAACATATAACATGACAAACAATTATCTCATACTGATTTGATCAGATGAGACTTATACGTGGCAGTATTGTTTGGGACACATTAAACAAAAGTCGTATATCCACACTTTCGAAGAGTGGGTACTATGACAAATTTGATTATTCAAATAAAGTCTACGAATCTAGTCTATTGGACAAAGTGCCTAAAACACCTTTTACTTGGTAAAAGTCTAAATGCCACCGATCTGTTAGCCCTCATTCATAGTGACGTAAGTGGACCCATGTCTAGTTAGGCTAGATGTGGATATGAATGTTTCGTGACCTTTATGGATGTGGCATCGCGTTGTGGTTATGTGTTTCTTTTGAAATATAAATCGGAAACTTTTACAGTTTCGACATGAAATAGACGAACAGATCGGCTAAAGTATTAAAACATCACGGTTTGACCATGATGAAAATACTTAAACAGTAAGTTTCTGAAATACTTGAAAGAGTATAGTATTCTTTCAATGAGGACTCCTCCCGGAACACGTCAATTTGACGGTGTGTCCGAACAGAGAAATCAAATTTTGTTGGACATGATAAGGTTAATCATGTGTCGCTCTGAGCTACCATTTCCTTCAACGGATAAGCATTAACAGTGCAATACTTATTTTGAATAAGGTTTCATGAAAATCGGTTAGACAGAAATCATATTAGATATGAACAGAAAAGAAACTGGGTTTCTCACTCCTAAAGATTTGGATATGTTAGGCATACGTTTGGATGATACCAAACTAGAACCCAAATCGGATAAGTGCCTAATTGTAGGTTATCCTAGGGAAACCAAAGTATAGTACTTATACATCTCACAAGAGAATAATTTAATTGTTTCTCACCATGCGATTTTCCTAAGAGGAATACTGATATCCAGTGGTAAGTGTGAGGATAGTAAAACTCGATGAAAATCGGAGTAATAATGTTCAAGGCACCAAGTCCTTAATAGAACACAAACATTTCATCAAAGATGAAACTGTACCATAATCTTCAAATACACAAGAACCACGTAAGTCGTTGAGAGTCAGAAAACAACCTGGGGTATGGGTTTCTGATCTCACCTCATAAAGATGTCAATCTTATTGAGGAAGACGAACTGATTACGTATGTGGCAGTGATACAAGGTATCGACTACCTAATTATGGCAAAGTGCCATAATGTCCGAAATGGATTCCATGTATAACAACTATGTTTGGACACTAGTTGATGTATCGTAAGACATTATGTCTGTTGGTACTATATAAGTCTTCAAAGAAGACATATATGGATGGCAACATACCAACGTACTAAGCTAGGCTTGTAGCGAAAAGGTATCGTTATCAACATTGTGTCGATTACGACGAAACCTTTTACATGTTGCCACGTTAAATCCATTTGGATAATGCTTGCTAATGCTGCATGTTTCATTTGTGAAATATGGCAGCTGAATGCCAAAACCGCTTTCCTTAATGGAAACCTTTTGGAGGATGTTTACAACATCTTGACGGTTTTGTTGTACTAATAACTAGCAAACAAGGTTTGCAGGTTATTCGATCCATAGAGGGATTGAAGCAAGCATTGCGTTCTTGGAACTATCGTTTTGATGTAATCATAATGGTGTATGGTTTGATTCAAAACGAAATGATTCTTGTGTATATAAGGAGGTTAGTGGGCGCACTGACAATGATGTCATAAATAATGATGATATGTCATTTCTTGTAAATGATATTCCCATAATAAAATCGGTGAAAACATGGCTTTCATGAAAAATTCTCTGTAGAATTCTTGGGAGAAATAACCTTTATTCTAGGAATAAAGATCTACAGAGATAGATTTAAAGTTGTTAAAACTCTCCAAGAACTCGTACATTGAAAAATATACGTAACCTGATGTCTCATACGCTTTGAGCATATGGATTCACAAACAGGACAATCCAAGTGATAGTCACTGGATTGATATTAAGAACATTTGTTAGTATCTTAGAGAACTAAGGATGATGTCTTAAATATGGAGAATGAGAACTTGAAGTGACTGGGATCACTGCTGCAAGTTTCCTAACAGATAAAAACGACTTTAAGTCGCTAAACTGTACTATACAGTTTGAATAACGGAACAGTGAGCTGGAAATCTTCCATGTAAGATACTGTTACCGAATAATCAACAAATGCGGATTATTGCTGCAGCTGAGGCAGCAATAGAAGCCATTTGGGTCGATAAAAAATCTAATTAGATTAGATATAGTTCTGTTAGCAGCTGAGCTAGGCTACAGGGCGGGCTCAAGAATTAATGGTCTCATCAACGACCCAGATACATACTTCGACTATTCATTTGATTCGTTCGGATCATACATCGTATAAATCGCATCAGACGATAATCATGCAAATCCGCTGATGAAAGCCTTTCCTCAGCAGTTTGAACGAAACCGTACATAGTTCGGGTGGTAGACACTCGAGTGACTGGCTATAGGCTAAGTGGGAGATTGTTGGACAATTATGACCCATAGCGTCACTATTTGTACAGATCATGGTGTTGTTGTACAAATTAACTATATGACAAAGGAGATTGCTCTCTTATCATTTGTGATTAGATCACCTAGATGTATAAATAATAGGAGGTCCATATGATTAGTTCCTAGATTGAGATGATATGAGACAGTATCAATCCACGAAGGTTTAATCATTAAATATCCCTAGTCGTAGTATTATCGAGATTGGACATCGATAATGCAGAATAGGCTAGTATTACACTTGTGCGTGTTGTGGGAGCATAACGACATAGTTCTCATATATTTGGGTATTGGATACTCAAGCAAGTGTAATAGGAGGTTGTGTTTTACAGATGGTACGGAAAACAGCTTCGCTCTGGATAGACCCCTTCGGAATTCCATTGGTAGTATAACTATGTGTCTATGGAAGTCCGAATTCAGGGTAGGTGTATTTGGTCTTAACTTGAGACTTGCACCGCTAATACTTGCGACAATCAATATACTTTGGTCTTGGTCGTCCACGGCTTTAACCAGTTCTGTGTACGCCTCTTCTGGGTATATTGAGAATCGTAGTGTGTTGGGTGTGATGTCAAGATGGAAGTATCACTTCAGTTATAGTGGAGATGATGATCACGTAGGATACGGAACTTGTTCTCTTATATGCTGCAGCTATCGGGATATTATGACTAGGTCATATATATCCGATTATAGAGACTAGTTACCAGATATCAGTTATGTGCTTCGTACGGGGCAGACACATTTCCAGCCCCAAGCCTTGCACGTGACCATCCGAGACTGGATCAACATACACGATACTACGTATACTACGCCTGATATAGATCGCTTATTCCTGTAAGCATGTTTCTGGAGAATTGGGAAGGCATGGCGTTTTGCTAGAAGCCAACATTGTCTTATAAATCGGTAAAAACGTAATACTAGGTACTTACATATTCGGATAGTCCGATAACCGTATTTACTGCCAATATATCCGGGGATCTCATGGGTCGCTTCCCGAAGATTCACCGATGGCGTATGACTTGCACTTTATTAATCTGAGATTAATTAGATGAGAGAGAAAATTAATCTGGAATTAATTACGGAGATATTTTATCTGGGATAAAATATTAATTAAAAAGAGAGAATGATTAATTTGGAATTAATCGATAAATAAATATATTCGATATATTAAACGAAATTGGATTTCGATATGGAATTAAAATCAAATTTTAATTCGGGCGAACGAATTAATTTAGAATTAATTCGTTAGCGACGTGAATAGTAATTATGCTAGGCATGATTATTTAATTAAATTTGATTTAATTACGACGCAACAGAAAATTTGTTAATTTGGAATTAGCGAACCCGAGCCCGGGATTATTTGCGAGCGCATTCGCATTTCGAATTCTAGTGCGACACGTAGGTCAAATCAAGCGTCAAATAGTTAGTTACATCTAGCATCAAATCACTCGTCAATCAATTGATGTGATGTCTAATCACTTTGAGTGACTTGACAACTTGTCATGAGTGACGTGAATAGTGATAGATGGGATGTGAATAGTTGATGTGAGTTGGTGGAAGGCTTTAATGCCTTTTGTTTTTGACTTTTTGAAAGTTGGATTTGGTATATCTTTTAATTAATTTTTGAAATCAATTAACCATATACACAAAACCAAAACCACTCACTCTCTCCCAACACACACAAGATTCGGCCAAAGTGACATTTTCTCTATTCTCTCCATTTTGGTTTTGAAACCAATTTTTCTTCTTGATCTTGGCTTGGCCGTGAGATACAATGAAGAAGCATAGTGCTAGCACACCAAAAGGAGTTATACAAGGTGATAGGGAAACCCATCTATGAGCATGGAATCACCTAATAAAGCTTGGAGCTTGAAGATGCAAATGGAGCACCAATGGAGCACCTTGGCCGAGAGCTTCTTCAATGGATGAGGAAAAGATTTTCTTTGATGCATCCAATCCGATCGTTGTAAGTATGATTTCAACATGTTTTTATGAGTATTCACATATTATTTCATTGCTTGATTTGATCATGGGACTTAATAGAAAACCAACCGGTGTATTTGGTCTTAACTTGAGACTTGCATCGCTAATACTTGCGACAATCAGTACGCTTTGGTTTTGGTCGTCCGAGACTTTAATAGGTCCGCGTACGCCTCTTTTGAGTTTACTGAGAATCGTAGTATATTGGGTGTGATGCCAAGATGGAAGTATCACTTCATTCATATGGAGATGATGATCACGCCTCTTCTAATATGTTGCAACTATCGGGATAATATGACAAAGTCATGATTATCCGATTAAAGAGACTAGTTGCTAGTGATCCGATATATGCTTCGTACGGGGTATACATAATTCCAGCCCCAGGCCTAGCATGTGACATCCGATACTGGATCGCAATACGAAATACTTAGTATATTACGTCTGGTATAGATTATGTATTCCTTAAAAGAATATTTCTGGAAAATTAGGTAGGCACGATATTTTCCTAGACGCCAACCATGTCTTGTAAATCGATAAGAACGTGGTACGGGGTATGAACATGTTCGGATAGTCCGACGACCGGATTTACTGCCAATATATCCAGGAATCTCATGGGCCGTTTCTCAAAGATTCACCGATGATGTTTGACTCGAACAAAATTAATATGGGATTAAGTATGAGAGAGAGAATATTAATCTAGGATTAATTATGGCAATAATTTATTTAGGATAAAATTTGAATAGAAGAGAGAGAACGATTAATTTGGAATTAATCGATTAAATAATATATTCGATATATTAATTGAAATTAGATTTCAATGCGGAATTAAAATTAGATTTTGATTCGGGCAAACGAATTAATTTAGAATTAATTCGTAAGCGACTTTTATAATAATTTTGCAAGGCATGATTATTTAATTAAATTATATTTTATTATGTCGCAACGGTAAATTCGTTAATTCGAAATTAAATGAACCCGAGCCCGAAGTGTGTTAAGCTGACCCACTTAAATTTTGAATTTAAAGTGGGGCCCACCAACTTACATCATTAGTAAACTTTAGTCACCTTTTTGGTGATAGAATTTGGTGATGGATTTGTTGGTAACTTGTAGAATACACTTTGTCATTTTGGAATGACATATACCAAAACTTGATTTTAGTAAAAGGTAATTGATTTTTGAAAATCATATACACAATACAAAAATCAAATCTTTCTATCTCCATTTTCCAAGCAAAAACCGTGAGCTTCCTTTCTCCTTCTAGAATTTTTCTTGCAAAAATTCAAGAGAGCTAGCACTTCCAAGAGTCATACAAGATGTTAGGGAAACTAATCATAGAGTTGGAACACACAAAAAAGGCTTGGAGCTATTCTCAAAATATTAAAAGTTTTGAATTTCCTACATCCATCAATCCGTTCAATGTAAGTTTTTTCCGCAACTTCTTTAAGTATTCACACACAATTTCTTGTTAGAGATCCTTGGCATGGTTTAGGAACACTAATAATGGTATCCGAGTCTTTTCTAAGCATGAAATGAGTTTAGGGTTTATATACTTTAATTTGGGGTTTTTGTGTTTTGAGCATGATTTATTCAAATTGTTTGTTTGGTTGAGCTTGGATGATGATGAATTAGATTTATGCATCTTAAAATTTGAGAAAAATTAATTGGATAAATTTTCCCTAAATTTCATAGCTTAGCCAAATATACCCGAAATGTGTATCATTGTATTTTTTGATTTTAGACCATTGGATGTGTTCAAAGCATGATGTGTATATTTATTGTTGATTTAATTAGATTGAAATCAAAATTGGATATAAATTATGCCATATTGCCATGACTATAAGAAGCATGTATAGATTGATTTTGCTTCAATTTGTGTTGGACATAAGTTGTTTAATTAAAGCATGATTAATTAGTATAATTGATGTTATGGAAATATTAATTTAACTAATTAATTATGGCTATTACACTTTAATTAAATAATTGTGATATTTGGAATATTGCGATTAAATAAATTAGTCATTAAAATTGGATTTGGCTAATTTGTTAAATTTGGGCTTAACGGGCTTGGTTGGGCCAAGCTTGGTTTAGGACAATTGGATTGGATCCAATTTGGGCCTAAAACCATTTTCATAAAGTTCAAATTTGACTTTTGGGCCTTTAAATATTTAATTAGGCCTAATGGGCCAAAATTGATTTTATGGCAAAGAGTGATTCCTTATTGGGCTTTGGTTGCCAAAGTATATGCCTTAAGAATTAATTAAAAGCCCATTGGACTTTAATTAAATAGACATTGGATGTTAATTGGGCATTTGAGACTCATTTAGATTAGATTTAGAATCTAAATCTAAAAGACACATAAATAAGTGTAATTATTTAATTTGGAATTAAATATTAATTAGTATTGGATACAAATTAAATTGGATTTAAAATTATAGTTCGATATAATTCAAGAATACATACTTTGAGTGTTTATTCTTAAACGAGTTGGACTCGAGCAAATTAAATTGTTGTTTGAACATTGGATGGTCATTAATTCAACGATTAATTAATTAGATTAGATTGATTTAATAACATAATTTGTGTGAATACATGTATGTATTGTATGAATAATGTATATTGGATGGATATTAGAAAGGTGAGGGTAATTTTGGAAATTGTTGTGATAAATTTAGAATTTATTAAATTGGACCTGCGTGTCCAACCTTTTATCTCTTGACTCTTTGTATTTCTATTCTCACCAATTCCCCTCAATGTAAATGAGGTTTCTTTAATGTATTAGGTAATTGGGTAGAAGTTAGAATTGTGCTAGCGGGAGAGAGGAAATGGAGAGATTTGTTATAGGAATAATTTATCACATATCCATCCGCATATCATTATTATTTAATTTCGAGCCTTATTATGCTTTTCGCATGCATGCTTAAGAGTGTATGATAAGACCTAATCAAAGATAATAAATTAGTTGTCAATTTACGTGAAAAACCCTCAATCAAATATTAAGTGTTTTCCTTCCATTGAGTGGTTCTCTCTCAAGATCCAAGATTGGCATTGGTTTGTTGGCCAAACTCAAGATCAATGTCCATCGCGGATGTGTTTTAACCATGAAAGCTTTGTTATATATCGTATGTCTTGGGCAGTTGTGACTTGTTGGCCAAAGTCAAAGTCACTTCTTGTTCATCGACATGGATTACGAAGCTTTTCCACTGTCAATGGGTCCCGCTTAACTGGAACCATTAAGCTTGTTGAGACAAAGCCAATGCTTAGTTGATTCAGAGGAAAATATTAGGAAATATATTGGATATATTAACATATATATTATATATATGTTTCGGACTTGGAGGTCCACCTATCGGATCTAGGAATTGGATGAGATCCAATTGATCTTAGAGATCCACATAGTTAAGTTTCATACTGCTTGTTGGCTAAATTCAAGGTTGTGTGTTATTTAACGGGATCCTAGCCCACTAAGAAACTAGGTTTCCCGAGTACTCAACAAAGGGTTAGAGGCTCGCCGAAAATTAGTAAGAGGCCAGTATTGAATTTATAATTTCGTTTAAATACTTGCCAAATACACGCTTTCAAATTATTTTCGTCATTTTATATATTTATATTAATTTGACTAATATTTTATTATTTTCTTTTAACAGTTGGACTGTACCTATAATCGTTAATTGAATAATTAGACTATTGCAATTAAAATGGCTGGAAAGATCAATATTAGAGATATTATCATAGGCGAAAATGTCTTTAACGGTGCGAACTTTCCTGATTGGGATATGAACCTCAGAATTGTCCTGGAGGCTGAGAAGATGCTCTATACAATAGAGAGACCTCTCGGGCCTAATCCCGGAATTGAACAGCCGCTTGAGCTTAAGCTTTGGAAGACTCACAGTGATGACAACTCAACTGCTCAATCTGTCATGCTTGCTGCAATGACCCCATAATTTCATCGTCAAAATAAGAGATTGGATCCCTATAAAATGATGTTAAAATTAAGGGACCTTCATCGATCTAACCTTAGATCACCGAGGTACGGATTGCAGAGAAGCTCTTTCGCTCTCGCTTGTCAGAAGGTACATCTATTAAGCACCATGTATCGCATATGATTGCTGACATCGAATAGCTGGGACAGCTAGGCATAGTCTTCGAGGCTGAGACTTCCATAGATTTGATCTCACAGTCTATTACTAACAGCTAGGGCGGGTTTATCATGAACTACAATATGATGAACCAAGAAAATACTCTTGGAGAGTTGATGGCAATGCTAAAAGAGGCAGAAAAAAAGCTTTTAAAGGGCAAGAAGTGCGAGGCGCACTTCGCTTCGACATCTCAGAATGCCAGGGCTTGGCCGAATGCTTCTGGAGGCGTGAAGAAGAAGAAAAAATAAAGGGCGAGGCCAAATCATCAAAGTCTTCTGGGAAGGCAAGAGACAAATCCCAAGATGTCTGCCTACAGTGTGGCAAATGGGGTCACTAGAAGCGTGACTACCGTGAGTACAAAGTGCACATAAAGGAAGTGAAAGCGGGCAAGGCACCATCTTCAAGTATATTTGTTATTGAGATAAACATATCTACTTCTAGTTTTAAAAATTGGATTTTGGATTCTGGTTGTGGTACTTATATATGTACTGATATGCAGGATCTGTAGATTAATAGGAGACTGGTTTCATGAGAGATCGACCTCCGAGTTGCAAATGGGACTAGAGTCGCCGTTTTGGCGGTTGGGACCTATATTTTGGAACTACCCTCGGGGCATGTACTTAATTTATCAGACTACTATTATATACCTAGTTTGACTAGAAACATTATATTTATATCTTGTTTAGCCCAATGTGGGTATACTTTTGTATTCAGAAATACCGGGTGTTTTGTTTATATAAATGATTTTGAGATATATAGTGCTGATGTTAATAATGGTCTTTATATTTTGAATATAAATCAATCTAAAAAATATAACATGACAAACAAAGGCTTAAATTAAGTAACAAATATTAAACTTATATGTGGCATTATCGTTTGGGATACATTAACAAGACACGTATATCCACACTTTCGAAGAGTGTGTACTTGGACGGATTTGATCCAAATTCATTTGATGTCTGTGAATCTTGTTTATTAGGCAAAATACCTAAAACACCTTTTAGTGGTAAAGGTACACGTGCCACCGAACTGTTAGCCCTCGTTCAAAGTGACGTATGTGGGCCCATGTATAGCCAGGCTAGAAGTGGATAAGAATACTTCGTAATCTTTACGGATGATACATCACGTTATGGTTATGTGTATCTTATGAGACACAAGTTAGAAACTTTTGAGAAATTCAAAGAGTTTCGACACGAAGTAGAAAAATAGATCGGCAAAAGTATTAAAACATTACGGTCGGACCGTGGTGGAGAATACGTGAGCAATGAGTTTCTCGATTACTTGAAAGAGTATGGTATTCTTTCACAATGGACTCCTCCCAAAACACCTCAATTAAATGGTGTGTCTGAATAGAGAAATCGAACTTTGTTGGACATGGTAAGGTCTATGATGAGTAGCACAGATCTACCAATTTCCTTCTAGGGATATGCATTGAACAGTGCAATATTTATTTTGAATAAATTCCGTCAAAGTTTGTTCAACAGACTCCATATTAAATATGGACAGGAAAAAACTGAGTTTCTCATTCCTAAAGATTTGGGGATGCTGGGTATACATTAAATGTTTGGATGGTACCAAACTAGAAACCAAATCAGATAAGTGCCTATTTGTAGATTATCTTAGGGAAACCAAATGATATTACTTCTACCACCCACAAGAGAACAAGGTATTTATTACTCTACATGCAGTTTTCCTCGAAAAGGAATTCCTAACTACAGTGATAAGTGGTAGGAAAATGGAACTCGATGAAAATCATAGTGATACTATTCCTGGCATGGACTCCCAAACGAAACACGAACAATTCATCAGGGATGAGACTATATCACAATCTTCTAATACACAAGAACCGCGTAGGTCAGAGAGAGTCAGAAAACAACCGGAGAGGTATGGGTTTCTGATCTCACCTCACGTAGATATTAATCTTATTGAGGGTAATGAGCCGGCTACATATGAGGAAGCGATACAAGGTATCGATTCCGCTTTATGGCAAAAAGCCATGAAATCCAAAATGGATTCCATGTACACCAACAAAGTTTGGACACTGGTTGATGCACCAGAAGGCGTAAAGCCAATTTGTTGCAAATGGATCTTCAAGAAGAAGACTGACATGGATGGCAACATATAAACGTACAAAACTAGGCTTGTAGCGAAAGGGTATCATCAACAACATGGTGTCGACTATGATGAAAGTTTTTCACATGTTGCCATGATTAAATCCATTCGGATAATGCTTGCTATTGCTACATATTTCGATTATGAAATATGGCAGATAGAGGTCAAAACCGCTTTCCTTAACGGAAACCTTTTGGAGGATATTTATATGTAATAGCCTGACGGTTTTTTCGTACCAAAACTTACATATAAAGTTTGCAAATTAAATCAATCCATTTATGGATTGAAGCAAGCATCGCGTTCTTGGAACCAACCTTTTGATGAGATCATAAAAGAATATGATTTCGTTCAAAACGAGGATGATCCTTGTGTATATAAGAAGGTTAGTGGGAGCGCACTGACATTCATTGTCCTTTACATTGATGATGTATTACTTATGGGCAATGACACTTCTATACTGCAATCGGTGAAAGTTTGGCTTTCATTAAAATTCTCCATGAAAGATCTAGGAGAAGCAACTTTTATTCTAGGAATAAAGATCTATCGGGATAGATTTAGAAAGCTGCTTGGACTCTCCCAGAGTTCGAATATTGACAAAGTGTTGAAGAGATTCAACATGGATCAATCTAAAGGTCTCTCTATCTAAGGACATGTATCCTAAAAATCAAGATGAGATAGACAACATGAGTCGGATCTCGTTCGCTTCAGCAGTCGGATCGATCATGTATGTCATGATATGTACGAGACTTGATGTCTCATATGTTTTGAGCATGAGTAGTCACTATCAGGCCAATCCAGATGATGGTCACTGGGTAACGGTTAAATACATCCTTAAGTATCTTAGACGAACTAAGGATGTCTTCTTAATCTATGGAGATGGAGAACTTAAGGTAACTGGGTTTACTGATGCAAGTTTCCAAACCGATAAAGACTACTGTAAGTCGTAATATGGGTACATATTTTATTTCAACAACGGAGTAGTGAGGTGGAAATCTTCCAAGCAAGAGACGATTACCGATTAAACAATAGAAGTAAAATATATTGCTGCAGCTGAGGCAGCAAAAGAGGAAGTTTGGATCCGTAAATTCCTAATTGGATTAGGAGTAGTTCCGTTAGCAGCTGAGCCCGTTCCTTTGAATTGTGATAATAACGGGGCTTAGTGCAGGCTAAGGAACCACGGTCTCATCAACGATCCAATCATGTACTTCGATGTTTCCATCTGATTCGTGAGATCATACATCGTGGCGATGTGAAGATCGAGAAGGTCGCATCAGATGACAATATTGCAGATATGCTGACGAAGGTTATTTCTCAGAAAAAAAATTGAGCGACATTTACATAGTTCAGGTGTTAGATACTTGAGTGATTGGCTATAGGCCAAGTGGGAGATTATTGGACAATTCTGACCCAAAGCATCACTATTTGTAAAAGACATTGTGGTTTTTGTACAAATTAACTATGTAACAAAGGAAATTGCTATTTTATCATTTTGTAATTAGATTACTTTAATACATAAATGATAAAAGTTTGTATGATTAGTTCCGGATTAATAAGATATGAGACAGTATCAATCCACGAAGGTTTAATAATTAAATATCCCTAGTCATAGTATTATCGAGACTGGACATCGATAATACGGAATAGACTAGTATTGCATTTGTGCGCATTATGGAAGCTTAACGGCATAGTTCTCATATATTTAAGCATTGGATACTTATGCAAGTGTGATAGGAGGTTGTGTTTACCGAACGCTCTGGATAGAACTCTCAGAATACCATTGGTAGTATAACTATGTGTCTATGGGAATCCAAATCAGGGTAGGTATATTTGGTTTTAACCTGAGACTTGTATCGCTAATACTTGCGACAATCAGTACACTTTGGTATTGGTCGTTCGGGGCTTTAACAGGTTCCGCGTACGCCTTTTCTTGATTTACTGAGAATCGTAGTGTATTGGGTGTGATGTCAAGATGGAAGTATCACTTCAGTCATATGGAGATGATGATCACGCAGGGATACCAAACTGGTATTCTAATATGTTGTAACTATCAGGATAATATAACAAGGTCATGATTATTCGATTAAAGAGACTAGTTGCTAGTGATCCGATATATGCTTCGTACGAGGCAGACACAATTCCAGCCCCAGGCCTAGCATGTGTCATCCGATACTGGATCGCAGTACGCAATACTTAGTATACTACGCTTGGTATAGATTATGTATTCCTTAAAAGAATATTTCTGGAAAATTGGGTAGGCACGGTGCTTTGCTAGAAACCAACCATGTATTGTAAATCGGTAAGAACGCGGTACGCGGTACGCACGTGTTTGGATAGTTCGACAACCAGATTTACTGCCAATATATCCAAGAATCTTATGGGTCACTTCCCAAAGATTCACCTATGACGTTTGACTCTAACAGAATTAACCTGGGATTAATTATGAGAGAGAGAAAATTAATCTAGGATTAATTACGACAAGAATTTATCTGGGATAAAATTCGAATAGAAGAGAGAGAACGATTAATTTGGAATTAATCAATTAAATAATATATTCGATATATTAATTAAAATTAGATTTCAATGTGGAATTAAAATTGGATTTTAATTCGGGCAAATAAATTAATTTAGAATTTATTCGTAAGTGACTTTTATAATAATTTTACAAGGCATGATTATTTAATTAAATTATATTTAATTATGTCGTAACGGAAAATTTGTTAATTCAGAATTAAACGAACCCGAGCCCCGAAGTGTGTTAAGCAGGCCCACTTGAATTTTGAATTTAAAGTGGGGCCCACAAACTTACATCATTAGTCAACTTTAGTCACCTTTTTAGTGATAGAAGTTGGTGATGGATCTGTTGGTAACTTGTAGAATACACTTTGTCATTTTGGAATGACATATACCAAAACTTGATTTTGGTAAAAGGTAATTGATTTTTGAAAATCATATACACAATACAAAAATCAAATCTCTCTCTCTCCATTTCCAAGCAAAAATCGTGAGCTTCCTTTCTCCTTATAGAATTTATGTTGCAAAAATTCAAGAGAGCTAGCACTTCCAAGAGTCATACAAGGTGTTAGGGAAACTAATCCTAGAGTTTGGAATACAAAGAAAGGGTTGGAGCTATTCTCAAATGATCAAAAGTTTTGAATTTCCTACATCCATCAATCCATTCAATGTAAGTTTTTTCCGCAACTTCTTTGAGTTTTCACACACAATTTCTTATTAGAGATCCTTGGCATATTCTAGGAACACTAACAAGAAATTGATGGAATCCTTTATATTTGCCTATAAATAGCATGCCAAATTTGATGTAAAACTCATACTTCTTCTGGGGAATTTCTTTAGAATACTAATAAGAGAGTATCTTATTTGTTTATTTATAACTTTCTTGTATTTCCTTTTTATTTTAGTAATAAAATTTTATTTATTTTACTTAAAGCCTGAGTAGGTAACTTCTTTCTACTGGGGTGAAAGGTGAAACTTTCATTATAATAATTTAGATTAATCTCCCTTATTTTATAATATATAAATTATCTTAAAATCTGACTTAATTGGGTATCGCCTTTTATGGTCGATTTGACTTAATTAGATACTCCATTTATGGTCGGTTGGAATTAATTAAAATATGACCTAATCAGGATACCACCTATATAATCGGTTGGTAATATAATGTAAATTTATATTTTATAATAAAGGAGATTTCAAGATTGGAAATAATAAAATTGGATCCCATAACCCCATCATTTTATTTCATTGTTGTAATTTTTACTTTTTAGTTTTCAACTTGTTTTATGATATTTAGTTTATTTTTGTCTTTGGTAGTCCTAAGTATGTGTTGTAACTAAATACAATATCTAGGGTTATGATGAATTCCAGTATCAATGGTTTTATAAGTTGATTTATCTTATGTCTTGTGTAATGTTTTGGTTTATTTATTGAGTCTTAAACTTAATGTTTCTTGTTAATTGGCCACCAATAAGATTGATTTGGTAAACTTAAAATGAACTTAACGAAGGGATTTTAGGTTTCAGCCTTAGACTCAATAGCTCACGATCTCACACTCACCTTAGAGATTTCCTTCTAGGATAGACATATACATGTCGGGCGTTGGTATTCATAATTGGAACTTAATCTTAATGAATTCAGAGTTTCTTGGTTAACATAGACATTTAGATAATTGGGTTACTTTGACTATTTGCATCTGACCATCGACAAAGGCTTTTGCATATCTTCATATTTCAGGTTAATAAATTGACACATTACACCAACATAAGATAACCACTTCATCTTTAGAAGAACATTGAAAGGATTCACAACCCTAGATAGTTTCATAATATTGATTACTCTTAGAATTTACTTTTGCATTGTTTTAATTACTTGTCATTAGTTAAAATCACAATCCAAACAACAATCAATTTTTAGATACTTGTAAAAATTTAACTTCAATAAATTAATAGCACATATATTAAGTCCTCGTGGGATTGATACATTTTATGTTACTTGAGCGATACGTGCACTTCGTTACTTGTGTGATTTCACCGATCAATGGGTTTGGATTTGGTTTCTCAAAAGTGATTATGGAACTGACTTGGTCATGAAGACATTCTTGCAAGGCTGGCAAGGTTGGGCAAACTTGTGTGACATGTTCATTTGAATTACATATTTGACAGATGACATATTGAACAGACTTAACATGATCACTCTTCCTCAATTCTAATGCCTCACTTTTTTAGCTAGAGATATATACTTAGTATAACGGTCATGGTATTCCCTAAGGTTAAACATACCTCTACCAGATGGTTGTGGTTTTACTGACGACTCATAAGTGCCAACTGTATCCCGTTGTTGTGCATTCTCTGTTATGTGTTCTATGTAATCTAGTGCATCTTCATGATTTTTATCCCTAAACTCACTATTAACCATCATTTCTAATACTTGTCTACCTTAGGGTGTTAACCCCTCGAAGAAGTAGGCAACCAGCCTCCATGTTTCAAACACATGATATGGAAAAATATTCAACATCTCTTTAAATCTCTCCCAATATTGGTAAAATGTTTCCCCCGACTTTTGTGTGAAGGATGTGATTCTTCTCTTAAAGGAGTTTTTCCTGTGAGGGGAAGATAATTTTTTCAGAAACTATTCTTGCAAATCATCACATGTTCTGATGGATCATGACCTAAGGTTCTGTAGCCAAATTTTAGCTTTATCCTTTAAAGAAAAGAGAAAGAACTTTAATCGAATCATATTCATACTGCAATTTTGATATGTGCAAGTGTTACATACCGCTTCAAATTTCCTTAAGTGCTGATAACGATTTTTTGATTCTATACCATGTAATGTGGGTAAAAGTTGGATGACACCTGACTTAAAATTGAAACGTGCAGCATATGGGGGAAAAACAATGCAAGATGGTGATCATGTCCTAGTGGGATTCATGAATTGTCTAAGTGTCATAGAATAATTAAGATCGCCATGCTGAGACTCATTTTCTTCCTGATCAACTGGGTTTTTAACTCGGACATGTGGATTTTCATTTTGGCTCTTCGCCATTTTGATTGACGATGAAGGTGATGAAGGCTCTCTATTTAATCTACCGCCAGATGATCGAGACCAATGTCTCATGCAACCTAAATGTAGACTATATGCTAAAATTTAAAAATGCAAATATAGTACTTACAAAAAGAAAATAATAAACAAGTGAAAAAATAATTAATTTAAATTAAAATTAAAACTAACAAAAAGTGAAAAGAAAATACAAATAAATCAATTTAGATCTAAAAACGTCCTCTGATTCTTGTCAATTCATATCTTAATTGAATTTCTTATTCAGCTGTCTCAATCTCTCGAATTATGTTCTCACAAAAAATTATGGAAGAATCTCTGGATAAGGATGGTTCAAGAAATTCTTTGGCAAAATACAAGCTACATTTTAATTGATTTTTTTGTCTCCGATAACCTTGAAGAAATAAAAACAAGGTCTGTTTGTATGTGGGATTTCTAGGTTTAGGATTCATTTATGATCAATCAGACATTGTAGATCTACAAAAATACAAAGAGAAAGAAAATGAGACGCGTGAAAAAAATAACCACACAAAATACAAAAATAAAAAATAAAAATAAAGAAAAGAAAAAAATAATTTAATTACAATGAATATTCTATCTATTAAATTTATTCCCCAACAACGGCGCCAAAAACTTGACACGCTCAAAAAGTGGTTATTTACTTCCAAGTATATGAGTGTCGAAGTAATAAAATAATCCGGTAAGACCGGGATCGATCCACAGGGAATAGATTTAGTAAAATAAAATAATATGTGAAATTTAAACAAACTCTTTGATAAATGAATAATGCATCATTTTATTTCATAACAAATAATACTGTTTAAATTACATGAAGCTCTAAGGCATATATCCCAACAATCTCCCACTTGCACTAGAGCAAATGTGACATGTCACATAATCCTAGAGCATCTAGGTGACGTTCAAACACTTTAGTCGACAAAGTCTTTGTAAATGGATCAGCCAGGTTCTCTGCGGATGCAATCTTTATGATAGAAACGCCTCCTCTTTGCACTATCTCCCTGATGAGATGATATTTCCTTTCTATATGCTTTCCCCATTTGTGGCTTCTTGGTTCGTTTGAATTTGCCACAACACCACTATTATCGCAATAAAGTGTAAGTAGTTTATCCATATCCGGAACAACTTCTAGATCTACCAAGAATTTATAGGCCGAACTGCTTCTTTAGCTGCTTCGCAAGCTATTACATACTTAGCCTCCATGGTGGAGTCAGCAATGCAAGACTGCTTTATACTCCACCATACTATAGCCCCGCCACCTAGGGTAAACACAGATCCAGATGTTGATTTCCTAGAATTGACATTCATCTGAAAATCAGAGTCTGTATATCCATTTAAGATCATATCCTCATCGGAATATACATGTATATAATCTCTCATTCTCTTAAGATACTTGAGAATATGTTTCACAGCCACCCAATGATCTTATCCTGGGTTAGACTGAAACCTACTGACTACTGCCACTGGAAAACAGATGTCTGACTCATGCATAAAATGGCATACATGAGACTACTAACTACTGAGGCATATGAGATATGTCTCATTTCCTCAACATCTTAAGGTGTCTTAGGAGATTGTTTCTTTGACTAGTGAATTCCATGTCGGTAAAGCAAATTTCCTTTCTTAGAATTCTGCATCCCAAATCGCATAAGTATCTTGTCGATATAAAATGCCTGAGACATAGCTAACAGTTGTTTCTTTAGATCCCGAAGTATTTGAATCCCAATAACATAACTGGCCTCTCCTAAATATTTCATTTGGAATTGGTTAGCTAGCCAGGTTTTCACGTCCGATAATATCTTTACATCATTCCCAATGAGTAAAATATCATCGACGTATAAAATAAGAAAACCACATTCCTATCAATGATGCGCCTGTATACACAAAGCTCATCAACATTGTGCTCAAAGTCATAAGACTTGATAGTGGTATCAAATCTTATATTCCAAGATCGAGATGTTTGCTTGAGTCCATAAATAGACCTTTGCAGCTTGCAAACCTTTTTCTCTTGACCTTAGACTATGAACTCATTTGGTTGTACCATATAGATATACTCATCAAGATTGCTATTCAAGAATGCAGTCTTGACATCCGTTTTTCAAATCTCATAGTCATAATATGCGGCCATGGACAGAAGAGAGTGGATGGATTTGAGCATGGCTATTAGCGAGAAAGTTTCTTTATAGTCAACTCTCTCTTTCTAGGTATAACCCTTTCCCACTAGTCTAGCCTTGAAGGTCTATACATTCTCACCTGCTCCCTCTTTCTCTTGTAGATCACTTGCAACCTATAGGTTTATCCCATCATGTTGATCTACAAGTTCCCAGACTGAGTTGGAGTACATAGACTTCATCTCTTGGTTCATTGCTTTGACCCATTCCTCTTTATCAGAATCATCCATTGCACTACAGTAGGTCAATAGATAATTTATACCATCACTGGATCTGATAATTTTTGCCTCTCCAACTCTTAGATAGCGATCAGGTTGTCGTACAACCCTTTCATCACGTCTAGGTGGCAGATCATTCTAAACAAACTTGCATCTGACGCTCAGATGTCGAAGATGCTATGTCTTTGTCAATAACATTGACGATGGTGTACTAGTCGAACCAAAAAGTAACTTCTCGAGTAACACTTTAATTTAAGGTTTGAACTCTCTCATATAGTCCTCCTCTAGAAGCATCATTTGCCGATACAAATACTTTGTTATCTTTAGGGCTATATAAGAATCCACCCCTAGTCTCCTTAGGATAGCCTACAAATAGGCACACTTGAGAATGTGGCTCCAACTTTGTAGTCTTATTCTTCAGTACTTGTGCTGGACACTCCCATATACAGAAATATCGTAAACTAGTTTTACGACCACTCCACAACTCTAAGGGAGTCTTAAGAACAGACTTAGATGGAACTACATTAAGGATATGCATTGTTGTTTGCAATGTGATAAGTGCATGAAAATGTACTTTAAAACATCATTTATCTAGGTTTATTGTTAAGCATTTAGTTATATATTTTATGTTTTAGTACATAATTTCTATTGTTATATTAATTTAAAAATGTTTATTATTTACACTAATTTAGTGATTTTTATTTGTAGGAATATTAATACATGGATCCAGGAATATTTACAAGAATTTTGGGAGCTTTTGGGAAGACACAGGACGAGCGGTGAGCTTTGGCGCCATGGCGCCAAAATTGCATACAGGATGTGGCGCCATGGCGCCACCCACATGCATATGGCGCCTTGGTGCCATATTGCTTACATAGCCATGGCGCCATGGCGCCAATAAAGCACACAATGCATGGCGCCTCATCATACAACTTGCCCGGGCCATTTTTCCAGAGAGTATTGCACCGCGGCGCCCACTTAAGGAGCCACGGCGCTGCGGGAGAGTTTCCTACACGTTCCAGGTTTCGTTTTTAGGGTTTTCTGAAATCCTAATCACACCCTGACACTATTATAAATACGATAGTTCATCCAAAAACAAGAGGAGAGGCTGGTGGCGTGAAGCAGCGCTCTATGCGCATAAACCACAAGAAATCAGGCTGTGCAAATTCCGGGATCAGAAACAATGATTCATCCGATGATTCCTCATCCTATTTCTGTTATTTCTTCATCCAGCATGCGGAACTAATCCCCTAGGCAAAGCTAGGGATGAACTCTTGTGTTGGATTTTTATTATTTATGTTTTTGATTCCTACGAACCTTTTTATTGTTTAATAAAATTAATGTTTATTGTTTTCTATTATATTTCGATTTATTAATCCAGAAATTATATTTTGTCAAATCCCATATAGATCCAGTCATACTTCTTCTATGTGTGGTTTGCGAATTTAATTGTGACTGGTAAAGTTGTTTTGCTTGTTGGTCTTCTGCTGCAGTATTGCCTGAGGGTATATTATCGACATTAGATAGCTCGTAACGATGGCTTTCGTATGCTGTTAACATAGAGAAAATAATCATTAATTACCTTAGAATTTATCATGTGTAGAATTGAATATGTTCCGGTTGTTGGTTTGGGATGTGAAACCTTCAATTGTGTAATAAAATGAATCAATAACTAAATATAAGAGTTCGATGCAAGAGGGATTCCCGAAGCTTTGTCATATCTCTCTGCCATTATCTTTTAATATCTGTTCATTATTTTATTTATCTTTAATTTAATTACCAATTTTTATCGTTTTATTTATTAAGTTACCGTTAACGTCTTTGTTTAAGTAAATCAGTTCCTGTAACCATCTCTCTGTGGAATCGACACCCCAACTGTACTGCGATAACCGCGAGTCATATTTGGGTGTAATCAAAATTTGGCGCCGTTGCCGGGGAGACGGTTTACAAGCAAAAGGACAAGGTTTGCTTAGTCAATAACGAAGCGGTAACTTCGTTCTTTTTTTTTATTATCAGCATTCTATTTTATTTTTATTTTTAATTAATTCTTTTTATTTTTTTTTCTAGCCTTTTACTTTAGTATTTATTTTAGTTGTTTTATTTCTGTTTTAGTTTAGTAAAATTTTAAGTTTTAGTTTATTTTTTCTTTTTATTTTATTTATTTGTTTATTTTTATTTTATTTCTCGTATTGTTTGAACTTAAATTGCATGTCTAGACGTATGGATAGATTTGGTAGATTTGTTAGGACTGAGGAAGAAAGCTCAGACTCTGAGAACATATTTGAAAATCCCTTTTCTACACCATCCGCGTCTAGCGCACATAACATGAGTGAATACGAGAGGCAACCTAGGAGGACTCTTGAAGAGTACCGCCACCCAACTCGCACAGCTACACCTTCGTGCATCATGTTTCCTCCTAATGCACCACTCATAGATTTTAGGCCTGAAATGATACAGTATCTTCCAACTTTTCACGGTTTAGAGAGCGAAAATCCTTACGTGCATATTAGAGAATTTGAAGAGGTAGTAGCGACCTTCCATGACCGTTTTGGGACTACCGATACAATTAAACTTAAGTTCTTCCCATTTGCCCTTAAAGATAGAGCTAAGAGCTGGTTGTATTCTTTGAGACCTAGGTCAATAGGATCATGGGGTGAGATGACTCAGGTATTTTTCGACAAATATTTTCCACACCATAAGACAGATGCCCTTAAGAGAAAAATCTATACTTTCTCTCAGAGAGACAGCGAGACCCTTTATCAAATGTGGGAGTGGTATAAGGAGTTGTTAGCGAGTTGTCCCCACCATGGATATGAGAGTTGGCGTTTAGTAAGTTACTTTTATGATGGACTAACCCCTAGGGAACGCCAATTCGTTGAGACAATGCGCAATGGTAAGTTCATTCGAAAGGACCCTGGTGAGGCATTCGAGTATTTAGATGACATGGCTAAGAAATCACATACTTGGACTGAACCCAGTGCCGTAGATAGCATTGATAGGACACACACTTATTCTAGCAGAAGCTTACAACACTTTAAGGAAGATGATAGCTTTAAGACACAAGTTGAGCTGTTAACTAGACAGATAGGAGCTTTAATAGCCAAAGACAGCAAGACAATGCATTCAGTAGCCCAACTAGAATCCCAAGAGTGTCCCGTGTGCGGTGAGATGAGGGGTGTAAATGAGGAAAATTACAATACTTTAGGGATGTACCAGAAGCCTTATACACCATATCCAGATACCTATAATCCTAGTTGGCGGAGCCATCCCAATGTTAGTTGGAGGCACGAGTCTTATCAGCCTACCCAGACACCACAAACTAGGAGTTACAGTACCTCACAGTATTACACACTTATTATTCCTAGAAATTCTTTAGAGGATACCTGGCATGCATTTGTAGAAACCCAGAGCAAAATCAATCATAGGATTGAGTCGTTGATAGTTCAGGTAGCTGAAGACCAAATGGAAATTAAGAGTCAAATCTCTAAATTGACTAATATCCTGAGTGTGCAAGAACAAGGAAAATTCTCATCCCCGACTCAACCTAATCCACTAGGTCAGCACATGACACAGGCTAATCATGAGGTATCCAGTATAAGAGGTGTTAATGCCATAGTCACTAGGAGCGGCGAAGAGGTAGAGATGCAGAATACTTACAACACCATAGGTGACCCTAAGGATAATAGTGTTAACATATCTCAGATAGAACAAGTGTCACATTTCCCAGTTAGGGTACCATCTCCTCAAGAACTTAACAGTTTTCATGTTGAAAAACAATCACAGGGTAGGGGTGAGTGTCATTACTCATACATGCTAGAAACAGTCCTACCAGGAACAACGTCTCTACAACCTGAATCAAATCCCCCTGAATTGAAACTGGTCCCAAAGAACCAAAAAAGGAGGAAAATGAGAGTTAATGCTCAACTAAAAATGATACATGTGAGATTAAAAATAACATTGAGCGAATCTTTCCTTATGTGCAGTACCAAATTTCAGCCACCAGACCATGGAGGATCAGTGGATAAACTGCCACAGCTAGACAAGCATTCCCTCTTATGCCTTCATCAGTACGCTCGATGGAAACCACCATGACAACTTGAGTGTTTGCGTCTGGCTGAAGACGTTAAACTTAGCGCTAGCAGGGAGGCAACCCTTGCATTTGCATTTATTTTATTTTATTTTATTTTATTTTATTTAGTTTTATTTTTATTTTATTGTGTGCTAACTGCATGTTTATTTTTCTGTTTGCATAAGTGTTATGCAGGAGTTAGCACAACCTACACAGCCACACAACCAAAGTCTCGCCAGCAGGAACCTGATCAACTCCACGCCTGGTAGTGTTGTTCCTTAATCCTTTTCTTTATATTTATCTTACATTGAGGACAATGCAAGTTTTAAGTGTGGGGGTGTATGCATGCGCGTGATAATACCAGTCATAAATACATTTTATTATTATCTTAAAAAAATGTTTTGTTTTATTTTTAGTCCTTGTTAGTTAAAGCATAAGTCCAATGATGATATTGTTTGTTTTAGGATGAAATCTTAGAAACATAAGTCCTTTAATGTACTTTTATCTGATGCTTTGAATCGTTTATCTATGTTAGACTCGTAAGCACTTAATTATGGGTTTTTAGCAGTGGAAGCCTGAGTAGTTAATAAGGTGACTAGTTGAAGAAATTGCATGTCGATGAATGACCGTTTGCTTAAGATGTCTATCTTGATTTGTTTGTGTTATGACATATGGTATGGTTGAAAATAAAAGAAAAGTCTCTGAAGAAAGAAAATAAACCACCTATAACCGATAAGCGTGAAGCTACCCATGGGCGAGTATTAGGACCACCATGAGGAGAAATGCTACCTTAAAGGGTAGGTGAGTTTCAAAAAAAAAAGAATTGCAAAAAGAAAGGAAATGAAAAGAGAGACCAAAAAAAAGAAGAAAAGACATCATACCATATTGAGCACAGAAAAGCAATTACAGAACTTAATTGAGATATCTAAGTTGGTTTGACCCATCGATCCCGATTTTTGAGCGAAACCATTGAGTTGGCTTACCTGGGAATAAAGCTGTGAATGAATCTTAGCACACACACTTTGAGTCTAGCCTAGATGATTTATTCAAAGACTTAGATTCGAGTTATGTTGTGTACTTTGAAGGTTCTTTGGTTTCATTACTATGCATTCTCTAAGGACAAAATTATGTGAAACTATTGGGACTATTTAATTTTTATTTTTGCATGATTATTGTTAAATGACGTTTGTGGGTGTCGTCGCTGTAAGCCCTCACGAGACTATAACTCGTCCACTAAGGACACCTAGGGGTTTAAAGGCTTGTTGCATGCGCTAAATGCAATCGTGATCCCCACGAAAGTGGCTTAGATAGTTTTTATTTATTTAATTTTCATTTTATTTTACGCTTGAATTGCTAGGGACTAGCAATAAGCTGGTTGGGGGTTGTGATAAGTGCATGAAAATGTACTTTAAAACATCACTTATCTAGGCTTATTGTTAAACATTTAGTTATATATTTTATGTTTTAGTACATAATTTCTATTGTTATATTAATTTAAAAATGTTTATTATTTACACTAATTTAGTGATTTTTATTTGTAGGAATATTAATACATGGATCCAGGAATATTTACAAGAATTTTGGGAGCTTTTGGGAAGACACAGGACGAGAGGGGAGCTTTGGCGCCATGGCGCCAAAATTGCATACAGGATGTGGCGCCATGGTACATAGCCATGGCGCCATGGCGCCAATGAAGCACACAATGCATGGCGCCATGGCGCCTCATCATACAACTTGCCCGGGCCATTTTTCCAGAGAGTATTGCGCCGCGGCGCCCACTTAAGGAGCCACAGCGATGCGGGAGAGTTTCCTACACGTTCCAGGTTTCGTTTTAAGGGTTTTCTGAAATCCTAATCACACCCTGACACTATTATAAATACGATAGTTCATCCAAAAACAAGAGGAGAGGCTGGTGGCGTGAAGCAGCGCTCTATGCGCATAAACCACAAGAAATCAGGCTGTGCAAATTCCGGGATCAGAAACAATGATTCATCCGATGATTCCTCATCCTATTTCTGTTATTTCTTCATCCAGCATGCGGAACTAATCCCCTAGGCAAAGCTAGGGATGAACTCTTGTGTTGGATTTTTATTATTTATGTTTTTGATTCCTACGAACCTTTTTATTGTTTAATAAAATTAATGTTTATTGTTTTCTATTATATTTCGATTTATTAATCCAGAAATTATATTTTGTCAAATCCCATATAGATCCAGTCATACTTCTTCTATGTGTGGTTTGCGAATTTAATTGTGACTGGTAAAGTTGTTTTGCTTGTTGGTCTTCTGCTGCAGTATTGCCTGAGGGTATATTATCGACATTAGATAGCTCGTAACGATGGCTTTCGTATGCTGTTAACATAGAGAAAATAATCATTAATTACCTTAGAATTTATCATGTGTAGAATTGAATATGTTCCGGTTGTTGGTTTGGGATGTGAAACCTTCAATTGTGTAATAAAATGAATCAATAACTAAATATAAGAGTTCGATGCAAGAGGGATTCCCGAAGCTTTGTCATATCTCTCTGCCATTATCTTTTAATATCTGTTCATTATTTTATTTATCTTTAATTTAATTACCAATTTTTATCGTTTTATTTATTAAGTTACCGTTAACGTCTTTGTTTAAGTAAATCAGTTCCTGTAACCATCTCTCTGTGGAATCGACACCCCAACTGTACTGCGATAACCGCGAGTCATATTTGGGTGTAATCAAAATTTGGCGCCGTTGCCGGGGAGACGGTTTACAAGCAAAAGGACAAGTTTGCTTAGTCAATAACGAAGCGGTAACTTCGTTCTTTTTTTTTATTATCAGCATTCTATTTTATTTTTATTTTTAATTAATTCTTTTTATTTTTTTTCTAGCCTTTTACTTTAGTATTTATTTTAGTTGTTTTATTTCTGTTTTAGTTTAGTAAAATTTTAAGTTTTAGTTTATTTTTTCTTTTTATTTTATTTATTTGTTTATTTTTATTTTATTTCTCGTATTGTTTGAACTTAAATTGCATGTCTAGACGTATGGATAGATTTGGTAGATTTGTTAGGACTGAGGAAGAAAGCTCAGACTCTGAGAACATATTTGAAAATCCCTTTTCTACACCATCCGCGTCTAGCGCACATAACATGAGTGAATACGAGAGGCAACCTAGGAGGACTCTTGAAGAGTACCGCCACCCAACTCGCACAGCTACACCTTCGTGCATCATGTTTCCTCCTAATGCACCACTCATAGATTTTAGGCCTGAAATGATACAGTATCTTCCAACTTTTCACGGTTTAGAGAGCGAAAATCCTTACGTGCATATTAGAGAATTTGAAGAGGTAGTAGCGACCTTCCATGACCGTTTTGGGACTACCGATACAATTAAACTTAAGTTCTTCCCATTTGCCCTTAAAGATAGAGCTAAGAGCTGGTTGTATTCTTTGAGACCTAGGTCAATAGGATCATGGGGTGAGATGACTCAGGTATTTTTCGACAAATATTTTCCACACCATAAGACAGATGCCCTTAAGAGAAAAATCTATACTTTCTCTCAGAGAGACAGCGAGACCCTTTATCAAATGTGGGAGTGGTATAAGGAGTTGTTAGCGAGTTGTCCCCACCATGGATATGAGAGTTGGCGTTTAGTAAGTTACTTTTATGATGGACTAACCCCTAGGGAACGCCAATTCGTTGAGACAATGCGCAATGGTAAGTTCATTCGAAAGGACCCTGGTGAGGCATTCGAGTATTTAGATGACATGGCTAAGAAATCACATACTTGGACTGAACCCAGTGCCGTAGATAGCATTGATAGGACACACACTTATTCTAGCAGAAGCTTACAACACTTTAAGGAAGATGATAGCTTTAAGACACAAGTTGAGCTGTTAACTAGACAGATAGGAGCTTTAATAGCCAAAGACAGCAAGACAATGCATTCAGTAGCCCAACTAGAATCCCAAGAGTGTCCCGTGTGCGGTGAGATGAGGGGTGTAAATGAGGAAAATTACAATACTTTAGGGATGTACCAGAAGCCTTATACACCATATCCAGATACCTATAATCCTAGTTGGCGGAGCCATCCCAATGTTAGTTGGAGGCACGAGTCTTATCAGCCTACCCAGACACCACAAACTAGGAGTTACAGTACCTCACAGTATTACACACTTATTATTCCTAGAAATTCTTTAGAGGATACCTGGCATGCATTTGTAGAAACCCAGAGCAAAATCAATCATAGGATTGAGTCGTTGATAGTTCAGGTAGCTGAAGACCAAATGGAAATTAAGAGTCAAATCTCTAAATTGACTAATATCCTGAGTGTGCAAGAACAAGGAAAATTCTCATCCCCGACTCAACCTAATCCACTAGGTCAGCACATGACACAGGCTAATCATGAGGTATCCAGTATAAGAGGTGTTAATGCCATAGTCACTAGGAGCGGCGAAGAGGTAGAGATGCAGAATACTTACAACACCATAGGTGACCCTAAGGATAATAGTGTAACATATCTCAGATAGAACAAGTGTCACATTTCCCAGTTAGGGTACCATCTCCTCAAGAACTTAACAGTTTTCATGTTGAAAAACAATCACAGGGTAGGGGTGAGTGTCATTACTCATACATGCTAGAAACAGTCCTACCAGGAACAACGTCTCTACAACCTGAATCAAATCCCCCTGAATTGAAACTGGTCCCAAAGAACCAAAAAAGGAGGAAAATGAGAGTTAATGCTCAACTAAAAATGATACATGTGAGATTAAAAATAACATTGAGCGAATCTTTCCTTATGTGCAGTACCAAATTTCAGCCACCAGACCATGGAGGATCAGTGGATAAACTGCCACAGCTAGACAAGCATTCCCTCTTATGCCTTCATCAGTACGCTCGATGGAAACCACCATGACAACTTGAGTGTTTGCGTCTGGCTGAAGACGTTAAACTTAGCGCTAGCAGGGAGGCAACCCTTGCATTTGCATTTATTTTATTTTATTTATTTTATTTTATTTAGTTTTATTTTATTTTATTGTGTGCTAACTGCATGTTTATTTTTCTGTTTGCATAAGTGTTTATGCAGGAGTTAGCACAACCTACACAGCCACACAACCAAAGTCTCGCCAGCAGGAACCTGATCAACTCCACGCCTGGTAGTGTTGTTCCTTAATCCTTTTCTTTATATTTATCTTACATTGAGGACAATGCAAGTTTTAAGTGTGGGGGTGTATGCATGCGCGTGATAATACCAGTCATAAATACATTTTATTATTATCTTAAAAAAAAATGTTTTGTTTTATTTTTAGTCCTTGTTAGTTAAAGCATAAGTCCAATGATGATATTGTTTGTTTTAGGATGAAATCTTAGAAACAATAAGTCCTTTAATGTACTTTTATCTGATGCTTTGAATCGTTTATCTATGTTAGACTCGTAAGCACTTAATTATGGGTTTTTAGCAGTGGAAGCCTGAGTAGTTAATAAGGTGACTAGTTGAAGAAATTGCATGTCGATGAATGACCGTTTGCTTAAGATGTCTATCTTGATTTGTTTGTGTTATGACATATGGTATGGTTGAAAATAAAAGAAAAGTCTCTGAAGAAAGAAAATAAACCACCTATAACCGATAAGCGTGAAGCTACCCATGGGCGAGTATTAGGACCACCATGAGGAGAAATGCTACCTTAAAGGGTAGGTGAGTTTCAAAAAAAAAAGAATTGCAAAAAGAAAGGAAATGAAAAGAGAGACCAAAAAAAAGAAGAAAAGACATCATACCATATTGAGCACAGAAAAGCAATTACAGAACTTAATTGAGATATCTAAGTTGGTTTGACCCATCGATCCCGATTTTTGAGCGAAACCATTGAGTTGGCTTACCTGGGAATAAAGCTGTGAATGAATCTTAGCACACACACTTTGAGTCTAGCCTAGATGATTTATTCAAAGACTTAGATTCGAGTTATGTTGTGTACTTTGAAGGTTCTTTGGTTTCATTACTATGCATTCTCTAAGGACAAAATTATGTGAAACTATTGGGACTATTTAATTTTTATTTTTGCATGATTATTTGTTAAATGACGTTTGTGGGTGTCGTCGCTGTAAGCCCTCACGAGACTATAACTCGTCCACTAAGGACACCTAGGGGTTTAAAGGCTTGTTGCATGCGCTAAATGCAATCGTGATCCCCACGAAAGTGGCTTAGATAGTTTTTATTTATTTAATTTTCATTTTATTTTACGCTTGAATTGCTAGGGACTAGCAATAAGCTGGTTGGGGGTTGTGATAAGTGCATGAAAATGTACTTTAAAACATCACTTATCTAGGCTTATTGTTAAACATTTAGTTATATATTTTATGTTTTAGTACATAATTTCTATTGTTATATTAATTTAAAAATGTTTATTATTTACACTAATTTAGTGATTTTTATTTGTAGGAATATTAATACATGGATCCAGGAATATTTACAAGAATTTTGGGAGCTTTTGGGAAGACACAGGACGAGAGGGGAGCTTTGGCGCCATGGCGCCAAAATTGCATACAGGATGTGGCGCCATGGTACATAGCCATGGCGCCATGGCGCCAATGAAGCACACAATGCATGGCGCCATGGCGCCTCATCATACAACTTGCCCGGGCCATTTTTCCAGAGAGTATTGCGCCGCGGCGCCCACTTAAGGAGCCACAGCGATGCGGGAGAGTTTCCTACACGTTCCAGGTTTCGTTTTAAGGGTTTTCTGAAATCCTAATCACACCCTGACACTATTATAAATACGACAGTTCATCCAAAAATAAGAGGAGAGGCTGGTGGCGTGAAGCAGCGCTCTATGCGCATAAACAACAAGAAATCAGAGCTGTGCAAATTCCCGGGATCAGAAACAATGATTCATCCGATGATTCCTCATCCTATCTCTATTATGTCTTCATCCAGCATACGGAACTAATCCCCTAGGCAAAGCTAGGGATGAACTCTTGTGTTGGATTTTTATTATTTATGTTTTTGATTCCTACGAACCTTTTTTATTGTTTAATAAAATTAATGTTTATTGTTTTCTATTATTTTTCGATTTATTAATCCAGAAATTATATTTTGTCAAATCCCATATAGATCCAGTCATGCTTCTTCTATGTGTGGTTTGCGAATTTAATTGTGACTGGTAAAGTTGTTTTGCGTGTTGGTCTTCTGCTGCAGTATTGCCTGAGGGTATATTGTCGACGTTAGATAGCTCGTAACGATGGCTTTCGTATGCTGGTAACATAGAGAAAATAATCATTAATTACCTTAGAATTTATCATGTGTAGAATTGAATATGTTCCGGTTGTTGGTTTGGGATGTGAAACCTTCAATTGTGTAATAAAATGAATCAATAACTAAATATAAGAGTTCGATGCAAGAGGGATTCCCGAAGCTTTGTCATATCTCTCTGCCATTATCTTTTAATATTTGTTCATTATTTTATTTATCTTTAATTTAATTACCAATTTTTATCGTTTTTATTTATTAAGTTACCGTTAACGTCTTTGTTTAAGTAAATCAGTTCCTGTAACCATCTCTCTGTGGAATCGACACCCCAACTGTACTGCGATAACCGCGAGTCATATTTGGGCGTAATCACAATGCATATCCCCAGAACGATCTAGGTAGTGAGTTATAACTAAACATAGATCTTATCATGTCTAATATGGTCCGATTTATCCTTTCTGCAACACCATTTTATTGTGGTGTTCTAACTGCTGTGAGCTGGGATACTATCTCATGCTCAACCAAGAATTCTTCGAAATCTCTGTCAAGGTATTCTCCTTCACGATCTGATCGTAGTGTTTTGATCGTTTTACCTAACTGGTTCTCAACCTCAGCACGATAATCTTTGAAATTTTCAAAAATATCTGACTTATGCTACATTAGGTAAATATACCCATATCTTGAATTATCATCAATAAATGTGACAAAGTGTTCATAACCACCTTGGGCTCTTACATTCATCGGTCCGTAAACATCCGAATGTTTTTGCTCAAGTAATTGAGTGGCTCTTATACTTTTTCCAGTAAAAGGTCTCTTGGTCATTTATCTTTCTAAACAGGATTCGTAGACTAGTAAAATTCTGAGCTTTAACTAGTTTATGGCTCCATTCTTTATCAACCTATCTATCCAATCAAGGCTGATATGACTAAGTCTAAGATGCCACAAATATATGTCAACGTGAGAAATCTTTTGTCGTTTAGTTTTAGGCTTTCAACCTTAAACATTTCAGCATTTAGCAGTGACCTATGTGTTAACGGTCTTAACACATACAAGTTATTTTCTGAGTTTCCTGTGCATATGATTAATCCATTTCTACCAATAATAATCAAATTGCAATTAAAAGAAACTGAAAAACCATCATCCAATAGTTTAGAAACAGAAATCCAATTCCTGCGAAATCAAGAATGAAAAACACATTATTCAAATTTAAATAACTATTATTTGTAAAATTTAAATTGGAAACTCCCACTGATTTTACTGAAACGACATCCTCTGACCCGACCCTCATGGTGTAGTCACCGTCAGCAAGATCCCTCCATGAGTCAAGTAGCTGCAAAGAAGAACAGACATGATTAGTGGCTCTAAAATCAACAACCCAAGCGGATTTATCATTCTCCATTAATAAAGATTCGATAACAAGTAAATCATATTTACCTATAGTCTTTTTCTCCTTCAGCTCAGCAAAGTATTTAGGATCATTCCTTTTCCAATGCCACATTCTTGTTGCAGTGGAAACACTTTCCCTTGGGCTTGGCATTTTTGGAGCCTTTTTTGTTCTTTTTATTCATGGGCTTAGTATTAGCCTTCCCAGTTCATTTTTTCTTCATCTTTGCAGATTTAGAAGACTCAGCTACATTTGCCTCAGCACTGGGCTTACGAGTATCTACAAGTATGGACTCATAATGGGTGAGCTCATTGAGCAGCTGGGTCAATGTAAAAGTCAACTTATTCATAATATAGTTGGTTTTAATCTGCAAGAAACTCTTTAGAATAGTCTTTATAATCATGGTCACTTGGCTACACTCGTCAATATGAGTACCATAGGTTTCTACAGTGTTGATATAAGTCATCGTCTTCAAGACCTGCTCTCAAATTTATGTCTCATCCTTCAGCCTAGAAGTCATCATTGACATAATGGAAACTCTGAAGACTGCCCGAATATGCCCTCCAATGACTAAATCATATGAGTACCATAGGTTTCTACAGTGTTGATATAGGTCATCGTCTTCAAGACCTGCTCTCAAATTTATGTCTCATCCTTCAGCCTAGAAGTCATCATTGACATAATGGAAACTCTGAAGACTGCCCGAATATGCCCTCCAATGACTAAATCATCTGAGATGTTGTAGCCATAGGCTCATGCCTTGTAGCAAGAACCTCAGACATCCCTGCTAGCAAGTAGCAGCTAGCCTTCTCATTAGTTGTGACCTATTTTTGGTAGGCATATTGCACAGCTTAGCCAGCATTTCTGGCTGGCTCAGGAGGACACTCCTTCGTCATGACAAACTTCAGGTCTTCATAAACCAGGATATCATTCATGTTATTTTCCACTTAACATAGTTTTCTCCCATTAATTTGTCATTTGAGAGTATGGAAATAATTGGAGAAACAATGGTCGAAAAATAAAATAAAATAACATTTAACATTCATTCATCGCATATTAAAATTATCAAACAATTTTGACATAAAATCAAACATGATGCATGAACCATGAATAACGAATTAGAAACCTAAGAGAATTACTATGCCACGAAAATCTATCATCCCACAAATAAGCTGTAAAGTAGGTCAAGTATTTCCATGATAGACTGAGACAATCTCATTTGATTAATATATAATGGAATAACTCTTACTCGTATATTAACCAATTACCGATTGATTCGATCAAGAAATTTTGATTAACATTTAATTATTCCTTTGTGAGTGCCCATCGTTTCGGGACCCTTGGACTTAACTAGTGAAGTGCCACCATATGGTAGGTCAGTGTGGGCACTGTATTTTTTACATATAAGTCTCGATGATGAGTCTCGTACGGAGGCATTACCTTTTTACCCAAACCCTGTAAGCCACTCACCAAGCCCAAGAATCCAAGCCTATCAAAAACCCTAGCCCACACGCCCAACATATATCTTGTACCAAATTATAACCGTCATAGGCCTTGTGTAAATAATTTGGATAAATCTTTAAATACCTAGAGTATCAAGATTACCTTACTACAATTGGTTCTAATGGAGTACCGATCATAGGTTATCCGCAAGAATCACATTTTCCTTCAATCAATGATCCAGTGCCAGCCAGAAATCGATCACTGTGAGTGGACCTCCTTTCTTTAACTGGTTTTATTTATTAAGATTCATGTTTGGATGTCAAACTTAATTTTTATGCCTTAGGGCGTTAGATTTCTTTATTGCCGTTATCATTTGAATTATATGTTTTCTGACATGTTTCAGATGTATTTTACACAGAAAAGTTTTTAAGCATGAATTTATGTTTTTCGGGGCATGAGGTAAAACCTCACCCCAGTACGTAACTTGAGATACAGCTGGAATTGACGAATATAGAGGACATGTGCACATGTAGAGAGTCAGGATGACGACTTAAGTTCGTGTACTTGGACTCTAGTGGTGGCTATGTCCAGTTGAGTCGTTTTCCTGGACATAGAGCTCTACGTTCAGTTGAGTCGTTTTCCTGGGCGTAGGGCACCACCAGTTTCAGAGATGGTCAGTTGAGTCATTTTCTTGGGCGTAGGGCACCACCAGTTTCAGAGATGCCCAGTTGAGTCATTTTTCTGGGCGTCATCAGTTTCAGAGACCCGGTTGAGTTGTTCCCGGACACGTCCAGTTGAGTCATTTTCTTGGACGTAGAGCAGTTTTCAGTTTTTAGATTTTCAGGTACACAGTTTTCAGACCTTCAATATATAGTTTTCAGAAATGAGATTTTAGTAAACAGTTTTCAGAAACCAGTATTTTAAAAACAGTTTTCCGAAATACGAAGCTTTAGAAATAGGTTTTCATATATAGATACTCCGAAAACATGGTTTTAAAGTTAAAAGATTTTTATATCAATTTTCAGTTTTTAGTGCACTCACTGAGATCGTATGACGATCTAACCCGCCCTCCAATTTTTATTATTTTGTAGGGATTCCAGGAGGACAAGCTCGGGAGGATGGATACTGATGCAGTCACCAGAGATGGAGTCCACCAACATTAAGTCACAAAGCATAAGAGTATAGTTCAAAGTCAAAATATTTGTATGCATTAGTATTGTGATAGTCATTATAAGTGTCTATTAAAGTATTATAAAAGAAGTATTTCTGAGTATGCATTTATGAGTAATAAATGTATTTTATGTTTATTGAGTTAAGGTATATATGCATGACATTTCATTAGAATAGTTTACGATACAGTCAGAAAGTCAGAGGCTTAGGGGGTTAGTACAGCTATCCACTACCTGTAACATCTCCCAGATGGGGGATGTTACAAAGATGGTATTGGAGCATGGTCTAGGGAGTCAGTGACTACAGTGGGCAGAGTAATGGGGTCTTTTATACGTAGTATGTCCCGGATACCCGTATATGAGGCACTATCTCTCCAGTATCCGATCCTCGAGTACATCCTCAAGATTCACAGACAGGTAGTAAATACTTCCAAGTCCTCTGAACATTTTCCTTGACTTTAGATAGAAATCATAACCTAATCATCCTAGATTACTCGCCGAAGTTCAGTATATACTAAGGAATTAGATAAGTAAGAACTAAGGAAAGTTATATGAGAGAACAAAAGAGAAAAGAAAAAGGATAAAAGCTAGAAAAGAATTAAGTCAAGACAGAGGATATAGAATCAGAGCAGTAAGCAAACACAAAAATCCACAAGTATTAGAGTTGCTTAGAAGACTTAAGCTTCCATTCCTACTTAGGAAATCCTTCCAAGTAATCCAATAGTCTTCGAGATCCTCTCATAGCTAGTGAATTCTACAAGTATCAGAGAATAGTCAGGGGAACAACGGAAGTAAGAAGTCTAGAGTAATCTTGAGGACCCTTACGAACACAACCCCCAGAAACTCAAACCTCGACCTACGTCCCCAAATGTGAAGCGCGAGTGAATATTTATTTTACCTATAGTAATTCGATAGAGATAAAATCTTTGATCACCTAGTCTTTGAATTTTTCAATGAGACCAGATAAAGGAGTTACCCCTGATAGAGCTTACCTCATAGGCATAGATAATTATATAAGATTTGACGAGAGTTCACCCAGGAATTTGAAAGTAGATCAGTCTAAAGTCAAGTAGAAATCCATGAGAATATACAAGGATAGGCCCATGAGGATAAAGAGAGTTAGAAGTGACAAAGTAACAGTATAAGGCGTAAAATAGAGTGCCATAGCAGAAACCCATAACAAGGATGGAGAATAAGGAATTGGAAAACAGAAGTAAGATACATAGGTAGATAAAGATGGAGAAATAAAAACATATACGAAATGAAGGAATTTATGGAAGTATGAATTAGAGACATGGAGTTATGTAATAAAAGATAATACCAAGACTAGTAGTAAGGACAAACATAGTAAGATTAGAACAGGATAGAAGGTGAAAAGATCAAGGAAATGATTCTTTCATTAAGTAAGATACCATTTTTACTTAGAAGAATTCCTCTGAATCGATTCAATATCCCGTAAACCATCTTGTATAGGTAGCGAATCCTATGAGTAACCAAAGACCGTTATAAGATAGGAAAAGTAAGAACTCAATGACGATCAAGGAATTTTCTAATGGACACAAATGCCAATAGAAAAAGAGAGACTTTAGGTCATTCGAATATCAATTAGTAGACAAACAAGATGGAATGACGATTAGAATAATAAATAGCTCCCCATAGTCAAGAGATTCACAGCTAGGAGGACTCTTATCTAAGATTTTCACCCCTCCGAGACACCAGTTAAAGAAGTTATCCTGATATAGTCTATCTCATACCTATCCTACATGAGCAATGGACTCCATCAGGACATAAAGTACTAGAACAAGGATAAAAAAAAAACTTTCCGAGCATAAAGAAAGGATTAGTGAGATATGAATAATCCCTATTAGTATAGACGACCGTGAGGAAAACCCAATGGGGTTCTATTTTAAGAAATAAAGAGGACTTTGACAGAAACACCCACCGAGGAGAAAGATCAAAGAAGCTTTGAGAGTATAAAGAAGGAAAACACTTAAGATAGTTCAAAGATTAAAGAAGTCAGAGTAAGAATGACTGGTCCAGCAAAGGATCACAAGAAATATCAGACATCGTAAAAACCACAGATAGCTGCGCCAATAAAGATTCGTAGGAAAATATAAGAATAGGTATAATAGAATAGGCTTATAAGATTGAAAGTATTTTAAGGAAGTAATAAGAGTATCAGAATGGACGATATGACAAAATGATCAAATCAAGGTTTATAGCAAGAACATAAGGTTGAAATTTAAGAAACAAATAGAAAAATGACTCACAAGTATTCTTAATAGTAAGAAGTATGGTAAGGAAACAGAATATGCAGATAGTATGAGGATTATGGGGAGTAGCAAGAAAGTAATTGAATTAATGATAGTGGTAAGACCTTAGAACTTAGTAAAGGAAAGAACCTGCAAAGGGGAACAATTAAAGATTAAACAAATCACAAGATGGATTGATAATTAGGTGATGAATCTGGAGAATCATGAACTAGAAACTTGAAAAAGAGAAGGTTTAACACCATGTTGGGAAGGATTCGTAGGGTTATAGTGAGTAACTTATAAAAAAACCTCATGGTAGTAAGAAAAAAAGGATTTTGGAAAAAAACAAGGTGTATGGACCAAAGGACAAGGAGTCAAAAGACTGGGATTAGAAAGGAATTTTTGCGAAAAGATAATAAAAAGGATTATAGAAGTACCCAAAGGAAGAATTTAGTATCTGCAGGAAATTAAGCGATGGAAATAATGAGAAGATAATATAAAGAATATGACAGAGGGTACTTCTTGGAAGACTTGTATAAGATATAAAGTGAGTAATTAATAAGGATGATCGGGAGTAAAGTTAGAAAAGGTGGAGATTTTGGGTCATAAAACCCATTCTAGGAAAAGACATTAGACAGGGATACACGAAAGCCCTAGGTAAGAGCATATATCATCAAAACACGAGAGTTCGAGATTAGCTCCCACCCTTCCAACCCTCGACCGATACTGATATCAAATAAAATAGAAGTGCAATCTTGAGATACTCTAAGAGCAAGTACGAGAATAGTGATATAAGAAAAGAAAGATAACCTGAGTAATATATACTAACAGGAAACATTAGATAAAGTAACAAGAGAAGAAGTGATACCTAAGTATAGGATAAGAATGTATATGACAATGTTAGGATAATCAAGGACATATGAAATCAGATATCCTTCATTAAAGAAAGAAGATATGACCTATAGTAGGTGCAGGTAGAGAATAATATAGAAAAGTAAATCAACAAGATGGTTGATACCAGTATGGAAAGTGAGATAGTCAAAAAGTAATAACAAATAGGAGAGAACATACTAGGTAAGTATTGATAGAAGAGTAATGTAATATAAAAACCAAGAGAGCAAGATTACTTTAATATGGAAATTAATGAAAAGAATATACTTAGTTGCGACCGCATACGAGAAGACAAATGGTTATAAAGAATAACAGAGAAAGATCGAGAATTGATGTCCAAGGATAAAATATAGACCAAGTAAGCTCTTAGTAAAATGAAGAAATGATGAAAAGAATACTAAGAAAGAGTTAGAAAGGAATTGCGCAAAGTACCCAGCCCTAACTTAAGGAGACCAAACCACTACGGGTTTGGGATGGTTTAACCGCGGGTTATGGGTGGTTTGGTAGGTTTGTATTATAGTACGGGGACAATAAATAAGTTAATACAAAGTGGTTGTTGAAAGAGGTAAGACAGAAAAAGGAATCAAGAAAAATTTAAAGACTACTGAAGATTGTAAGGGGATCTAATGAGTTAATAGTTGAATAATGAGAGCTAATATTAAGAACAAGTTGGACGAATAAAATATAGGGACATCAAGTATAGATATGAAGTATTAGAAATCTTCAGTGAAAAGCCAAGGTACTAATTTTTTTTTAAGAATTTACTCAAGTTCAGAAATCATGGGGCGTAAGTGCAGGACTAGAAGTAAGAAATCTTAGAAAGAAAGAGAATAAGGAGTATGAAATATAGCGAAAGAACATAAGGACAGTAGTCAAGGGTAATCAGCAGAGATATTACAAGATAAGGACTTAAGAAAATGAAATGATGGAGATCTAGTAGCCAGCATGGGCAAGAAACAATAAATAAGTTTAGCAGCATCTTTGCATAATTGCGAAGTTACGAAGATCACGAGTAGTCCCCAGAGAGGATTCGAGGACGAATCCTATTTAATGGTGGAGAATTTGTAATGACCGGTGGTTTTTACTACTATCTATGACCATATTATTACCTATGGGGCAAAGGAACGTAAAAATAATCATGTTGGGGTTTAAATACAAGCATGAGATGGATTTGGAAATGATCGTAAAACTTCTCGAAGTCCCGAGACGGAACTGTACCGTATTTATTTTAAACTACTCGTAGTATTTTGAGCATAACTTTCCATACGATCTCCGATTTTCATGAATTTTATATCATTGGAATCTTAGACCGAGACCTACAACTCCGTGTTATACATTTTTCAAAACTCAGACCAGAACCGGGGCAAAAATGCAAATCAAAATATGAGTGAATAGTGATTTCGGACCCAAATGATAAAATCTCCAATTTTCTTATTTCTCTAGATGCTTCTACAATTTTCTTGTTTCAATTGAGTCCTAGTATATAAAGGACTACTATTTATGAATACAAAAAAAAGAACGTGAGAAGAGAAGAGAAATGAGAAGAGGAAGAAAGAAGAAATGAAGAAAATAAAGAATGAGAGAATGAGGAAGGATCAAAGATTGATCAAGGCATCCTTGGAAGTTTGAGGATGAAGAAAATCAAGAAAAGAGAGGTAAGAAAACTTAACCCAATTTTGGAAATTTTGACCTTTGATGCTTCTAGAAATATAGTGATGATAATATCACATTTTAGGTTCCAATTAATGAGATTAATAGTTTAGGGGTTGTGATTGTGTGATTAGAAACATGGATTAAAGGTTGTTAAATTTTTGGATTTTATATGTGAAGAATGATTTGAATAGATTAAAGATTGAATAATGATGTAAATGAAGATTCCTATGTATGTTTATTGAGGTATAAGATGATGTATGGTATATTGGTTTGTAGTTTGGGAGCATTGGAATAGAGTAGAGATTAGATAATTGAAGCTTTGGAGGAGATGAATGAAGGAAACAAGAACATGGAGAACCCAGGTTGCGTCGCGATGCAAGAAGGGGATAACTCGTCGCGACGCACGATCAAAATCACGACTGGATTTAGAACGCTGCGTCGCGACGTACGGTCATTCCTGCGTCGCGACGTGGGACACAAAACTTCACCAAATCAGATTTAAACATTTCAGTTTTGCCCTAGCGCATTAGAGACCACCCTTAGGGTATCGTATCAGTTCGAACATATATCTTGTACCAAATTATAACCGTCATAGGCCTTGTGTAAATAATTTGGATAAATCTTTAAATACCTAGAGTATCAAGATTACCTTACTACAATTTGTTCTAATGGAGTACCGATCATAGGTTATCCGCAGGAATCACATTTTCCTTCAATCAATGATCCAGTGCCAGCCAGAAATCGATCACTATGAGTGGACCTCCTTTCTTTAACTGGTTTTATTTATTAAGATTCATGTTTGGATGTCAGACTTAATTTTTATGTCTTAGGGCGTTAGATTTCTTTATTTCCGTTATCATTTGAATTATGCTTTCTGACATGTTTCAGATGTATTTTACACAGAAAAGTTTTTAAGCATGAATTTATGTTTTTCGGGGCATGAGGTAAAACCTCACCCCAGTATGTAACTTGAGATACAGTTGGAATTGACGGATACAGAAGATATGTGCACATATAGAGAGTCATGATGACGGCTTAGGTTCGTGTACCTGGACTCTAGTGGTGGCTATATCCAGTTGAGTCGTTTTCCTGGACATAGAGGTCTACGTTCAGTTGAGTCGTTTTCCTGGGCGTAGGGCACCACCAATTTCATAGATGCCCAGTTGAGTCGTTTTCCTGGGCGTCATCAGTTTCAGAGACCCGGTTGAGTTGTTCCTGGACAGGTCCAGTTGAGTCATTTTCCTGGACGTAGAGCAGTTTTCAGTTTTTAGATTTTCAGGTACACAGTTTTCAGACCTTCAGTCTATAGTTTTCAGAAATGAGATTTTAGTAAACAGTTTTTAGAAACCAGTATTTTAAAAAGCAGTTTTCCGAAATACAAAGTTTTGGAAACAGGTTTTCATATATAGATACTCTGAAAACATGGTTTTAAAGTTAAAATATTTTTATATCAGTTTTCAGCTTTTAGTCCACTCACTTAGATCTTATGACAATCTAACCCCCCTCCAATTTTTATTGTTTTGTAGGGATTCCAGGAGGATAAGCCCGGGAGGATGGATACTGATGCAGTCACCAGGGATGGAGTCCACCAACATTAAGTCACAAAGCATAAGAGTCTAGTTCAAAGTCAAAATATTTGTATGCATTAGTGTTGTGATAGTCATTATAAGTGTCTATTAAAGTATTGTAAAAGAAGTATTTCTGAGTATGCATTTATGAGTAATAAAAGTATTTTCTTTTGATTGAGTTAAGGTCTATATGCATGACATTGCATTAGAATAGTTTACGATACAGTCAGAAAGTCAGAGGCTTAGGGGGTTAGTACAAGCTATCCACTGCCATAAACATCTCCCAGATGGAGGATGTTACATCTTCTGGGTATACTGAGAACCGTAGTATATTGGGTGTGATGTCATTCAGTCATATGGAGATGATGATCACGTAGGGATACGAAACTATTACGCTTAAAATACTGTAGCTATTGAGATAGTATGACTAGGTCGTGATTACCCGATTACAGAGACTAGTTGCCAATTATCCGACATATGCTTCGTACGGGACCGACAAAATTCCAGCCCCAGGCCTAGCATGTGACATTCGATACTGGTTCGTATTATGCAATACATAATATACTATGCCTAACACAGATTATATATTCCTCATTGAATATTTCTGGAGAATTGGGTAGGCACGATGCTTTGCTAGAAGCCAACCATGTCTTGTAAATCGGTAAGAACGTGGTACGGGGTTACGCACGTGTACGGATAGTCCGATGACCGTATTTACTGCCAGCATATCCAGGGATCTCTTGGATCGCTTACCAAGATTCACCGATGACACTTGACTTGAATAAAATTAATCTGGGATTAATAATGAGAGAGAAAATTAATCTGGGATTAATTACGGTAAGAATTTATCTAGGATGGATAAAATTCGTCTAGAATGAGAACGCGATTAATTTGGAATTAATCGATTAATAATATATTGGATATATTAATTGAAATTGGATTTCAATGCGGAATAAAATTGGATTTTAATTTGGGTGAAAGAATTAATTTGGAATTAATTCGTAAACGAATTTCGTAATAATTTTTCTGGGCATTATTATTTAATTAAATTTAATTTAATTACGTCGCAATGAAAATTCATTTAGAATGATTAAACGACCGTGCCCAAAGCTTAGTTGTGTGTTGAGTAAGCCAACTTGAATTTTAAATTCAAATTAGGTGAGATCCACATCACTTACATCAACTTGTCACTATTTGTGATGGAAGTGGTTGAGGTTATTAATTGGATTAATTACACAACAAACTAAAAAAAAAAATCAACTTGTGATGGAAGTGGTTGGAAAATATAAATTGGATTTATTACCCGCATACCAACTAAGTTACTCACTATTCACATTTCTCTCTTTCCTCCAGAAACCCAAATTGTCGTGAGCTTCATCTCCCTCCTTAGAAATTTTGTTGCAAATTTAACAATTGCTAGCACTTTGTGAGTCTTTAAATGTGATAGGGAAACTCACCATTGAGTTTGGAATTCACAACAAAGCTTGGAGCTTCCATCCATTCAAAGAAAGTTTGGAATTTTCTAATCCGATCAATGTAAGTTTTTCCGCAACTCACTTGATTATTCAGACTAGAATCATGTTTAGGAGACCTTGGGATGTCTTGGACAAACTAACATAATGAGACATAAGCATTTCATGTCAGCATGATTATAGGCAACCGTAAGAAAAACCCAACGAGAGTCCATTTCAAGAATAAAAGGACCTTAAGAGACCAACCACATAGAAGAAGGATCAAGGAAACTTCGAGGATATAAAGAAGAATACTAAGGAGAGTTCAAAGATTAAAGTAAGTCAAAATAAGATTTGTTAAACCAGTAGAAGTTCACGAATAGACCAAATGTCATGGAACCCACAGATAAGCTGAGTCAGTATAAATATGTAGAAAAATATAAAAATAGACCTAAGAAGTTGGAGACACTTAAGAGAGTACCAATATGGACGATAGGATAAAATGATCAAACCAAAGGTTATAGCAAGAACATGAGGTTGAGATTCAATAACCAGATATAGAAGAATGACTCGTAGTTATCTTAGTAAGGAGTATAATATGAAAATGGAATGAGAAATGAGAAGAGTAACAAGGAAATTTAGTATATTTGGGCGTAAAAAAAATAAGATAATGAAGAAATGATAGAGTGAAGAATCGATAATAGTTATGGAATCCTAGAGCTTAGTAAATAAAAGAACAAGTGAAGGAGAGCAAATGATAAGACTAGAAAAATCACGAGATGGCTTATGGTATTGAGTAGAAAGAGGATTTTAGGAAAAATGTAATATATGGACCAAATATTTAGTAGAAAATGACCTTAGTAGTTGAAGTAAATAAACTTTTCAAGGGAGTACGGGAATAAGGAGTCGGGGGACTAAGATTAGGAAGGAACTTTCATAGCAGAATGAGCCCATTAGGAAAGATAGAAAAGAGATTATAATAGTACCTCGAGAAAAAGTACGTAGTAATTGTATGGAGTTAAGCAACAGAAAGGGTAAAGAAACAGTATATAGAACTTGCTAGAGAGCGCTTCTTAAAGGATTTGTATAGAAACGAAGCAAAAATGACCAGGAGTAAAGTTAGAAAAGGTAAGTCAGAAAAGTTTTAATAGTAAGACCCAGTGTAGGAAAAGAGATCAGACAAATATATACAAGAGTTTTAAGCAAAAAAAGTATGCGTCACTGAGACAACGTAATAGAAAAGCCTCAAGATTAATTCCCACCCTCCCAACCCCCGATCGACACCAGTAATAAGGACGAACCTGGAGTGTAACCCATAGTAGTTTTCAATTATAGGGCAAAGCAGAAGAAAAAAGTGAAAAGGATAACAGATATAGATACTGAAAGTAAGATTATCAAGGAGTAATAACAACATGAGATGAAATACTAAGTAAAATATAGGCGGAAGTGTAGTATGGTAAAGAACAAAGAAAACAACTTTACTGCAGAATGAGAATCAATAAAATAAGGTATTCTAGCATGTGACCGAGTATAAAAGGTAAGAAAATATAAAAGAATAATAAAAAATGATAAAAAAAAAGATGAGACCTACGGATGTAGTCCAAGAATAAACTACTGAAGCTACTAAGGATCAGAAAGGAAGATGTTAAATTGGAACAGTACCGAAATAAAGTTGTAATTAAATAATAAGCTATATTCCCCAGGTAAGAAGGCATAAACATAGACCAAGAAGTTCTTAGTAGATGGCAGAATGAAGTAAAGGAGAAAGAAGTGCTAAGAAAATTTTAGAGAGTGAGACTGTTAAAGTGCAATTATGATAGAAAATGGTATTTATTAAAAAATAGGTAACGGTAAGTAATAGTAAGGAAAATTTTGGATTGAATGATCATATGAGGTACCACTACGGGTTTGGGATGGTTTAACGACAGATATGGGTGGTTTGGTAGATTCTTATCATATTACGAAAACGAAGAAATAAGTTAGTGTGAAACTAAAATTGTCATAGGTAATGAATCCTCAAACTACAGGATATTGGCAGTGAGTTAGAAAACCCCAAAACCCCTTAAGAAGCAGAAATTTTGGAACTTGAAAAAAAAAGCTTATAGACTGCTGAAAGTTGTAAAGAATGTATAAAAAGCTAATAGTTAAGTGATGAGAAAGAATAATAAGATCAAGTTGGATAAATAAAATAAAGGAATACAAAATACAGGTAAAATCTTAATAAGAATCAAGGTATTAGCCCTTAAGAATCTGATCAAGTTAAGAATTGGAGCATAAGTAAAGGTCTAGAAGAAAAGAGAAACTAAGTAACTAGTAAAGGTTAGGGACAAGAAGATAAATATAGCAGCATCTCTGGATTTTCTCGAAACTAGGAAGACTGCGGATTCGAGGACGAATCCTAATTAAGGGAGAATAATTTATAACGGCTGGTAGTTTAGTTATTATTACGTTGTAACGCCATGGTACTGTTAGACGAAGATAACATAAAATAAATTATGTTGAGACTTAAATATGCTCATGAGATGATTTTGGGGATAATCGGTTAATTTATCGAAATCCAGGGACGAGACTATGCCTTGTTACATTAGACCACCCATAGTATTTGGGGCGTAACTTTCTCGTGCGATATCCGATTTGTATGAATCTTAGAACCAGAACCGAGTCAAAAACCCAAGTTAAAATCTGGATGAATAGTGATTTCGGGGCTATATTGAAGATTCTCAAACTTTCCTCATTTTTCTACTCTATTCTAAAACTTTCTAAATATCAATTAGGTCCATTATATAAAGGGGCTACTATTTACTAATTCCAAAACTTAAAAATAGAAATTGAAGAGAAAATAAGGAGAAGAAAATGTAAGAAGAATAATGAGTGGGAAAGAAGAAGAATAAGACGGAGAAGAAAAAAAAAAGAAGAAAAGAATGAGAAAATGAAGAAAAGAATTAAAAAAGAGGCTTGGCAATCCTTGAAGACTTTAGGAAATGGAGAAAGCAAGAGGAAGAGGTAAGGAACCCAAAAACCCAAATTTTATTCAAATGATGAATTTGATGATTTGATGCTTGAATTATGTTATGGACATGTATATGATGATGATTGTATAATTCTTTGCTTGAAAAATGAAATATTGATAAAACCCCAATTTGTTGAGTTTGAGTATGATTTGGTAAAAGTGCATATAAAGGGATATAAATTGATTGTTGGAAGTGTTGGAAGATTGTAGTAAGTTGGTGACTTGAATTAATAAAGTTGGATAGTTTTGAATTGATGAAATGAGTAGTTTTAGATTTGTTATTCAAGTTTGTGGTTTTAGTAAGAATGATGATGAATGATGAATTTTGAGTAAAAATGAAATGATTTGGAGTGTTATATGATGATAATTTATGTTTTGGATGTGTTTTTTTTTTTTTTTTTTTTTTTTTTTTTTTTTTTTTTTTTTTTGAGGATGTATGGAAATGGATTTTTGGGGGTTGATCGAAGAGGCAGAATCTGCCAAACAAAACACCGACGCGTCGCGATGCGCCTAACAGAAAACAGAAATTTTTTTAGGAAACAAACATGTAACCAAGAGTCGGGGTGTTGTTTTTATAATTCATTGGAGGGAGAAAAAGGTTCTAATAGGGTAGTCAATTGGATTAGGGAATTTTATGAAATTAGGAATTGTATTTTATAATTATTGATTCTAACTAAGTTCTGATCGTAGGTTATCCACAGGAACTGCATTCTTATTCGACCAAGGATCCAGTGCCAGTCAGACTCAAACACAGTGAGTGGATACTTTATCTTTTGCTTGATTTCTTTATTACTTTGTATTTAAATGCCAGACTTATATTTTCTGCAAATAGGGCGTTAGCCAATTTTACTTTTATATTATACATGATTTACCATGTTTTGAGAAATATTTTAGAAAATAGATGTTTTCAGTTTGAGCTATTGTTTTCAGGGCATGAGGGAAAAACTCACCTCAGTATGTAACTTGATACAATTGGAATTGACAGATACAGAGACATGTGCATATGTAGAGGACTGATGGGATGGTGATACGTAACGCCCTCAGATCCTAGAGAAAGGCTAGGGGACAGCGACACATAACGCCCCTAGACCTTAGTTTTAGAGCTTGGGTGGTAGCATAGATCAACGCCCATAGTTCTAGTTTATGGCTTGGGGGCGGCGACATGCCCCAAGACCACCAGTTTCAAGGACAAGTATGGTATGCTTTGGGGGACGGTGATACGTAATGCCTCAATGTCATAGATTTGCATATCTGGCTTTAGAACGTATGGGGGAGACGACGATACGTAACGCCCTCATGCATCAGTTTTCAGCAGATCAACACAGTTACCAGATTTTAGAAACAGTTTTCAAATACAAGATTTTTAGAGAACAGTTTTAGAAATCAGATTTTAGAAACAGTTTTCAGAAACTAGAGATTCAAAGTTGTTTTCAGAAAGTTCAGTTTTAAAAAGAGATTTCATATGAAGTGATTTTTCTAAAAACTTTATTTTTAAAGATTTCATGATTTGCTATGAGATTTTCATATTCATGTCCACTCACTTAGATCGTATAGCGATCTAACCCCCACTCCAGTTTATGTATCTTGCAGGTTACTCGGAGGGCGAGCTCGGAATGATGGATACCGATGCAGTCAATAGGGATGGAGTCCACCAATTCAAAGTCACATAGCATAAGAATCCAGTTCAAAGTCAAAATAGATGTGTGCATTCATTAGTGTCGTATAAGTCAATATAGGTAACCATTAAAGAGTTGTAAGAAAAAGATATTTTGAATACATAGTTAATTAAAGTAAAAGTATTTTATATTGTTCAGTTCGGTTATGGTCTCTGTGCATGATATTGCATTTGAATGATTTAGAATACAGTCGAGAAGTCAGAGGTTCATGAGATTAGTACTACTATCACTGCCGGTAGCATCTCCCAGATCAGGGATGTTCCAGAGATATTTTATATTTTAACATTTAAAAAAGCACATTTTTCCAAATGTAAAAAGTCAAACTTTTACATTTAATCATTTCCTAACATAAATATCAACTTAGATATTTTAAATTTCAATTACTTCAATTATTTAACAATTAAATAATAAATAATTATTTAAATATAAATATCTAAATATATATTATATTAAATAATCCAAATGAATATATTAATGATATATGTCAAATATCTCATTTGACAATCAATTAATATGTATTTAATAAAATCATATATTAAATACAAATACACATTAATTAAGAAATGACCGAAATATCCCTTATAAATGTATTTTTTGTTTAACCGTTAAACGATTCAAAATTATTATGAACTCTATTAGTACACTTCATATTATGGGACTCTCTAAGTTTAGATTTATCTATCACATAATCAAATTTCATGTCCATAATTTACACATACCTAAATTATGACGACCACGGATAATCTCGCTAAACTATGTAAGTCGAGGTCATTACATACATATAATCCCTCTGTCACATGTTATCACTATTGTATCGGAGATATCGAAAGGAACGTCAAATCCCTAAGGTATAATATAGTCGACTTTCAAATTACGGTATCTAAATAACACTCTGAAATTGCTTCCGAAGTATACCATGATTTACTAGATCGAAAATATGTATATGATACATTGTGTAACATTCTGCCTTAACAGCAATGTTACCAGCATGAGACAGGCTAAACCCATCTCCAAAAGCCTCTGATTCTAGAAAAATTTCGGCATAATGTATTCGTAACATCATGCAACCTGTCATATAGCCAGCATCCATATACAACACAAACATAAAGTCTCGACCTCATGCCGGTATCTCAACATACGTAATCTAAGAGTCCAACTAAAATATGATGCAGACACAAAACAACCAGAGCTCCATGCTCGAAAGTACGTATATACAAAAAAATTTCTAAAATAAACTCGTGCTCAGCACGTGACAACTTATACAACCTAAAACATAAACTACTAGACTTTTTATTTCCCCCAAGACCTGGTGACTGGTTGACTGCAACGCTGCTACCCAACTACTCCGCAACTCTGAAATCTACGGTCAACCGTTTAGGTCGCCAACCTGCAAAACTCAAACACTGTAGTATAGTGAGTTACAAGACTCAGTAAGTAACCATGCCCCTACCTTGAGCATCATACACAAGCAAGGTTTGAATTCCAGTTTACATATTATTCCTGGGATTCAAAGTGGTTCACACATTCTCTAAATGACCAAGTGTTCATACTGTCTGTTTCCTAGCCAATTAGCAAACATTCCTTTTCTTATATTCCTTTAATGTGAGCAATCATACACTCATCTCTTTCTGTTTCCTAGTGACGTGCTTCCTAGCTTCTTCATTTGAATCATTGCATACATATTTATATCAATCTTGATATATCATTGAATCATCCGTACAATCACTTATATATCTCATATCGCCATCACATAAATCATATATCAATTATTTGAAGTCACATATACAAGTCACTTATATATATATATATATATATATAAAACTTCACTTCATATACAGATCGTTTTAATTCACAAAGCACGTCAAGCAATACTCCATTTTGTTCTTTTAATCATTTCCTTTATTTTTAATCATATAAATTACAACATGTAGTTCTTCTTTAACTTGAATAATTCAATAACCAACAATCATTCACCTTTATTCTTACTTATAATTTTTACCTCTATCTAGCATAATTAACATATTCATGATGTCACATATATATCATTCACGGCATATCATATAGCAGTGTTCACATGCATATACATATCATTTTCTTATCTTCTTATCTTTCTCTTACTTTGCTACCTCAAGCTTAGGTGAATTATCAAAGTTGTCTTCTTACCATTCTATTTAACACATCATCGATTCATCATAGACAATTCATATTAATTATATAAACAGCAAATATGCATCTCATCATCATGTGTATGCACTAGTGTTGGTTTGTGCAAACAATGCTTGTACAGAACCCATTACCTATTTTAGAATAGGTATATGATGAATTCCATCTGAACGGATCCTATCCAGCACCTCTACCATGCAACATACAATCGTCAATCATATGTATATAGGTAACAATATCATCGTCCTCAAACATCATATGCATGAATCACACGAATTTTAAAAAAACTTTAATTCATATAACATCTTATAACTTCACTTTGCTTGGAAAGTTTCTTTTTTTTTTTTTTTGAAAACTAACAATTCTTCATAATACATTCCATTTAGAAAACATTCTTTAAAAAAATCCTTTTCGGAAAACTCATATTTGAAATTTCTTTCGTTTTCCTGTTCTAGAAAACTCTTTTACTAAAAATCTGCTTTCTGAAAACTCATTCTGAAAATCTTTCTTTTTCTTGTACCTTTTTTCTAAAATCTTCTTTCTAAGTTCTTTTCTGAAACTCTTATCTGAAAACTGAAATCTGAAATCCTTTTTCTGAAAACCAAACTTAAACCTGAAATCCTTTTTCTGAAAATCAAATTGAAACCTGAAATCCTTTTTCTGAAAACTGAATCTCCGCCCATAGGCGCATCTTCGTCCCAAGGCGCATCTCCGCTCGTAGGCGCATCTCCGTCCGTAGGCGCATCTCCGCCCGTAGGAATGTACCATCTGAGCACTGAGGATCTAGGAGCGTCCCCCCAGTCCTCCACATGTGCACATGTGTCCAAATACGTCAATTTAAATTAGTGTACAGCTGGGATGGGTCAAATCCCAAATCCCAAATCCATATGAAATCCATCAATTCCATTTAACTCTGGGATTAACTAAATCCCAATAAATATCAAAACTAAAAATCATTTATAAAATTTCTGAAAACCACTGAGAACTTTTGAAAACTCTGGAAATCCCTTTTTACTTTTGAAAACATTCTTTTTATGTTTATGCAATCCTATATATATATATAATATATATATATATATATATATATATATATAATATATATATATATATATATATATATATGCATTCACATAATAATGCTCACATACACGCGTATGCTTTCTATGCTTGCTCTGATGCAACTTTTCATACCCTCATTTTTTCCTCATTCTATTCATGCCCATACTCGTGTATACATGCTTAAGCATAATCATGTCCATGAACTACATTCTCAATTTACATTTGCTAATTCATGTTCAAACATACATATTTCTTATAATCATAAGCTTTCACATCTTATTCATTCACGCATACAAGGTCATGCTCAAACATACACATTCACATACTTTCTTTACATATTTACAAATACACATTCTGCTTTACTTTCACCTAATCTTACTTCTCATTCATAACATTACATAAATGTACATTTACACTTTTTTATCATTCATTCATATTGAGCATTCATAAATACTCGCAATCTCATGCTCTCACATACATCTCAACATACATATTTATAAATATATCACATAATTTCTTATTCATAACCAGTACTCAACAACATCAAGTCATTTCTGTCTACATTCATAATTCATACAATATAATATGTATTCATATATTAACATACATACTTGTTAAGCCAATTCCCTTAAAATATCGAATATACATAATCACGTCAAAATCACATATTTTCTACACACATGTTCATATTCGTCATTTTAGCATTCAATCATACTTGCAAACATTGCCATTTATCGCTAATCCCATTCCCTAAGGTGTAGTGTCTACAACCCCTCATTCCCAGTTAAAGTTACTATTCACAGTAAATATTTATATATATCCAAATTATCAACTCTTCATCCACATCATTAATCAATCTGCCACTAACATGTATAAACATATATATAGTCTCATGTATAACAAGTATACACTTCAATACAAAGAATTCCCTAATTCTAGGCTTTCTAACCAAACTACACATTTGCATAGTTTTGCCACTAGTTTTCAATTTCTTGCCCTATGTCATTTCTAAAGCATCCTAGCATGCTTCTATTCCATTATTAAGTTCAATTCCAAGTTTTACCTAAACCCTAGAAATCAGTTCAAACAAACTCAAGATTATCACCGTATAGAATACTTACCTAGATTCACATACACTCCTAGTCCAGTTCATATATGTCAAAACAAATCATAAAACACGATCAGAATCGCTATTTGCGGAACTTAGTCATTTCTATAATAAACTTCGGACCTTCTCGGAATGATCAAATCAAATCCGATACAACCGTTTAAACTCCTTTATTCTAATATATATCTTTCTATACTATTCCAACTAGCTAGATAGCTTAGATTCACGTTTTACACGTTTGCGGTAAATTTTACGGAAAAGTTTTCGTAAATGCTACGGAATGGTCTCGAACCCTCCGAACTTATTCAAAATTACTAATTACCCTTGCAATATCATATTTATATCATATCTATGGTTATGATCATCTACGCTCAATCGCGCGAGAAACTCCCTTTTACCGGAAACTCGCTAATTCTACCGGATCAATCTAATCTATTCCGTTTCTACCTGGATTCTACCACATTCATCGTTTTAACATAGTATAACACATCCAATTCATTTCATGTCAATTCGCTACACTACGGAACTACTGGAAGCATTCGAATATAAAATAATAAACTTTAAAATAACGAATTTTTAACGGAGAGTCATACCAAAATTCCGAGGGCATATTCGGACTCCCAACGGCCATACGAACGCGCTGGTGTCGTCGGAATTCCGATCAGAGGTACTGTTCACCATGGGTCACTATTTATCTGAATCTTCCTTTCTTGTTTTGCGTGCCACCGAGCACGGATCAGGAGCCATGAAATGAAGCGACGAGCCGGGATCAGAAAACCCATAACTCGCGCGTCTCTCTCATCTTTCTCCCCGTTCACCGCAAGTTGGGGCTGCCGTCGTCCACCACGTGACAGAGGGATGGCCGGCGCACCTCTCCGGCTGGTCACATGAACTATAGGGTATTTATAAAGAAATTTCTGAAATTTGCATTCAGACCCCGGAAAATTTTATTTAGGCCCATATCATGGAATTTTCTAGAATTTCGCATTTTTCAAGCTCTTCTGATGCGATTTTCGAAAAGTGTTCAACACAAAAGTTGTTCGTCTCAGAAAAATGAGTCCGATGGTCTAAGAATCAACTCAATCGGAGTTCGTTTTGCAATTCTGTGACTAAAACCGTAAACTTTACACGTATAATAAAAATCGTGTAACTGTCTTTTAATCCCCATGCGTTTTCCAACGTGACAAATATTCATAATATATTATTCCAATCCATATTTCATCACTTAAACACTTATCTGCTAATATCGCTCTGTTCCGGGACCGTAATTTTGGTCCGAGAACTTTTCCAGAATTATCCTGAAAATCTAAGATGTTACAATATGCCCTGAACATAGGAATGACAGATTCTATCTGATACTCACATGATGTCATGAGCATGGGTCCACACACAACGAGCAGGCGAAGGTCTGATCTAAATAGATCGCTGACAGGACTTCCATCTAAGAGTGGAGGATGTCTCATATATCCACAGTGTTATCACAAGTCGAATGATCACTATGCTACTTGACTCGAGAAGATTCATATTGACGTTGGTGTACCATCTATTAGGAAATCTTTGGCGAGTCATTCATTTTTTTTATCAAATATACGCCAACACGTCTATACGAGTCTCCCGAGACTCATGGTTCATTGAGATAAACCATCAGACTAAGTCCGATATATGATATGTACTGATCTCAGCGAATTTTATTAACCGACTCGTGTCAGTAAATCTTGACCAATAACTTTATTTGAGAATATACAACTTATAGTGACACTTTCCATTGTCAATTACAAACTACATTGTAACTTTGTACTACATTGCAAATCTTGGATCTTTGTTTAATATATACATATCACTAAATCAGATTTAGTTTCAATATAATGGTAATTAGATTGAATACGTATATAAAAGCAAGAGGTGTAACCATTAATATGTAATACTATGGAAAAAAGGAATTGTCTGTATTCATAAATCGGATATAAATACGATCCGGATTGGCACTTTGAGCACCAATTCTAGAAAATAGAGTTCCATCAAAAGCTGTTTCTATTACCCCCTATCAGATATGGTTCGGTAGAAATCCAAGTCCTAGGCATTTAAAGATTTAGAGTTGTCCTGCATACATTAGAATCGCGCAGCAGGATAAACTAGCACATAGAGGGTATAATTATAGGTTCGTTGGATACCCTGAAAATTCTTTGGGATATCAATTCTATGATTCTGAGCAACGAAATGTTTGTTGTTCATTTTGCCACTTTTCTTGAAAAGAAATTTTTTAGAAATAGTGAAAGTTGTAGAAAGATTGAACTTGATGAGTTTGATCCCAACAGTAAGAGACCTAAGATGGAACCAGAGATCCAATTAGGTGAAGGATCTACAACACATTTTTAGACAACTATGACCTATAGCGTCACTATTTGTAAAAGACGTTGTGGTTTTTGTACAAATTAATTATGTGACAATGGAAATTACCTTTTATCATTTTGTAAATTATTTACTTGGAAATATAAATGATAAAAGTCCTTATGATTAGTTCCGGATTGATAAGATATGAGACAGTATCAATCCATAATGGTTTAATCATTAAACATCCATAGTCATAGTATTATTGAGATTGGACATCGATAATGCGGAATAGACTAGTATTGCACTTGTGCATGTTATGGAAGCGTGACAACATAGTTCTCATATATTTAAGTATTGGATACTTATGCAAGTGTGATCGGAGGTTGTGTTTACTGATGGTACGAAAACAGCTTCGCTCAAGATAGACCCCGCAGAATCTCATTGGTAGTATGACTATTGTCTATGGGAATCCGCATCAGAGTAGGTGTATTTGGTCTTAACCTGAGACTTACTTCGCTAGTACTTGCGATAATCAATACGCTTTGGTTTTGGTCGTCCAAGACTTTAACAGGTTCTATGTACGCCTCTTCTGGGTTTATTAAGAATCATATTGTATTGGATGTGATGTCAAGACGGAAGTATCACTTTAGTCATATGGAGATGATGATCACACAAGGATACATAACTGGTGCTCTAATGTGTTGCAACCATCGGAATAATATGACAATGTCATGATTATCCGATTAAAGAGACTATTGCTCGTGATCCGATATATGCTTCGTACGGGGTAGACACTATTCCATCCCCAGGCCTAGCATGTGACATCCGATACTGGATCGCAATACGCAATACTACGTATACTACGCCTATCAAAGATTAAATATTCCATTATGAATATTTCTAGAGAATTGGGTAGGCACGGTGCTTTACTAGAAGCCAATCATGTCTCGTAAATCATTAGAAACGTAGTATGAGGTACGTACGTGTTCGGATAGTCCGACGATCGGATTTACTGCCAACATATCCAGGGATTTCTTGGGTGGCTTCCCGAAGATTCACCGATGACGTATGATTCAAACATAATTAATCTTGGATTAATTACGGAGAGATTTATCTAGGATAAAATACTATTTGAAGAGAGAGAAAGATTAATTTGGAATTAATCAATAAAATAATATATTCGATATATTAAACGAAATTAGATTTCGACGTGGAATTAAAATTGGATTTTAATTCGGGCAAACAGATTAATTTAGAATTAATTCGCAAGCGACGTGAATAGTAATTTTGCTTGGCATTATTATTTAATTAAATTTGATTTAATTACGTCGCAACGGAAAATTTGTTATTCGGAATTAGCAAACCCGAGCTCGGGAGTGTTTGTGGGCCCACTCGGATTTCAAATCAAGTGGGGCCACATGTCACATCACTTGTCACGTTAAAGTGATGGGTTTTGGTAAAGTTGGTGATAACTTTTGATTTTGGAAATCAAGATTAACAAACACACTTCATCTCTCTCTCCCTCATGCTCACGGTTTTGAGCAAGAAAAATATTTTCCTTTATTTCTTTCTCTTGGCCGAATACACAAGCGAGAAAGAAGGAAATTTTGTTGCAAGATTTCCAATTGCTAGCACATCATAGAATCATCAAAGGTGATAGGGAAACCAATCTAAGAGCTTGGAATCACCATCAAAAGCTTGGAGCTTGAAGATCAAAATTCAAAGTTGAGCTTGGAGACTTCTCAAGGGACAAAAGTTTTGTGTTCAACGCTTCCAAAATCCGTTCAAAGTGAGTATGATTCTGTCATTCTTCTTTGAGTATTCATTCTTTTTCATTGCTTAAATTGATCTTGGGACTGTAATAGAAACCAACAATGGTATCAGAGCCTAATTTGAGCATGAAAATGGTTCTTATGCTAAAATTTGGGTAAAATTGATTGAGCATGATTTGATAAAATTGATTGATTGAGTATGCTTGAATGATGATAACATAGTGTTATGCATGATCAATTTGATGAAAATTGAATTGGATTAATTTTTCCCCAAATATTGGGCTTCGCCGAATGCATCATAAACCCTAAGTCATGGTATTTTTTGTTCTTTTGATCATTGGATGAGTTGAAAGACATGGGATAAATTGATTTAGGATTTAATTGGATTAAAATCGAAATCGAATTTAAAAATCCCTAAAATACCGTGAGCTATATAGTATTAAATGAGATGATTTTTTGATTCAATAATATTGGACATGTGTTGATGAGGATTAACGTGATTAATTAAGTAATTAATATTTTGGAAATATTAATTTAGATAATTAATTGATGTCATACACTTTAGTTAATTAAATTATGAAATTTAGAATTTAATTAATTGGGCTTATAATTGTTGTATTTGGGCCTAAAGGGCTTGGTTGGGCCAAGTTGGTTTAGGTCAATTAGATTGGATCCAAATTGGGCCTAAATCATTCCATTAAGTCAAAATAAACAAATGGGCTTTAAATATTTAATTGGGTCTAATGGGCCGAAATTAGTTTCTTGACAAATAGGGTGATTCCTTTATTGGGCCTTGGTATTTGGATTTGACCCATATTGACCAAAGCACATGCCTTATGAAATCAATTGAAAGCCTATTGGACTTTAATTAAACAACATTGGATGTTAATTGGGCTTTGAGACCATTTATATTAGATTTGGAATCTAAGTCGTTAAAGCGCATTAAAAAGTGTAGTTATTTAATTTAGAATTAAATATAGAATTAATATTGAATACAAATTAAATTAATTTTAAATTGTAGTTCGATATAATTCAAGAATTCGTACTTTGAGTACTTATTCTCAAACGAGTTGGACTCGCGTAAATCAAATCGTTGTTTGAACATTAAATGATCACTTAATTCAAAGATTAATTAATTGGATTAGATTGATTGAATAACATGCTTTGAATGAATACATGCATGTGTTGAATGAATAATGTATATCAGATGGATATTAGTAGGGAAAGGGTAATTTTGGAAATTGTTGTAAATTTAGAATTTATGAAATTGGACCTGCGTGTCCAGCCTTATCGGATGGATATTAGTGGGAGGCTAGTATTGAATTTGCAATTTCGTTCAAATACTTAGCTTTACGCGCTTTCAATTATTTCGTCAATTATTTTATTAGTTGGACTAATATATTATTATTTTTCTTGTAACAGTTAGACTGTACCCTTAAATTGTTAATTGGATAATTGGACTATCGTAATTAAAATGACGGGAAATAACAGTGTCAGAGACATTATCATGGGAGAGAATATTTTAATGGCACCAACTTTTCTGACTGGGAAATGAATCTCAGGATTGTCCTGGGATCCGAGAAGTTACTCTATACGATGGATAAACCTATTGGGCCCAAGCCCGGACCTGAGGAAATAGTTGAGCGTGAGTTTTGGAAGACTCACAGCGATGACAACTGTACCGCTCAGTCCATTATGCTTGCTGCTATGACTCAATAATTCCGTCGACAGAACAAGGGATTGGATCTCTATAACCTGTTGGCGAAGTTGCATGATCTCCACCGACACTTGGAGTGGGTTCATCATGAACTATAATATGCTGAACCAAGATGATACTCTTGGAGAGTTAATGTCCATTCTGAAAGAAGCTGAAAAGGAGCTTCAAAAGGGCAAGAAGCGCGAGGCGCATTTTGCTTCGATATCTCAGACTCCGAGGGCTTGGCCCAAGGCGACTGGAGGTGTGAAGAAGAAGAAGCATAAGAAGAAAGGCAAGGCCAAATCGTCAAAGGGTTCTGGGAAACCCAATGACAAATCCCAAGATGTATGTCTGCATTGCGGGAAGCGGGGTCACTGGAAGCGTGACTGCAGCGAGTACAAGGTGCACATGAAGGAAATTAAAGCGGGCAAGGCACCGGCTTCAGGTATGTTTGTTATAGAAATAAACATGTCTACTACTAGTTTTAAAAATTGGATTTTTGATTCTGGTTGTGGTACTCACATATGTACTGATGTGCAGGATCTGCGGATTAGCAGGAGACTGGCCTTAAGAGAGATTGACCTCCGCATTGGAAATAGATTCGAGTTGCCATTTTGGCCGTGGGAATATATGTTTTGGAACTGCCCTCGGGCCATGTACTTGAACTTATAAACTGTTATTTTGTACCTAGTTTGACTAGGAATATTATTTCTGTATCTATGTTAACCCAATGAGTGTATGCTTTTGTATTTAGAAACACTGTGTGTTTTATGTATAAAAATGATATAGAAATTTTGCACTACTAATGCAAATAATAGTCTTTATATTTTGAATATAAATCAATCTCAAACATATAATGTAACAAACAAAAGGCTTAAAGTAAGTAACAAAGATGAAACTTATATGTGGCATTGTCTTCTGGGATACATAAATAAGGCATGTATATCCACACTTTCGAAGAGTGGGTACTTGGACAGATTTTGATCCAAATTCATATGACGTCTGCGAATCTTGTTTATTAGGCAAAATGCCTAAATCACCTTTTAGTGGTAAAAGTACACGTGCCACCGAACTGTTAGCCCTCGTTCATAGTGACGTATGTGGGCCCATGTCTAGCCAGGCTAGAGGTGGATATAAATACTTCGTAACCTTTACGGATGATGCATCGCGTTATGGTTATGTGTATCTTATGAGACATAAGTCGGAAACCTTTGAGAAATTCAAAAAGTTTCGACATGAAGTTGAAAAACAGACCTGCAAAAGTATTAAGACATTACGGTCGGACCGTGGTGGCGAATACTTAAGCAATGAGTTTCTTGATTACTTGAAAGAATATGGTATTCTTTCACAGTGGACTCCTCCAGGAACACCGTAATTAAACTGTGTGTCCGAACGGAGAAACCGAACTTTGTTGGACATGGTAAGGTCTATGATGAGTCGCACAGAGCTACCTATTTCCTTCTGGGGATATGCATTGAACAGTGCAATACTTATTTTGAATAAGGTTCTGTCAAAGTCTGTTCAACAGACTCTGTATGAAATATGGACAGGAAAGAAACCGGGTTTCTCATTCCTGAAGATTTGGGGTTGCTGGGCCTATGTCAGATGTTTGGAAAGTACCAAACTTGAACTCAAATTAGATAAATGCCTATTCGTAGGATATCTTAGGGAAACCAAAGGATATTACTTCTATCACCCACAAGAGAACAAAGTATTTGTTGCTCTACATGCGGTTTTCCTTGATAAGGAATTCCTAAATGCAGTTATTAGTGGGAGGAAAGTGGAACTCAATGAAAATCGGAGTGATACTGTTCCCGGCACAGAATCATAAACATAACATGAACAGTCCATCAGGGATGTGACTGTACCACAATCTTCGAATACACAAAAACCACGTAGGTCGGAGAGAGTCAGAAAATAACCTAAGAGGTATGGGTTTCTGATCTCACCTCATGTAGATATTGATCTTATTGAGGATAACGAACCGGCTACGTATGAGGAAGCGATACAAGATATCGATTCCGCTTTATGGCAAGAGGCCATGAAGTCCGAAATGGATTCCATGTACACCAACCAAGTTTGGACACTGGTTGATGCACCAGAAGGCGTAAAGCCTATTGGTTGCAAATGGGTCTTCAAGAAGAAGACCGACATGGATGGAAACGTACAAACGTACAAAGCTAGGCTTGTAATGAAGGGGTATCGTCAATGACATGGTGTCGATTACGATAAAACTTTCTCACCCGTTGCCATGATTAAATCCATTCGGATAATGCTTGCTAATGCCTGCATATTTCGATTACTAGATATGGCAGATGGAAGTCAAAACCGCTTTCCTTAACGAAAACCTTTTGGAGGATGTTTACATGCAACAGCCTGATGGTTTTGTCGTACCAAGACTTTCAAACAAGGTTTGTAAGTTAAATCGATCCATTCAAGGATTAAAGCAAGCATCGCGTTCTTGGAACCAACGTTTTGATGAGATCATAAAAGAATATGATTTCATTCAAAGCGAGGATGATCCTTGTGTATATAAGAAGGTTAGTGGGAGCGCACTGACATTCGTTGTCCTTTACGTTAATGATGTATTGCTTATTGGCAATGACATTCCCATGTTAACGTCGGTGAAAGCTTGGCTTTCATTAAAATTCTCCATGAGAGATCTTGGAGAAGCAGCCTTTATTCTAGGAATAAAGATCTATCGGGATAGATCTAGAAAGCTGCTTGGACTCTCCCAGAGCACGTACATTGACAAAGTGTTGAAGAGATTCCATATGGATCAGTCCAAGAGGGGACTGTTACCAGTGTCACATGGCGTCACTCTATCTAAGGATATGTGTCCTAAAACTCAAGATGAGAGAGACAGCATGAGTCAGATATCGTTCACCTCGGCAGTCGGATAGATCATGTATGCCATGATATGTACGCGACCTGATGTCTCCTATGCTTTGAGCATATGTAGATCATGTATGGCAGTTAAGAATATCCTTAAGTATCTTAGACGAACTAAGGATGCTTTCTTAATCTATAGAGATGAAGAACTTGAGGTTACTTGGTATACCGATGCAAGTTTCCAAACCGACAAAAGAGGCAATTTGGATCCGAAAATTTCTAACTGGATTAGGAGTAGTTCTGTTAGTAGCTGAGCCCGTTCCATTGTATTGTGACAATAACGGGGCTATAGTGCAGGCTAAGGAACCGTAGTCTCAACAACGATCCAAGCATGTTCTTCGATGTTTCCATCTGATTCGTGAGATCATACATCGTGGCGATGTGAAGATCGAGAAGGTCGCATCAGAGGAAAACATGGCAGATCTGCTGACGAAAGCTATTCCTCAACAAAAATTTGAGTGACATGTACATAGTTCAGATATTAGATGCTTGAGTGATTGGCTATAGGCCAAGTGGGAGATTGTTAGACAACTATGACCTATAGCATCGCTATTTGTAAAAGACATTGTGGTTTTTGTACAAATTAATTATGTGACAATGGAAATTGCATTTTATCATTTTGTAATTTATTTACTTGGAAATAAAAATGGTAAAAGTCCTTATGATTAGTTCCGGATTGATAAGATATGAGACAGTATCAATCCATAACGGCTTAATCATTAAACATCCATAGTCATGGTATTATTGAGATTGGACATCGATAATGCGGAATAGACTAGTATTGCACTTGTGCGTGTTATGGAAGCGTGACAACATAGTTCTCATATATTAAAGTATTGGATACTTATGCAAGTGTGATAGGAGGTTGTGTTTACTGATGGTACGAAAATAGCTTCGCTCTAGATAGACCCCGCGAAATCTCATTGGTAGTATGACTATGTGTCTATGGGAATCCGCATCAGGGTAGGTGTATTTGGTCTTAACCTGAGACTTACTTCGCTAGTACTTGCGATAATCAATACGCTTTGGTTTTGGTCGTCCAAGACTTTAACAGGTTCTGTGTACGCCTCTTCTGGGTTTATTAAGAATCATATTGTATTGGATGTGATGTCAAGACGGAAGTATCACTTCAGTCATATGGAGATGATGATCACACAAGGATACAGAACTGGTGCTCTAATATGTTGCAACCATCGGAATAATATGACAAGGTCATGATTATCCGATTAAAGAGACTATTGCTCGTGATCCGATATATGCTTCGTACGGGGCAGACACTATTCGATCCCCAGGCCTAGCATGTGACATCTGATACTGGATCGTAATACGCAATATTACGTATACTACGTCTTTCAAAGATTAAATATTTCATTAAGAATATTTCTGGAGAATTGGGTAGGCACGGTGCTTTGCTAGAAGCCAACCATGTCTCGTAAATCGTTAAAAACGTAGTACGAGGTACGTACGTGTTCGGATAGTCTGACGACCAGATTTACTGCCAACATATCCAGGGATCTCTTGGGTCCCTTCCCGAAGATTCACCGATGACGTATGATTCAAACATAATTAATCTTGGATTAATTACAGAGAGATTTTATCTAGGATAAAATACTATTTGAAGAGAGAGAAAGATTAATTTGGAATTAATCAATAAAATAATATATTCGATATATTAAACGAAATTAGATTTCGACGCGGAATTAAAATTGGATTTTAATTCGGGCAAACAGATTAATTTAGAATTAATTCGCAAGCGACGTGAATAGTAATTTTGCTTGACATTATTATTTAATTAAATTTGATTTAATATGTTGCAACGAAAAATTAGTTAATTCAGAATTAGCGAACCCGAGCCAGTGAGTGTTGCGGGCCCACTCGGATTTCAAATCAAGTGGGGTCCACATGTCACATCACTTATCACTTTAAAGTGATGGATTTTGGTAAAGTTGGTGATAACTTGTTTGACACACCAAGTTGTGTTAGAGATGTGATTGACTTATACCAAATTTTTGGTATATCTTTCTTTTGATTTTTGAAATCAAGATTAACAAACACACTTCATCTCCCTCTCCCTCATGCTCACGATTTTGAGCAAGAAAAACACTTTCTTTTATTTCTTTCTCTTGGCCGAATACACAAGCAAGAAAGAAGGAAATTTTGTTGCAAGATTTTCAATTGCTAGCACATCATAGAATCATCAAAGGTGAAAGGAAACCAATCTAAGAGCTTGGAATCACCATCAAAAGCTTGGAGCTTGAAGATAAAAATTCAAAGTGGAGCTTGGAAACTTCTTAAGGGACAAAAGTTTTGTGTTCAACGCTTCCAAAATCCGTTCAAAGTGAGTATGATTCTGTCATTCTTCTTTGAGTATTCATTCTTTGTCATTGCTTAAATTGATCTTAGGACTATAAAAGAAACCAACACACAGGTTCTGCGTAAGTCGAATAGAATATCAAGGCCTCCTGAAAGACTGTTTTTAACATCCGGTGTTCTCTTTTTGGAGGAAACAGATCCTACTACGTATAAATAAGCGATATTGGATATCGATTCGGGAAAATAGTAGGAAGCTATGAAATCTGAAATGGATTTAATGTATGACAATCAAGTCTGGGACATAGTTGAACTTCCTGAATGAGTTAAACCAATTGGTTGTAAATGGGTTTACGAAAGGAAGTGACGGCCCGATGGAAAGGTGGAAACCTTTAAGGTCTGACTGGTAGCGAAATGTTACACTCAATGTCCTGGGATTGGCTATTAGGAAAATTTTTCACCAGTAGCCATACTAAAATCCATTAGAATTCTTTTAGCCATTGCTGCATAGCCACGAGTTTGGGGTGGCTCAACATGGTTAGCAGGTTTTGGTCATTTCAAGTGACTATATTGGAGGCGTTGAAATGACATTTCAGTGTGCATGAGCATATCATGCATCACAAGCATATCAATTTTATTAGTTTGAGTATGCTAATTATTCTTGCACTTATGATTCATAGTTTCGGGGCTGTGGAAGCGCGATGGATTCCGTGCATGAGCCATTTTGGTCGATTTCAGGCTCTCTAGTACTAATAGTTTCAGTTTCCGTATTTGGGTTAATTTTGTATTGGTATATGATTTGGTTTATGTTTTACAGTTTACATTTTATGTATATGTTTCAGTTTATGTTTTTTGCACTTCTGTCTATGTTATTGTTTTACATTTTTCTGTATATATTTTCGATTTTTGATTAAGTATTAACTGTTCTTGATTTATGTTTACATAACTTCAACTTATAAGAAGTCCTATGTTTATGTGTTTACAATTGATGTTAGTATGAGTTCTGACGTTAGGTTTCTATTTCCGATTTATGTTATGTGTCAGTTGCAATATTTAAAAATACGTGGCGACGCCTCGAGGCGGCCGACCATTGAGGAGCGAGGTAGACCGTCTTGAGGAGGTGAGGAGGGCGCCTCAATGTGAAGGCCAAAAAAAAGAAGTTAACTTTTATAAATATATAAAATGATGATTCTTTATTAATAATAAATTTATTATAAATATTTAGTGATTTAATAAATTAATTATTGATTATTTTAACTAAGGATATTTTTGCAACTTATTTTTTATTTAAATATTTATAATAAATAATTTATTGTTAATAATAAATTAATTTGATACCATCCACAATTAAATTTTTTTTTTTTTGAAAATCACTTGATTAATGATATTAACAATATATAAATTATACAGAGAAATAATTTGGAATTGAGATCATGCACATCATGACATAATTTTAAATAGTTCGGAGTATAATAATTTTCATCATGCATATATATGGTAAATTGATAATAGTAATATTAATTTTCATTATAATAATTTATAATAATTTATGGACCTTTATAATTTATTAAATGATACATTAATAATTTATGGAGCTTTATAATTTATTAAATGATACAAAAGTTGAATTTCATCTTACTCTACATTAATATTTATAATTAATAATTTATTACAAAAAAATATAATCAATTTATTAAATGAATTGTGAAACAGATGTCTTATTCTTCTTCATCTCTTCGTCTTTTTCTACTTATTCATCATCTCTACGTCTTCTTCTTCTTCTTCTTTATATCTGAGTTTTCTTCTTCATCTCTTCGTCTTCTTTATTTCTTCACTCTGATTAACGCCAAGAGAGAGAGAGAGCAGAATCAGACTGCCGAGAGAGAGAGAGCGCAAAAACAGGATGCCAAGTGAGAGAGAGAGATCAGAAACGATGACGAAAACAGAGAGAGGGGAGAAATGACGACGAAAATAGAGCATCACCCCTAAATGACGATGAAAACAGATCATCGACGATGACGTTTTGGCGTGAGTCGGCCGCCTCAGGCGTAGAAAAGAGGCCGAATTGAAAAAACAGCAAGAAGGGGCCACCTCAATGCGCCGTTGCCGTGAGGCGGTGACGCAGCACCTTGAGGCGGCTACCTCGACCGCTTTTTAAAACACTGTTTAGTTGTGTAAGTATGTACTTCTATTTTATGAATTTTTTCTGATATTCTATTTTATGACTTTATCGTTATTTCTAACTACGTTTTAAAAAAGAATTTTGACAAAAAGATTTTAGATAACTGGTTTTTGATAGTATATGAAAATGATATATTTTTCGTCTCGACGCTTGACCCGAGGGAAAAGGTTAGTCATAAATAAGTTAAGCTTATTTCTTCTAAGTTGGGCCTATACTTAGTTATATAGGTCTGACCTATCATCTTCTTCAAAGTGACTAACCAGAGAAAAGCTTTAAAATATCGTAGCAACAATAAGAAAGTAAATTTTTACAAACGAATTTAAACACGACCCAAATATGAACCAAAGACACTACCTAGATACTATTCAAAGTACGACTCGATCTATTACATGCACGTATTATTCATATATAGATTCAACGCAAACAAACCTAGAACGAAAACCTGGAAAAGTCAAATACAATAACAACCAAAAAAACCCAGAAAACCATATTCAAAACAACAACAACCACCTGGAAACACAAATAACATAGATCATCATATAAATGCAGTTATCATGCTTTTACTACAAAATAGAGCATGTTCATAACATAATTAATAGAGAGGGTCGTGAGTGTACTTATAGTTTGTTGAAGGATGTTGATTGAAGAACATGAAGTTTTAGAGAGTTTTTTGCAATATAACATGTGATAAAAGTGGTAATGAAGGAAAAAGTGCCTTTATATAGGCACCTCGTGTCGATCTCTACCGTTAATTTAAAATTAATGGTATTGGATGCTTGTCACGTACTCAGGTGATCTCAGCCAACCAATGTTTTAGGCGGGCAAACCACGGATAGACGAAACTTGGCACGTATGAGGGAGAAAACAATTGTGATTTGATAGATTTGATGGGCGCATTTAAGGACAATAATGATGTCTTTGCGTATTCCTAGGGCCTTTTCAAAACCGTAGATGTATTTTCGGATAACGATAAAAGGAATACAAATCGTCAAAAATAGAATTTTTGGCAGTAAGCAAGGTGTCCTGCCCCTAGGGGGTGAAGCCCTGAAACACCTGATGGAGTGAGAAAGAATATGACAGATGTAATCTGAGAAGGGTGTTCAGAAGGGGTTCCTTAGTAATTAAGTAAGATGACATCAGGTCGACATTATTTTTCTCCCACAATCATCTTTTATAAAGATCTCGGCACCAACTCGCAGACTTCATTGTTACTAGGAACTATGTGACAGATGTTGATGGTGGGTTTTTACAACACTCACCCCGAGGAAGGTCAAGTCATGAGGATCCGAGCCTTTTGTTACACTACCAGACCAAGATGATTAGAAAGGCCCAATAGACCAAAAGTTATAGGAAGATTGAAGAAAGGACCCAACCATGGTATGTAGTGAGGTGTTCTTTCTGATGAGAGTTTTTTAGAGTGAAGTATTAGTGGTCCCGACCCAACCACGTTGAAGTGTGGATTAGGGGTGTTTCGTGTGTTTATGAAGGAAAAAGTGCCTTTATATAGGCACCTCATGTCGATCTCTACCGTTAATTTAAAATTAATGGTATTGGATGCTTGTCACGTACTCAGGTGATCTCAGCCAACCAATGTTTTAGGCGGGCAAACCACGGATAGACGAAACTTGGCACGTATGAGGGAGAAAACAATTGTGATTTGATAGATTTGATGGGCGCATTTAAGGACAATAATGATGTCTTTGCGTATTCCTAGGGCCTTTTCAAAACCGTAGATGTATTTTCGGATAACGATAAAAGGAATACAAATCGTCAAAAATAGAATTTTTGGCAGTAAGCAAGTTGTCCTGCCCCTAGGGGTTGAAGCCCTGAAACACCTGATGGAGTGAGAAAGAATAGGACAGATGTAATCTGAGAAGGGTGTTCAGAAGGGGTTCCTTAGTAATTAAGTAAGATGACATCAGGTCGACATTATTTTTCTCCCACAATCATCTTTTATAAGGATCCCGGCACCAACTCGCAGACTTCATTGTTACTAGGAACTATGTGACAGATGTTGATGGTGGATTTTTACAACACTCACCCCGAGGAAGGTCAAGTCATGAGGATTCGAGCCTTTTGTTACACTACCAGACCAAGATGATTAGAAAGGCCCAATAGACCAAAAGCTAGAGGAAGATTGAAGAAAGGACCCAACCATGGTATGCAGTGAGGTGTTCTTTCCGATGAGAGTTTTTTAGAGTGAAGTATTAGTGGTCCCGACCCAACCACGTTGAAGTGTGGATTGGGGGTGTTTCGTGTGTTTTGACTAATCGACCTGAGGAGGCTTCATTCGTGTGTCATGAATAACCCGACTCGAGAAGATTTAACGAAGTTACACCCGACGAAGTTAAAGCAGTATGACGTATGCTCTACCTAGGAATGAGTGTATCTAGAAGGCTAATGATGAAATAATAAATCAACATATCACATGGAGTTGTGAGTCCAATCAGCCGCTAGAGGTCACCATAGGCCGATGCATCATCGGAGAAGATGGCTTGAGTGATGTCAGAAGGGACGGTGGATGCAGTGGATAAAAGAGGTAATGATGACTAAGTGATGTAGGGTGACGTCAGGGTCGGTTGCAAATGTGATTTGAGAACCTATATAAAGGGGTTGAAATCATTGTAGAGAGGTTGGTTCTTTTAGTTGGAAAATTGAGAAATAGAGAAAATTATAATTTGAGAGCAAGAGTACTAAGAGAAGTCAGTGATAAAAATAGAAAGTGAGTCATGAACGCGACCACGTTGTGAGAAGTAAATTGTGCAATCAGAACTCAATGAGTTATTTCTATTGTGTCTTGTGCAATTCCTATTTTATCAGCTCGGGTCGGTATTTACCCCGAGCATAATAAAATCAAATCCTATTTTCCCCCGTGGATGTAGGTTGGACCCACTCTCCGCCGAATCACGTTAAACCTTGTCTCTATGTGTTTACAGGTCTCTTACAAGTTTGTGCGGTTCCCACAACCAAACAAATTCACAGGTGATGGAGGTTTATTCGATGGCTAATTCCAAATCTTGCCCTTGAAAAAAAAATGCCATCAACAATGGGTAATAATCATCAGTTTCTTTTCGTCCTCCTCTAATTCACTCAGCCCCATACTATTTGTGTTTAATGTTGTTGTTAGATATGTGTTATTTATCAATTTCAACATGCATTATTTGGTTTAATCTCATTAACATGCAATCAAGGAAATAAATATGAAAACTTAGGAAAACCTGGAATTGTGTTAAAGAATGTGATAATCTTAAAACCAAGCCGAGTTGTCTTTGTCCTTAAGAACTTATTAGCTCTGCCTCGGTGCTCTACGCATGTTTTATTGCTAATTTTCTTACAGGATTACTTAATTGCTTCTTGTAGAAGGGCACTCATTTCTCCAAGAGCTTGAACAAGGACAAATGGTGGAAACTCTCTCTATGAATTGACTCTCTAAACAATGTATATGTTATGAATGTTTTTGGATTTGTGTGAAAGAATGAATAATTTACAGTGAAGCCAAAGACCCCCTTTTTATAGGCATGGAATGGTGCCTTTATGGGCACCCTTTGGTATAGGGTGTAACACTCCTAAGAGTTATACCTATTTCTTATGCCATTTGAATCATAAAGACACATACTTTCACTTTAGTGGATATGTCCCTTCATATTTATGTCTTTCCCATAAGACACTTCTTAAGGGACATGTCTCTCATACACTTTTAGTATATATATTAGAGAATTTCTAACAAATGCTCGAGTGTCACGTGTGAACAAGAACATAAAAAGGGCACTGGCTTCATTGTTAGTTGAGTTTCATGGCGAGTAACAAAAGTTGAAGCTTCTTTAAGCCATCCAGATATCTATTTGTAGTATAAATCCATGTTGATGTGTGTTGGGAAGTTGGATATATACTAATACTTAGTGTAGGGACGGCATGAGCCGTATACGAGTTTTAAAATATATAGCCTCGTGCACAAAAGAAATGGGTATTAATTTTAATTTTTAATTTTTAAATTTGGGCCCAAAAACTTAGTGTAAGTCACTTTATTGTAGGATTTATATAATAATAGACATTGTATATTATTCGTATAAGATCACCGATCGTCATTCTCAAAGGATAGTCTAATTGACTTAACTCTTGCAATGGAAGAAATAGGTCACATGTTCTAATCCCAAGGAATATATGTAATTTGGATTTAGGTGGGATAAGGGTGTAATATTTATTATTCAAGGAAGAGACTTATACTCAATGTGTGTAAAGTTTCTCATATAATCTGCTTAATTACAGAGGGTATGTTTTGTAGCAAATTCCAATGCTGATAGCATGAACTATTCTGGTAGTAATTAACCATGCAAAATGCTAATTGCACTTCATAAACTCGGCCATATGTTGTTGCAGCAAGCGAGTTGCTTCAGATTCAGGGTAAAAAACATGAAACACATGCGACTCGCCCTTGGCTTCCACGAGTCTCACCTCTTTAACCCCTTTGTCCTGCAAAAACTCTGCATACATGACACCCCTTTCCTTCAAAAAATCCAAGCCAGCCACATAAACTGCTACTGCTGGAAACTGACTCCATTCTTTCTTAGACATATCTTGTTTCTCAAAATTACATCCAAAATAATCGCGGTTTGACCCTTCTGGAATGCTTAGTCTCCAGAACATATCATTCGAAGCCACATCTCCTGATGCGCCATCAGCCATTTCATTTTGAGTTCTCTGTTCGCTGCCAAAATAAGGATGTATTAGTAACAACCCTTTTATTTTAGCACTAAGTGATTTGCTCCTCATTGCTCGAATACCAACTTGATGTGCAATGTTCCCTCCTGCACTGTCACCTGAGAGAAACAGGCGACGAAGATCAGCTTGTGCAAGCCATGGATCACATTTGACTTGGTAACATAACCATTCAAGTGAATAGTAACAATCATCATAAGCTATAGGGAGGCGATTCTCTGGTGCCAAGCGATAATCAATGGAAACGACAATGCATTTAGATTCTATAGAGAAGTCGCCAAGGAAATGATGGTAGCCAAGCCATGAAGTTGAGCCAATGCAAAAACCACCACCATGAAAGTAAACCAAGACAGGAAGCTGGCTAGATGTTGCCAAAGAAGGAATATCAGGAAGGAATATTCTTCCGGTTATTGGCTTTGATGGGTCAATGGTCACATCCTTGAACTTGTAGCCTTTAAATGATTCACTTGAGGAATGAACTATATCAGGAGAAAAGCGTTTTACAGAACCATCAGCAAAGACTTGGAGAAAGCCTGGTGCTTCGGCCACTATGGACATTTTTTTCTTTTATTTTGGTGAATGTGTGGAGGCCTTTAAGTGTCATGTAAAAGTTTGAAGAGCTTGATGGGTTATATAGGTTCATTGAGTAACTTAAGACTCAGCCTCCCTTTCTCGTTAAAGTTAAAAAAAATTGTGAATGTTAGGTGCTTCATGTAAATTGTGTAAAAAGATTCCTCAAGAGTGACAATAGTTGAAGAAGCAGAAGATCAGAAGCATCAAAAAGTCGTGGGTGGTACTATTTGATGTTTGGTTGCAAGATTTGGTGAAAGGTTGATGCTTGATTGAAGGAAGTTCGGTGACCAATAGATAAACTGCTTGGGATAACTAGCATCATTGGAAATAATAACAATGAAGGGGGTATTATATAGGTGCCTTATTTTTTATGCTTGTCCATAAGAGCATCCAATAGGTTCTAAACCTATCCCCTCCAGCCCGAAAATCTACTCCTGTAACATTAAAGAGATCCATCCATATATCCATAATTTTTTGAAATAATATGACTTGAATATGTCGGGGGCTCGAATTAATGTCCTTGATAATTGTTGAGGACATAGTACCACTAACCTGCTTAATGAACTTGTATAACTATCAAAATTATCTAGATACCACCTAGAGATTGTCCCACGGGTTTTCTCATTGGCTCCTTGAAAGAAATGTATCCAGAACCACACTAGACTGCCATCATAATGTTATGGATCCATATATGAGTAATAATCCAATCTCATTACAAAGCTTTTTGATGTAAATGAATAAAACATATCATAAATCCATACAGATAGTAAACATTTGGGGTCATAATTCAATCAACAAGGGTAATTTCGCCATTCCGAAAGGAGACCTATTTGGTGTAAATGAATAAACTATGTCCTTGCTTGAGAAATCATAAAAACGCAAGGACCATGATGAAAAAATAGTAGCGCGACGCCAGGTAGGGTGTCTTACCTACAACAGAGCCCTGTCCACTGAGCCACAGGCTCATGTTGATGACACAAAATATAGTCTATCAAAACAAAAAAGACCGAATATATTAATACTCAAAAGCCAAATGCATCACTCAGTATACAGATTAGATCAAAACCAAATCCTGCTAGTAATGAAATTTTTCTACAGGAACGGCTACCATGTATCAAAGGAGGTGGTATATCATGTGCCGGGTGTATATGTCATCTCTCTCACAGCAGGCGGGCTCCACAACTGTGCGGGGCCCGTCTGCTGTGAGAGAGATGTCAGATACACCCGGCACATAATATAATTTTCGGTATCAAAGAGCAAAAGTATTTAAACATACAATACTCGTGTAGGTATCTGTCCTCAGTTAATGTATTTTAGAGATTGAAAAAAAAAGTAAAGGCAAAAGGGGGAAAGAAGTGCAAAAGTTATGAAACTATTTGGCTGCTTGTTCAAGGACAGGAACTTTCTTCCAGTCATCTTCCACAGCACTGCTTTGCAAAGGAGGTAATGAAAACATGCTTACTGTTGAACTTCCAGATCGAATCTCCTTCAAGACACGCAGCGCGGACAATGTCAGTTTCATGTACATACTCTCCATGTGCTCAATCTCTGCAAGCTCTTTGGAACCTGGGAGAGGCCTCTCACTATTCTCAGTAGGAGTTTTGGAGTCTGAGCTTCCTTTGAGTTCAGTTCCTACAGATGAGGCTGATGGTTCATCCATGGAAAAGAGTTGATCAAGCACTGTCTCGCACTCCTTCACAAGCTTGTTAAGCACATCAGTTGTATAGAATGGTGTTGCAAGACTTTTTTGATGAAGGGCAAGCGAATAAGAGCACCAGTTCGCTTGTCATATTTCTTCAATATCTTCACTAATCCTGCAGAAGGCAGATCAGGATCAAAAGAGGAAATTTTCTCTCTCCTAACTTCCATGTCTATAAAAGAATCTAAGTCAAAAGAATCAACAAGCTGCCGGATTATTTTTTCCTCTAATACATACTTTCTATTTCTCAATTTTGATCTTATGCATTGCCCAAGTCTTGTCTAAATATATGTTGTTAAGACTAGTCCTGCAACTTCAAGCAAGCAGCCAATAGCCATGTATGACAATACGTCCAACTCTAAAGGCTTGTTTTATTTCAATTACCACAAGTTGGCCACAAAAAATATAGGCATATTTCTCAACATATAGTTTATTCAGACAAAAGAGAATCCTTCACTTCACCAAAAAAAAAAGATCTTAACAAGTATGGACTCTTTTAACTTTTAAATTATATACAATACCCCATCAATACTACAGTAAAAATCCATGAAATCCCATTATGAATTAAAACTATAAGAGAGAACACTTCCCATGTCTCAAATTTTGGACTTAAAACTAAGTAGACTGATCAAGAGGAAGAAAAATACCTGTGTAATTAAGAGCACTGTAATTTTCTAACAAAACCATCTCCCCATGAAAATCAACTATCTCACTCCCTGCTTTCATCAACTCTTCATTTCTATCCTTGGCCTTCGCTACCCTATCTTGCAATTCCTGCATTTCAATCACACACAGAATTATTTATATTTTCAGCATACAATGAAGCATCAATTCCCTTCCTCATCACATACACAGCATATAAGTAAAAGAATTGCAAAAGTAACAGAAAGCAATTAAAACTTTGTACACAAATGTAGTCGCAGGCTTCTAATTCCATCCAAATTCAATTCTATACAAAAGTTCCACTTAAATCATGTGACAGGAAACACATTTAACCATTAACAAGAATAACAGAGCCATTTGTCCGCTTTGGGGTACCACAAAGAGGCCTGAGCCTATTTCCCCGCAAGTTTTTTTCTCATGGAGGAGGCCTCCCCCTTTTTGCGAAGTACATGGTTTGAACCATGACACTTGAAGCCAAGAAGGATCTTCTTTCAATGAAAGGAACCATCAGGCTATATTGAAATAGCCTGCCTGGCTTCAAGTGCCTGGGTTCGAACCTTGTATTTCACAAAAAAAGGGAGAATCTTCCTCTGTGAATAAAACCATGGGGAAACGGGGGGGCTCAGGCCCTTTGTGGTACTAAAACGTGACATACAAAACAAACCCATATGCTTGGTTCAGTGAAAACAAATAAAACATAAAGAAAACAAACACAATTTGCTCATCCTTCTAGCCATAAATTTCGAGCATATTATATTCAAGACAATAATTTTATTCCACGATTTCTAATAAAAACTAAAATTTTAAAACAAATTAAAGAAAATATGTATATATACCATACCTTCCATTTGATAACATACTCCTCTTCCTTCTCAACAAAAAATGCATTAAACTTCTCCATCTCATCCTCCAACAGCTTCACAAAAACATTCACCTCCTTACTACTCGCGCAATCTCCGCCGTCCGTTTTCTCCGGAACCTCTAATCTGGGCCGTTTATTGCTACCACCATCGCAATCCGACTGCCGCTGCTGCTCAGGATAGATCAATTTCAACTGCTTCTTCAAATCCTTGTACGACAAGAAATTGTCTCGCCATTCAGGTAACGTCTCTTCGATCAATACGCTTAAACTCTTCCAAAATTTCATCTTCCGTGCGGTTTAATTTCTCGTTTTTGTCCACGGCGAAAAATGATATTTGATTCGATGTAGCAGGTCGTATATAAATGACTGACAGAGGATAATGGAATTGTATTTTTTTTATATGGGTCCACGAATTTGGAATATTCGTCGGATTTTGCATTTGGGAATTGAGAATATGCTCTCTATTTGTCCCTCTCTTTTATAAATTCCCCTTATTTTTTATAATATATCTCATTACCGCCAACTTCCCCCAAAAAAAACAAAAGATTTTTATAATTTTATCCTTGAATATATTTGTTGTAAATTAGATAGTACCCAACACTTATTTTTTTATATTTTAACTTATCCCACATTGATTAGGGATAATAATATTAACCTAAATCTATCTCTATAAATAGAGAGTAAATCTTGTATAATTGAATCATCTCAAAAATCAATAAGAAGAAAAGCTTGCAGCTTTACAAGGTATTATTTTCTTCATTTTTTCTCTTATTTTATAACACGTTATCAGCACGAGAAGTTCTTATTTTATTTTTTTTTAAAGCGAACCTGAAGTTTCGCAAACAACTGTTGCATCAGCACGATTAATTTCTATTTAAGTTTTTCTTTTAAAAAAAAAAATTGATGATCAAAAGCCAAATCCATCGGCCCGAAGCCATGAATTAGATCATGATAATATGATTATCATGATATACGGCATTGATCAATAAAGTCGAATTATGGTTGAATCATCATCCATCACCATGAGAATAAGGCTAGAAGTCGATTAATATCAAAAAAAAAAAAAAAAACTAAATCCATCGGCCAGAAGCCAAAATCGTGATAATGCACACTTGATCATGAAAACGTCATCATCTTCATGTCTTGTTTCGAGGTTGGTGTTGATTATTTTGATGAAGCCTAAAGCTAAATCATTTTGATGAAATCATCATCATTGGCCCTGCCTCATGTATTACAATACCATGATTTTAAACCATCTGATTTTCTGAAATTACTTTGATTATGGCTTTTGAAGCCAAACAAAAGAAATTGACAGCAATGTTGATGTGCTACTGATTTTGTGAATCAACTTGAAATTTCTATTATAAATAATTCAGAACCTTAAGTTTTGAATTTTAAATTTAAAATTAGAATCTGCAGTTCTAATTCACTATGTTATTCCTTCATTATTGCAATTTGAAGTTTTGCTGTATAAATAATTCAGAATTTGAAGTTCTAAATCTCAATATTAGAACCTGTAATTCTGATTCAGAACCCGAAGTTCTGAATCTCAATATTAGAACATGTAGTTCTGATTCAGAATCTGAAGTTCTGAATCTCAATATTAGAACCTGTGGTTCTGATTCAGAACCCTAAGTTCTGAATCTTAATATTAGAACATGTAGTTCTGATTCAGAACTTGAAGTTCTGAATCTCAATATTAGAATTAGAATTCATAGTTCTGATTCAGAACCAGAAGCTCTGAATCTCAATATTAAAATTAGAACCTGTAGTTCTGATTCAGAACCTGAAGTTCTAAAACTCAATATTAAAATTAGAACCCGTAGTTCTAATTTACAACCTGAAGTTATGAATCTCAATATTAAAATTAGAACTCGTAGTTCTAATTCATAACCTGAAGTTCTAAATTTTAATCTTAAAATTATAACTTGTAGTTATAATTAACTATGTTATTATTTTATTTATTATTAGTTTAACAAATTAATTATTTTTATAAGTATGCTCTGTGGTTGCTATTAATTTGGATCCTCCACATCAGAAAATAAAAAGTGGATCTCTTTTTAATTTTATAGTTTATTTTAATTTCTTTCATAAATCTGATTAACTATAAGAGAAAATTAGAACCTGAAGTTCTAAATTCATTAATTAATTATCAGATTAGAACCTGCAGTTCTAAATCTAGAAAATAATTATAAGACCCGAAGTTCTATAATTACACTACAATTAAAGAACTTGAAGTTCTAATCTCAATCAATCAAACTTTAGATTAAAACTTGCAGTTTTAAATCTTCCATGGAACCTGAAGTTCCGAATCTTTAATATCATATTTATGAACTTGAAATTCTAAATATTAATGTTATCAATCGGAAATTACAGTTCTGAAATATAATTGCATTTTAGAACTTGATGTTCTAAATAATAATGTAAGAATAGAACTTGAAGTTCTAGGTCAACGAATTATTTTTCAAGAGAACCTGAAGTTACAAATATGTATAATTTTTAGTTTATACATATTTATGTGATGTTTTTAATTTTTATATTATATTATATTTCCTATTGTATATTTATTCTTTTGAATTATATATTTATGTGACATGAATTTTTACTTTACAAGGATATGGATCCTACAAATAAATTATATGTTCTGGAAAATAAATGTGGGGATGTATGCTTGGCTGATAGTGAAACCACACACACTATCCTTCGAGATAAAAAATACTTCTTGGATGTAAAATTACGTAAAGGAAAGGTAAACACTATATCTGGGCCTATAGACCTAATTGAAGGCTCTGGAAGAGCCATAATCTTATTAGCAAGTGGAACAAAATTATACATTGAAAATGCTCTATATTCAGGCAGGTCCAGTAGAAATCTGCTAAGTTTCAAAGATATTCGCAGAAATGGGTATCATATTGAAACTTTAGATGAGAACAAAATAGAATATATATGTATTACCAAAAATATCTCAGGTAAGAAATATATATTGGAAAAACTTCCAGCTTTCTCATCTGGATTGTATTATACAATCATAAATGCAATAAAAAGTCGTGTAGTGATGAACCAGAAGTTCAATAATCCAAAGATTTTTATGTTATGACATAATCGTCTTGGTCATCCAGGAACTACGATGATGCGTAGAATAATTGAAAATTCCAATGGGCATAAATTAAAGAACCAGAAGATTCTATTGACAGATGAGATCAATTGCACTGCTTGCTCACAAGGCAAACTTGTGATACGCCCATCTCCATCTAAGATTGCTCTTGAATCCCCATCATTCTTACAAAGGATTCAAGGAGACATTTTTGGACCAATTCATCCACAAAGTGGACCTTTCCATTACTTTATGGTTTTAATTGATGCATCTGCACGATGGTCTCATGTTTGTTTGTTATCCACACGTAACATTGCATTTGCAAAACTACTTGCCATGATGATTAAATTAAAGGCACAATTCCCAGATTATCCAATCAAAACCATAAGATTAGATAATGCTGGTGAATTTACATCCAAGACATTTGATGACTACTGTACATCAGTTGGAATCGATGTTGAACATCCAGTTCCACATGTACATACACAAAATGGATTGGCAGAATCATTGATCAAGCGAATTCAGGTAATTGCACGCACTTTATTGTTACAATCTCAATTACCAATTTCTAAATGAGGTCATGCTATACTACATGCAGCTGCATTAATTCGCCTTAGACCCACAGCTTATCATCAATATTCTCCCATCCAACTTGTTCTTGGTCACTAACCAGATATTTCTCATCTACGCACTTTTGGTTGTGCTGTATATGTTCCAATTTCACCCCCACAACGTACAAAGATGGGACCTCAACGTCGTTTGGGGATATATATTGATTTTAATTCACCTTCCATTATCAGATATTTGGAACCTTTAACGGGTGATCTATTTACCGCATGTTTCGCGGATTGTCATTTTGATGAGACAATTTTTCCACCATTAGGAGAAAAGAAAGAGCCTCCAGAAGTAAGGCATGAACTTTCTTGGAAAGTTCCTACCATGTGTCACTTAGATCCTCTCACCAGCCAATGTGAAAATGAAGTGCAAAGGATAATCCATTTGCAACAAATTGTAAAATCAATTACCAGATGCATTTACAGATGCTGCAAAAGTAACCAAGTCTCATATACCAGCTGCTAATACACCAGCTCGGGTGGTTATTCCTATTGAACAATCTAGTGTAAATGCAGCTAATGAATCATCTATTACACGTTAGAAACGTGGTAGACCACTTGGTTCTAAAGATACTATTCCCCGGAAGAGGAAAATGAGAGATTCAGATCTTGTTGAAAATAATGCTCGAGCAATGACTATACCCACATCTTCTCAATCTTTAGTTCCAAAAGAACTGACAGTCCCTGAAGAGATACCAACCCCTGAAGAGGTTCAAAATTCCAAAAATGAAGAAAAGTCTACAAATTATACTTATACAAGAGAACTGTGGGATAGAAAGAAAATAGTCATCGACAATGTGTTTTCATACACAGTAGCTACTGAAATTACAAATGATTTTGAACCTCAAACTGTCGATGAATGTAGACAAAGACATGATTGGCCTAAATGGAAAGAAGCAATTCAAGCAGAATTGACTTCTTTAGCCAAACGTGAAGTATTTGGACCCGTAGTCCAGACACCTGAAGATGTCAAACCTGTTGGTTACAAATGGGTATTTTTACGAAAACGTAATGAACATAATGAAATCATTAGATATAAAGCGTGACTAGTTGCACAAGGTTTCTCGCAGAGACCAGGTATTGACTATGAGGATACATATTCTCCAGTGATGGATACCATTAGGTTTCGATTTTTAATCAGTCTGGCAGTCAATGAAAGATTGGACATGCGTCTTATGGACGTAGTGACAGCATATTTGTATGGGTCACTTGATACTGATATTTACATGAAAGTCCCCGAAAGATTGAAAATGTCTGAAGCATATAAATCAATTGATCGTAAAATATGTTCAATCAAGTTACAACGATCTTTATATGGATTGAAACAATCTGGACGCATGTGGTATAATCGTTTTAGTGAATATTTGATGAAAGAAGGATATATAAATGATCATATCTGCCCATGCGTATTTATTAGAAAGTCCGAAATTGGATTTGTCATTATAGCAGTATATGTCGATGATATGAACTTAATTAGAACTCCTGAAGAGCTTCTAAAAACTGCTGAATACTTGAAAAGAGAATTTGAGATGAAAGACTTGGGAAAAATAAAATATTGTCTCGGCTTGCAGATCGAGCATAAAACTAACGGAGTATTTATCCATCAGTCTGCATATATTGAAAAAATTCTCAAACGTTTCAACATGGATAATGCTAATTCATTAAGTACTCCTATGGTAGTCCGATCTCTCGATCCTAAAAAAGACCAATTTCGTCCTAAAGAAGATAATGAAGAGATACTTGGTCCAGAAGTACCATATCTTAGTGCAATTGGTGCCTTGCTGTATTTAGCTCAATGCACCAGACCAGATATTGCATTTTCTGTTAATTTATTGGCAAGATTTAGTTCTGCGCCAACTCGAAGACATTGGAATGGTGTCAAACATATCTTTCGTTATCTTAATGGCACTAATGACTTGGGATTATTTTATTCAAATGAGCCAACACAAAATCCAGGCATTATTGGTTAAGGTGATGCAGGATATCTCTCTGACCCTCATAAGGCACGTTCACAAACGGGGTATGTTTTTACCTATAATAATGCAGCAATTTCATGGCGATCTACAAAACAGTCTTTTGTTGCTACCTCATCTAATCACTCAGAGATACTTGCATTACATGAAGCAAGCAGAGAGTGTATATGGTTAAAGTCACTTATACATCACATTCAGAGCACATGCAACTTAAATTCTGCCACAAATATTCCAACAGTTATATATGAAGATAATGCGGCATGTATTGCACAAATCAGAGGAGGGTACATCAAGGGAGACAGAACTAAGCACATCTCACCTAAATTCTTTTATACTCATGAGCTCCAGCAGAGCAACCAAATTGATGTCAATCAAATAAGATCAACCGATAATTTTCCAGAGTTATTTACTAAAGCTTTACCGACATCAACATTTGAGAAGCTTGTATATAGCATTGGCATGCGCCGACTAAGCAAATTATCTTGATAATATTGCATCAGGGGGAGCATAATCATTGACATCAAGAAATATTGTTGGATAAAAGCGCATTGTACTCTTTTTCCTTCGACCAGTTTTTTTTCCCATTGGGTTTTACTGGCAAGGTTTTAATAAGGCAGTGTTAGATCAATTATTGTAAAATTAAAGTGATGGGTCCCAAGAGGGAGTGTTGTAAATTAGATGGTCCCAACACTTTTTTTTATGTTTTAACTTATCCCACATTGATTAGGGATAATAATATTAACCTAAATCTATCTCTATAAATAGAGAGTAAATCTTGTATAATTGAATCATCTCAAAAATCAATAAGAAAAAAAGCTTGCAGCTTTACAAGGTATTATTTTCTTCATTTTCTCTCTTATTTTATAACAATATTAACATAATAGTTGATTGTTTTTGTTTTGTTTATTAAATACTAAAAATATTAGAGAAAACATCATATATAATAATTAGATATCGCAATGAGATAGGTTAGGTCAATATTATCAATCCAACTCCCATCCTCGGTATATAATTGGTAGAAATGGTTCCGGTTCGGAATCGGAACCAAACTAGATTTGGAATAAAAAATTTTCGATTCGGTTACGATTTATCCCCGACTAAACCGGTTCCAGCGATTCGAATCGAAACCGTTGAAATTGTTCAGTTCCAGCCAATGGCGTAACCAGAAAATGAAGTTAGTGGGGGTAAAGTTATGGAAAATAAATATGAATAAAAAAAATATACAAAATAATTATATTTATATTGATATGTTAATATTTTATACATAACAACTATCCACGACTTGTTTTAGTAAAAGAATGACTATAAATATATAAATAAATTAGAAGTCAATAACCAAACTTAAACATAAACATTGTTATTTTTATTTTTATTTAAATGTAATGGAATTCATATTCTTTTGCAAATGGAAAAACACATAAATAAATGAATTTAAAATAAAAAATAGTCAATTATCTATACACATACAAATTAAATATAATGATCTAAACAAATTCAAGGTTATCATTTATTTTAGACATGTTTAAGAAATGAGATTGATTAAAAAATATTTTGGAAATTTTTTAAATAATTTGAGTTTGGGTCTACATATTATGTTAAAAAATACAACTTAAAAAATTAAAAAATAATATATTTATGGGATAATTTATAAAATATATATATAAAAAAAAATAGTTCTCCCACTAGTCCCCATGTGGATCCGCCACTGGTTCCAGCGGTTCTACGGTGGAACCGTTTTTAATTTTTTTTAAAAAAATCATTATTAAAAAGTGTAAAAAAAAAAATCAGAACGGAACCGGAACCGTTTGGTTCGGTTCCGATTCCGATTCCGGTTCCACATAAGGTTCGGTTCCGAACCAGAACTAAACTGGACTGGTGGTTAGGGGTGGGCATCGGATCGGGTCAAATAAGATCTGGTCCGATTTGATCGGACCGAATCAGATCGAATATGATTATTTAATCCGATCGAATAGAGATGTAGTGGTTTGACGGATTTCAGATCTGATTTTGATTTTTTTTTTCTTTTAATTAATATGCAAAACGTCGTCGTTTTGGAGTATCCTAAACGACGTCATTTTGTATATTAAACCTAAGATAATTAGGGCCAACTTCGAACATGGTCTTTACTTTTCAGTTTTCCTCTTTAGTTCAGTACACCGCCGGCACCGAGAGACAACAAATCTAAGAATCAGACTTCAACCATAACCAATCTTCAAAGTTCAAAACTTCAAATCTTCATTATGTTAGGGTTGATGCTTAAAGTGTCAATCCGGATCTTATTTATGTCCGATTCATAAATACGAACAATTCAATTTTCCATAATATTACTTAACTAATGGTAGCACCTCTTGTCTTTTATACACATATTCGATCTAATTGCGATTCGATATCTAATTATGATTAGATTGAAACTAAATCTGATTTAGTGATATGTGTATATTAGACAAAGACCTGAGGATTTACAACGTAGTGCTTAGTTACAATGTAGTTCGTAATTGACATTGGGAAGCGATACTATCAATAGTATATCCTTAAATAAAGTTCTTGTTGGACAGTTATGACCCATAGCGTCACTGTTTGTAAAAGAGATTGTGTTTTTGTACAAAATTAACTATGTTACAATGAAATTGCCTTTTACCGTTTTGTAATTTATTTACTTTGATATATAAATGGTAGAAGTCCTTATGATTAATTCCAGATTGAGATGATATGAGACAGTATCAATCCATAAAGGTTTAATCAATAAACATCTCTAATCGTAGTATTATCGAGACTGGACATCGATAATGCGATATAAACTAGTATTGCACTTGTGCGCGTTGTGAGGGCATAACGACATAGTTCTCATATATTTAAGTATTGGATACTTATGCAAGTGCGATAGGAGGTCGTGTTTTACCGATGGTACGGAAAACAGCTTCGCTCTGGATAGACCCCGCGGAATTCCATTGGTAGTATATCTATGTGTCTATAGGAGTCCGCTTCAGGGTAGATGTATTTGGTTTTAACCTGAGACTTGTATTGCTAGTACTTGCGACTATCGATACGCTTTGGTTTTGGTCGTCCAGGACTTTAACAGGTTCTGTGTTCGCCTCTTTTGGGTTTATTGAGAATCGTAGTGTATTGGGTGATGTCAAGACGGAAGTATCACTTCAGACATATGGAGATGATGATCACGTAGGGATTCAGAACTAGTTCTCTATTGTATTGCAACCATCGGGATAATATGACCAAGTCAGGATTATCCGATTCAAAGAGACTAATTACTTGATATCTGATATGTGCTTCGTACGGGGCAGACACTATTCCAGCCCCAGGCCTTGCACGTGAACATCCGATACTAGATCGCTACACATAATACTACGGTATACTACGCCTGATATAGATCGTATATTCCATTAAGAATATTTCTGGAGAACTGGGTAGGCATGGCGCTTTGCTAGAAGCCAATCTTGTCTTGTAAATCAGTAAAAATGTAGTACGAGGTATGTACGTGTTCGAATAGTCCGACGATATCTAGGGATCTCTTGGGTCGCTTCCCGAAGATTCACCGATGATGTATGATTCGAGCTTAATTAATATGAGATTAATTACGGAGAGATTTTATCTGGGATAAAATACTATTTGAAGAGAGAGAAATGATTAATTTGGAATTAATCGATAAAATAATATATTCGATATATTAAACGAAATTAGATTTCGACGCGAGATTAAAATTGGATTTTAATTCGGGCAAACGAGTTAATTTAGAATTAATTCATTAGGGACGTGAATAGTAATTTTGCTAGGCATAATTATTCAACTAAATTCGATTTAATTACGCCGCGATGAAAGTTCGTTAATTCGGAATTATCAAACTCGAGCCCGATAGTATTTACGGGCCCACTCGCATTTTGAATCGATTGGGGCCAACATGTCACATCAACCATCACATCACTTATCACTTTAAAGTAGCTTTTTGGTGATGGGTTTTGGGGAGTAAGGTGAAGGCTTGTTCAACACTCAACCTTGATGTCATGATCGACCTTTACCAAACCATGTTTGGTATATCAAATATTTTGATTTTTGAAATCATTTACACAATTTCAATTTCTCTCTCTCATTGCCGAATTGGACTAAGCAAAACACTCTCTCATTTTCTTTCTTCTATTGGCCGAAAATTGGAAGGAAGTAAGTGAAAAATTGTGGCAACTTTTCAAAGGGCTAGCACTCATCAAAGAATCAATACAAAGTGTGAGGGAAACCAACACAAGAGCTTGGAATCTTCAAAAGCTTGGAGCTTGATCATCTTCTTCCTTCGACCACCTTGGCCGAACCTAGAGGGAGTTTTTGGGCATTTGACGCATCCTAAAACCGATCATTGTAAGTGTGTTTCTGCCACTCTTCTTTGTGTATTCATTCCATTTCAATGCTTAATTTGATCTTGGGACAAACCTAAAAACCCAACAGTGGTATCAGAGCCATTTTGAGCATGAAATGAATTAGGGTAAAATTTGGGTAAAATCAATTTGAGCATGATTTGATAAAATTGATTGATTGAGTATGCTTGAATGATGATGTATTGAAGTTGTATATGATCAATTTCATGAAATATTGATTGGATCAAATCTTTGCCCATACATTGGCTTGGCCGAATGCATCTTACCCTTATAAGTCATGGTATTTTTTGTTCTTTTGATCATTGGATGACTTGAAACACTTGGGAATGTTGATTTAAATTCAATCGGATTGAAAACGAAATCGAACAACAAAAACCCTACAATGCCGTGAGCTTTAGAGCATGTAATGAGATGATTTTTTATTCAAAAAATGTTGGACATAAGCTGAACAAATGAACACATAATTAGTTGATTAAATTTGTATTTTGGAAATATTAATTTAGATTATAAATTGATTTATTACACTTTGGTTAATTGAATTATAAAATTTGGAATTTTAAAATTTGATTAAATGGGCTTGATTTTGAATTAGGCTTGTAATTGTTGTATTTGGGCCTAATGGGCTTGGTTGGGCCAAGTTGGTTTAGGCCAATTGGATTGGATCCATATTAGGCATAAATCATTCCATTAAGTCCAAATATGACAAATGGGCTTTAAAAGTTTAATTGGGCCGAAATTGGTTTCTTGGCAAATGAGGTTGATTCCTTAATTAGGCTTGGTAATTGGGTTTGACCCATATTGACCAAAGCCCATGCCTTATGAAATCAATTGAAAGCCCATCGGGCTTTAATTAAACAACATTGGATGTTAGTTGGGCTTTGAGACCCGATTAGATTATATTTAGAATCTAAGTCATTAAAGCGCATTTAAAAGTGTAGTTATTTAATTTGGAATTAAATAAATGAATTAGTATTGAATACGAATTAAATTAGATTTAACGAGTATTTCGATATAATTCAAGAATTCGTACTTTGAGTACTTATTCTCAAACGAGTTGGACTCGCGCAAATCAAATCATTGTTTGAACATTGGATGATCACTAATATTCAAAGATTAATTAATTTGATTAGATTGATTGAATAACATGCTTGAATGAATACATGGATGAAAGAATGAATAGCGTATATCGGACGGATATTAGAAGGGAAAGGACAATTTTGGAAATTGTTGTAAATTTAGAATTTATTAAATTGGACCTGCGTGTCCAGCCTTATCTCTCATTGATTCTTTGTATTATCCTCTCACCGAATTTCCCTCAATGTTAATGAGGTTTCTCTTATTGTATTATGTAATTGGGTAGAAGTAGAATAGTGCTAGCCGGGGAGAGGAAATGGAGTGATTTGTTCTAGGAACAATCTGTTAAATATCCATCCGCATATCGTTATTAATTTACTTATTGCACCTTATTATGCTTTTAGAATGCATGCTTAAGGGTGTATGATGAGACCTAACAAAGATAATTAATTGGTTGCCAATTACGCGAAAAACCCTCAAAATAAATTAAGCGTTTTTCATTCCATTGAGTGATTCTTACTCAAGATCCAAAATTGGCATTGATTTGTTGGCCAAAGTCAAGACCTTTGTCAATTACGGATGTGTTTGAATCATGAAGGCTTTGTTCCACATCGGTGTCTTGTCCAAGTTGTGATTTGTTGGCCAAAGTTAAGATCACTTCTTGTCCATCGACATTGATTACGAAGCTTTCCATATCAATGGGTCCCGCTTAACTGGAATTATTAAGCTTGTTATGCCAAAGCCAAGGCTTAGTTGATTCAGAGGAAAAAGGTTAGGCATATATATTGGATATATTGGCATATATATTGTATATATGTTTCGGACTTGGATGTCCACCTACCGGATCTAGGAATTGGATAAGATCCAATTGATCTTCGAGATCTATCTAGTTAAATATCATACAGCTTGTTGGTCAAAGTCAAGGTTGTGTGTTATTTAACGGGATCCTAGCCCACTAGGAAACTGGGTTTCCCGAGTACTCGACAGAGAGTTAGAGGCTCGCCGAAAAATAGTGGGAGGCTAGTATTGAATTTGCAATTTCAATCATATACTTAGCTTTACGCGCTTTCAAATTATTTCGTCAAAATTATTTTATTAGTTGGACTAATATAATGTTATTTTCCTTGTAACAGTTAGACTGTACCCATATATCGTTGATTAGATAGTTGGACTATCGTAATCAAGATGACGGGAAAGGGCAGTGTCCGAGACATTATCATGGGCAAAAATGTCTTCAATGACACGAACTTTTCAGATTGGGAAATGAATTTCAGTATAGTACTGGGATCCGAGAGGCTGCTATATACTATAGAGAGTCCTCTTAGGCCTAAGCCTAGACCTGATCAGTTACTTGAGCTGGAGCTTTGGAACACTTGGAGTGGGTTCATCATGAACTATAACATGATGAACCAAGATGATACTCTTGGAGAGTTGATGTCTATTCTGAAGGAAGCTGAGAATGAGCTACTCAATGGCAAGAAGCGCGAGGCGTACTTTGCTTCAACATCTCAGTCTCCCAAGGCTTGGCCTAAGGCGACTGGTGGTGTAAAAAAAAGAAGCATAAGAAGAAGGGCAAAGGCAAAGCGTCAAAGGGTTCTGGGAAACCCAAGGACAAATCTCAGGATGTATGCCTCCAGTGTGGCAAGCGGGGTCACTGAAAGCGTGACTGCCGCGAGTACAAGGCGCTCCAGAAGGAGATTAAAGCGGGCAAGGCACCAACTTACGGTATGTTTGTTATTGAAATAAACATGACTACTTCTAGTTTTAAAAATTAGATCTTTGATTCTGGTTGTGGTACTCATATATGTACTGATGTGCAAGATCTGCGGATTAGCAGGACACTGGCCTCAGGGGGAGATTGATCTACGCATCGGAAATGGGGCACCAGTCGCCGTTTTGACCGTTGGCACTTTTGTTTTAGAACTGCCATCGGGGCATGTACTTGAACTATCTGACTGTTATTACGTATCTAGTTTGACTAGGAATATTATTTCTGTATCTACATTAGCCCAATGTGGGTGTACTTTTGTATTCAGGAACACTGGGTGTTTTGTGTATAAAAATGATATAGAAATTTGCACTGCTATTGTAAATAATGGTCTTTATATTTTGAATATAAATCAATCTCAAACATATAATATAAAAAACAAAAGGCTTAAAATGAGTAACAAATATGAAACTTATATGTGACATTATCGTCTGGGACACATAAACAAAACTCGCATATCCACACTTTCGAAAAGTGGGTACTTGGACGGATTTGATCCCAATTCATATGACGTCTGCGAATCTTGCTTATTAGGTAAATGCCTAAATCACCTTTTAGCGGTAAATGTGAAGACGCCACTGAACTGTTAGCCCTTGTTCATAGTGACATTTGTGGGCCCATGTCTAGCCGGGCCAGAGGTGGATATGAATACTTCGTAATCTTTACGGATGATGCATCACGTTATGGTTATGTGTATCTTATGAGACACAAGTCGAAAACCTTTGAGAAATTCAAAGAGTTTTGACACGAAGTAGAAAAACAGACCGACAAGAGTATAAAGATATTACGGTCGGACCATGGTGGCGAATACTTAAGCAATGAGTTTCTAGATTACTTGAAATAATATGGTGTTCTTTCACAGTGGACTCCCCCTGGAACACCGCAATTAAACAATGTGTCCGAACGGAGAAACCAAACTTTGTTGGACATGATAAGGTCTATGATGAGTCACACAGAGCTACCTATTTCCTTCTGGGGATATACATTAAATGGTGTAATTCTTATTTTGAATAAGGTTCCGTCAAAGTCTGTTCAATAGACTCCGTATGATATATGGACATGGAAGAAATCGGGTTTCAAATTCCTGAAGATTTGGGGTTGCTGGGCATACGTCAAATATTTGGAAGGTACCAAACTTGAACCCAAATCGGATAAATGCCTATTCGTAGGATATCCTAGGGAAACCAAAGGATATTACTTCTATCACCCACAAGAGAACAAAGTATTTGTTGCTCTACATGCGCTTTTCCTTGAGAAGAAATTCCTAAATGCAGTGATAAGTGGGAGAAAAGTAGAACTTGATGAAAATCGGAGTGATACTGTTCCTGGCACAGAAACAGTCCATCCAAGATGAGACTGTACCACAATCTTTGATTACACAAGGACCGCGTAGGTCGGAGAGAGTCAGGAAACAACCTGAGAGGTATGGGTTTCTGATCTCACCTCATGTAGATATTAATCTTATTGAGGATAACAAACTGGCTACGTATGAGGAAGAAATACAAGATATCGATTCCGCTTTATGGCAAGAAGCCATGAAGTCCGAAATGGATTCCATGTACACTAACCAAGTTTGGACACTGATTGATACACCAGAAGGCGTAAAACCTATTGGTTGCAAATGGGTCTTCAAGAAGAAGACCGACAAGGATGGCAACGTACAAACATACAAATCTAGGCTTGTAGCGAAGGGATATCGTCAACGACATGGTGTCGATTACGACGAAACTTTCTCACCCGTTGCCATGATTAAATCCATTCGAATAATGCTTGCTATTGCTGCAAATTTCGATTTCGAGATATGGCAGATGGACGTTAAAACCACTTTCTTTAACGGAAACCTTTTGGAGGATGTTTAAATGCAACAGCCTGACGGATTTATCGTGCTTAGACTTGCAAACAAGGTTTGTAAGTTAAATCGATCCATTTATGGATTGAAGCAAGCATCACGGTCATGGAACCAACGTTTTGACGAGATCATAAAAGAATACGATTTCATTCAAAATGAAAATGATCCTTGTGTATATAAGAAGGTTAGTGGGAGGACACTGATTTTTATTGTCCTTTATGTTGATGATGTATTGCTTATTGGCAATGACATTCTCATGTTAACGTCGGTGAAAGCTTGGCTTTCATTAAAATTCTCCATGAAAGATCCGGGAGAAGCATCATTTATTCTAGGAATAAAGATCTACAGGGATAGATCTAGAAAGCTGCTTGGACTCTCCCAGAGTACGTACATAGATAAAGTGTTGAAGGGATTCAACATGGATCGGTCCAAGAGGGGACTGTTACAAGTGTCACATGGCGTCTATCTATCTAAGGACATGTGTCCTAAAACTCAAGATGAGAAAGACAACATGAGTCGGATACCGATCACCTCGGCAGTCGGATCGATCATGTTGTTATGATATGTATACGACCTGATGTCTCATATACTTTGAGCATGTGTAGTCGCTATCAGGCCGATCCAGGTGAATGTCACTGGATGGCGGTTAATAATATCCTTAAGTATCTTAGACGAATTAAGGATGCTTTCTTAAACTATGGAGATGGAGAACTTGAGGTAACTGGGTATACCAATGTAAGTTTCCAAACCGACAAAGATGACTGCAAGTTGCAATCTGGGTACATGTTTTGTTTGAATAACGGAGCGGTAAGATGGAAATCTTCCAAGCAAGATACTGTTGTCGATTCAACAACAGAAGTGGAGTATATTACTGCAGCCGAAGCAGCAAAAGAGGTAGTTTGGATCTGAAAATTCCTAATTAGATTAGGAGTAGTTCCGTTAGCAGCTGAGCCCATTCCATTATATTATGACAATAACGGGGCCATAGCGCAAGCTAAGGAATCGTGGTCTCATCAATGATCCAAGCATGTTCTTCGACATTTCCATCTGATATGTGAGATCATACATCGTGGCGATGTGAAGGTCGAGAATGTCGCATCAGATGACAACATTGCAGATCCACTGAAGAAAACTATTCCTCAGCAAAAGTTTGAGTGGCATGTACATAATTCAGGTATTAGATGCTTGAGTGACTGACTATGATTAGTTTCGGATTGAGATGATATGAGACAGTATCAATCTATAAAAGTTTAATCATTAAACATCTCTAGTCGTAGTATTATCGAGACTGGACATCGATAATGCGGAATAGACTAGTATTTCACTTGTCCGTGTTGTGAGGGCATAACGACATAGTTCTCATATATTTAAGTATTGGATACTTATACAAGTGCGATAGGAGGTCGTGTTTTACCGAATGGTACGGAAAATAACTTTGCTCTGGATAGACCCCGCGAAATCCCATTGGTAGTATGTCTATGTGTCTATAGGAGTCCGCTTCAGGGTAGATGTATTTGGTCTTAACCTGAGACTTGCATTGCTAGTACTTGCGACAATCGATACGCTTTGGTTTTGATCGTCCAGGACTTTAACAGGTTCTGTGTACACCTCTTCTAGGTTTATTGAGAATCGTAGTGTATTGGGTGTGATGTCAAGACGGAAGTATCACTTCAGACATATAGAGATGATGATCACGCAGGGATTCAGAAGTAGTTCTCTATTGTGTTGCAACCATCGGGATAATATGACCAGGTCAGGATTATCCGATTCAAAGAGACTAGTTGCTTGATATCCGATATGTGCTTCGTACGAGACAGACACTATTTCAGCCCCAGGCCTTGCACGTGAACATCCGATACTGGATCGCTATACACAATACTACGGTATACTATGTCTGATATAGATCGTATATTCCATCAAGAATATTTCAGGAGAATTGGGTAGGCATGGCGTTTTGCTAAAAGCCAACCTTGTCTTGTAAATCGGTAAAAACATAGTACGAGGTACGTACGTGTTCGGATAGTCCGACGACCGGATTTACTGCCAACATATCCAGGGTTCTCTTGGGTCGCTTCTCGAAGATTCACCAATGATGTATGATTCGAGCTTAATTAATCTGGGATTAATTGCGGAGAGATTTTATCTGGGATAAAATACTATTTGAAGAGAGGGAAACGATTAATTTGGAGTTAATTGATAAAATAATATATTCAGTATATTAAACGAAATTAGATTTCGACGCGGAATTAAATTGGATTTTAATTCAGGCAAACGAGTTAATTTAGAATTAATTCATTAGTGACGTGAATAGTAATTTTACTATGCATTATTATTCAATTAAATTCGATTTAATTACATCGCGACGAAAGTTCGTTAATTCAGAATTAGCAAAATCGAGCCCGAGAGTGTTTGCGGGCCTACTCACATTTTGAATCGAGTGGGGCCCACATGTCACATCAACCATCACATCACTTGTCACTTTAAAGTAGCTTTTTGGTGATGAGTTTTGGGGAGTAAAGTGACGGCTTGTTCAACACTCAACCTTGATGTCATGATTGACCTTTACCAAACCATGTTTGGTATATCAAATATTTTGATTTTTAAAATCATTTACACAATTTCAATTTCTCTCTCTCATTGCCGAACTGGACTAAGCAAAACACTCTCCCATTTTCTTTCTTCTATTGGCCAAAAATTGGAACGAATGATGTGAAAAATTATGGCAATTTTTCAAAGGGCCTTCACTCATCAAAGAATCAATACAAGGTGTTAGGGAAACCCACACAAGAGCTTGGAATCTTCAAAAGCTTGGAGCTTGATCATCTTCTTCCTTGGACCACCTTGGTCGAACCTAGAGGGAGTTTTTGGGCATTTGACGCATCCTAAAACCGATCATTGTAAGTGTGTTTCTGTCACTCTTCATTGTGTATTCATTCCATTTCAATGCTTAATTTGATCTTAGGACAAACCTAGAAACCCAACAGTTCCTAATCAAGATTTGCTAACACGGGTCGGTTAGTAAAATCCGTTGTGACCAGTACATGTCGTATATCGTGACTTTGTCCGATGGTTTATCCCAATGAACCATGAGTCTTAGGAGTCTCGTATAGACATGTAGGTGTTTATTTCATAAACGCTGAATGACTCACTGAAGATTTCCTAATAGATGATACACCAACGTCAATAGGAATCTTCTCGAGTTGAGCGAGCATAGTGGTCATTCGACTTGAGATACCACTGTGGATATATGAGTTATCCTCCACACTTTGATGGAAGTCACGTCACCGATATATTTAGATCAAACCTCCGCTTGTTCCTTGAGTGTGGACCGATGCTCATGATATCGTAAATTTGAAAAGTCAATTATATTATACCGAAAGGATTTGACATTATTTTCTATATCCCAGGTATAATATGGATAGCCTGTGATGGAAGAATTATACGTATGCAATAACATCGGCTTGCATAGTTTAGTGAGATTATCTGTGGTCATCATAATTCTTGAGTGGGTGAATTATAGACATGAAATTGGATTTCGTGCCGGATAAACCAAAACTTAGAGAGTTCCACAATATGAATTGTACTCGTTGAGCACTTGGGCAACGCGTTATGAATAATACAGATTATTCATAATACTTCACCTGATTAAATGAGTTAATTCGAATCGTTTAAACGGTTAAATAAAGCACATACATAAGGGCATTTTTGGTCATTAATAAATAATGTGTATGTGTATTTGATACAAAATTTGATTTGATACATATTAATTAATTGTCAAATGAGATTTTGACACATGTCATTAATATATGTATTTTTTATTTAATTTAAATAAAATACATATATAATAATTATTATATTAATTAATTAATTAAATATTTAAATATTAAATATTTGAATAATTAATTGATAAATTTTTTCATAATTGTTATGAAAAATGTTTAATTATTATTGGTGATACATGACATGATTTAATTAAACTTTAGGTGTGCAAATATGTTTTGTTAACATAAAGTTTGATTTAATTAATTGAATTAATTAAATCAAACTTTATGTTAACAAAACATATTTGCACACTTTCCAAAATGACAATAATGCCATTTAAAGTTTTCCAAATGGATTTAAAAGAAAAAAATTGTTTTCTTCTTCATTCTTCCTTCATGCCGAAAACACCATAACCAAAAAGCTCTCAAATCATGTTTGATGATTCATATGGAAAGTGAAGGAAAATCAAGAAAAAAACTTAGGAAAATTGGAGATTAAAAGGTAATATTTAATCTTCTTGAGTTTAGAAATTTAGTTTCTTGTTCTTGTGTTGCTAGAATAGTTCTAGGGTTTTCCTTACTTGTTAAATTGAGGCTTTTGGTGTTGGAAGATGTTATTGGAAGTTTTAAGCATATGTGAAGTAGATTTGGATGATATTATTGTAATTACTATCCAATTTGATCATTTGATGATATGTTGCCATTCTTGAGTATTATGACCACTCTTGTAATGCATAGAATTGTTCTTAGGTGGTTCATGTGTGGTGACTTTGATTGGTGTTTTGATTAATTGGATTAATCTTGAAAGAGTTGGATTAAAGCATGAAAAATTGATAATTATTACTTCTGGAACATATAAATATATTCGATGTGTTTTGGGTATTGGAACATTTATCGGAAATTATTTCGAAGTTGAAATAAGCGAAAACGGTGTTAGCGAGTGACTTTTGAGCTAATCGGATGACGGTTGCCCAAACAGTGAATCTGTCACTGTTTGGGTAGCCCATGTACTGCCCTAATACTATTGAGGCTGACCTGGGTAGCCCTCATGTGTATTGGGTAGTCGGTTCGGTCAAAAACATATTTTATGCCATTTTGCGGAAAAATATTTTCGTAAAAGTTTCGCGATGTTTCTTAGTTATTTATGTTGTTATTTGATATCGAATAAACATGTTTAGGTGAAATATGAATGAATTATTCATATTGGATATTGAATATTGAATAATTCATTTGGTAATTTAAAAAGTTTTAAAATTATGATTTCGCCCGAACAGTGTTTCGTCGCGCCCCTTGCCCAAAACCCAACACATTCATCATTGCTCTTCACTACTCTGTCCTCATCAAATCTGTCCTCACTCCTCGCGCATGCAAACAATCTTCAAATCCTCACATTTTCTTCAAAATAGCTCCATTTACGATTTATTTCCCACGAACTAAGAAGCCATTCAAAGGGGAAATCGAAGAAAGTAAGTTCCCTTCTTCATTTTCTTGTTTATTGTCACTTCAAAATTAGGGATTTGCTGATTTAGTTTTGTTCAAAATATTGAAATAATAATTGTTCATTTTGTTGATATTTCATACTTGGTTGGAGAATCATGAAATTTTATTGATAATAATATAATACATTTGACTGTTTCGACTTGATATTTGGTTGGACAGGGTCGTGTTCAGTTTATACATGCATTTATTTAGACTTGATATAACATTTGGTGGTCGATCATTTCATTAGATTGACCACCATAAATGAAGAAAATCCATTACTAAATAAAGAAAGTCCATTAGATTGCTACTACAAATATTTTCGGTCGTTTATTACTAAACCACAAATCAAATTAATATATGGTAGTTATCACATCCACATCATATTATATAATAGGAAATAATGCTAATGGCAGCAGAAGCTGTTTGACTAAGTTTAGTAAACTTGATATAATATTTGGTGGTCGATCATTTCATTTGGGTTCGGTGTCTGGCTAATATTATATATAGCTGATTTTATAAACATGGATGGGAAATCTTCCATAGTGTTGTGTTCCTATTATGTGTATATATTTTTGACTTTATATAAAGACACTCGTATTTTTGTTGCATCTGTATATAAATAACAATTGATATTCATTCTCATAATGCAATTCAAAAACCATATTTCAAAAGACATTATTATTGTAACTAACAGTTAAGAAACTACGAAATACAACAATTGGTCAATAAGATCATGATCAACTAATGCCTAATTATTGAACAAATAGCAAATTTTTTAAATGACAAAACATATATATTTTATACATGCCCATGTTAATTAAGTTTCTTACAATTTTATACAACACATTACATTTATTCATTTAATATTTTTAAACAACATTGTACGAATATGTCTAATTATCTATTTTATTTTCATTGTAAATGAGCGGGTTTGAAAGCTCACCCAACAGTAGTGGGTCTGAATTAGATTCTATCAATGTATAATTAACAGAAACAAAGAAACAGGAGAGAAAATTCCCATCAAACTCCGAGAGACCGCCATTGTCGAAAAAACATGATTCATCACCATCAATCACATCAGTAGCAACTAAAATAAGAAATAGAAGATCTGAGGTGTGGAATGTTTTCCGCATGTGTTAAGATAATCTGGATATGGCTGTATGTACATATTGTTAGAAGACTTATGCTTGTAGTGCGAAGGATCGGTCCACAACCAACTTGAAGAGGCATATGGAGACCTACAAATCATATTTGGCTTATTGTGAAGTACTAGGTGTTTTGGTTGGGGTTGGTGAAGAGGGAAGAGGGAAGCACAAGTGGAAATCTCTCTGTGAGAGACGATCATTTCAATCAAGCAGCATGTCGAAAAGTAGCTTTAAAGATGATCATTGTTGACGAGCTACCATTTTGCCTTATAGAGAAATAGGGTTTTCGACATTTCTGTAATGTTGTCGTCCCTCGTTTTGATGTCTCATCTCATCGGACTAGGGATTTGAAAATGGGAGCAAAAGGATTTGGCCTCCTGCAGATATGGATTGGGAGAAAGCTTAATACTTTGCTGATTTTTTGGAGATTTTTTATAATGCAACGAATATGTTTTGTGCCTCACCCACTGTCACATCTTGTTTCACCTACAATGAGATTTGCAAGATTCATACTAGCTTGAAATACCTGGCGCGTAATGAACATCCTCTTTTGCATGAAATGGTCATATCCATGAAGATGAAATTTGATAAATATTGGGAGACCACTGCCAAAATCAATAAATTATTAACTGTGAGTATTATTCTTGATCCACGACGTAAGATAATATTTTCCTCTGTTTACTTTGGTGTACTTTTTGATAATGATAATGTTAAGATAGAGGAAATGAGAAAGTCTACTAGAGATTTATTAAAAAGATTATACAATATGTATAATGATTGGTATTGCATAAATGGGTTGTTTGTTGACGGTGATAGATCAAGGGCTGAGGTGTAACTGGTGTTGATGGATATGGGTCTAGTGCTGGTATGACACAATCTCAGCCGTTTGTTAGACCGCAAGCACAAGATAAAGTGCGTAAGCGTAATACAAATGTGCAACCTGATTATCCATTTTAAGCTTTTTAGACTAGTCATGTCATTCATCAAGAGGATAGTACTGAGGTTGAAATGTATTTGATCGAACCCTATGAGACTAGTCGTGATCCTAGCTTTAGCGTTCTGATTGCTAGTGATTTTTTTGCAATACCGGTATCGACAGTGGCATCTAAATTGGCATTTAGTACGGACGGTTATGTTCTTGATAGCTTTTGTAGCTCATTAATTCCCGTTATGGTCGAGGCTCTAATATGCTCTCAAAATTGGATACCGAATAGGCTTACAATTGACAAAACTAATGAAGTGGAAGCCATGCTATTGGAGGTAGAGTACTACGAAAAGCTTGAGGAAGGTAAAAAAAAAAACTTATTACTTAGTTTTTTAATTTTTATAGTGAATACCATAAGATGCAAACTTAGAATATTTTTTTTTTTTTTGTATTTTATTTGAAGAATATCACAAGTTAAAATCTGAATCACAATCACTGGATCATGTTGTTGCCAACATAGTTGAGTCCAATTATCTTGAAGGTACAATTTTGACAATATAGTTAGATGGATTTATTTCGATAATATTTTTCTTATTTGCATTTGGAATGAATACTTTATACTTCACAATGTAGTATTATCATATAGTATTGGTTTGATTTACATTATTCAAGCATATTGGCATTTTTCCATGGATTTTTCAAACATGAATGAAAAATCATTCAAGCATTTCCAATCTGTTTTACACTATATATATTGGCCTAAAATGATGAATATAAGTATTTAACATAAATAAAGGAATATGTTTTAGACTGCAATGGATGGATATGTACAAATTTATTACCTTCTGTAAGATCTTCAACTCCTCACAGGCATTTCGTTTCATCATCTTGATGGCATAGACCTCTTCATGAATGCACCCTTTGTAAACAGGCCCTTGAATCAAGCAATCCTCATTGCAGTTATTAGTGGCTTCTCGCAGTTCGTCAATCTTGAAAATTATGTACTTGCCCAAGCAATCTGAAACATCTGCCATCAAATTCACTTCCACAGTTCCATGTACTTCAACCTTTTGTAACATCCTCGATATGGGATATGTTACCGGCAGGGAATAACTGTACTAATCCCATTAGCCTCTCACTTTCCGACTGTATTCTAAGTCATTCAAATGCATTGTCATGTATGGGGACTATAATCCATCTTATCAATATAAAATACTTTTGTTTATAAACATTAACAGACTCTCAAAATGACTTATACTACACTAGTGTATACGTGTAACTTTACTTTAACTCTGACTGGACTCTCATGCTATCTGACTCTGTGTTGGTGGACTTCATCCCTAGTGACTACATCAGTATCCGTCCTCCCAAGCTCATCCTCCGAGAATCCTGCAAAACATAAAGATTGAAGTGTGGGTTAGATTGTTATTCGATCTAAGTGAGTGGACGAAATCTGAAACTGAATATAAAACATTTAGATTCAAAACTATGGTGTTAAAGCCTTTCATTTGAAACTATTTTTCTGAAAACTCAGACTGAAAATCTCTTTATAAAACTTGTCTTTCTGAAACGGATTTTAAGCTATGATTTCATAAAACTATTTCTAAAATCTAATTTCTGAAAACTGTTTACTAAGTTCTGATTTCTGAAAACTATGTACTGAAGATCTGAAATCTCTACACTGAAAATATGAAAACTGAAAACTACACTACGCCCAAGACCATAACTCAACTGGACGTGTCCGGGAATAACTCAATTGGGTCCCTGAAACTAGTAGTACTCTACACCCAGGATCATAACTCAACCGGGCGCCTCTGAACTGATGGTACTCTATGCCCAGGACCATAACTCAACTGGGTATCTCTGAAACTGATGATGCTCTACGTCCAAGACCACGACTCAATTGGACGTGTCACAACACAAACTAGAACTGGGGGTGTAGATCTATGCTACCACCCAAGCTCTGAACTAGAGTCCAGGTACACGATCCTAAGCCGCCATTCTGGCTCTATATGTGCACATGTCCTCTGTATCCGTCAATTCCAACTGTGTCTCAAGTTACATACTGGGGTGAGTTTTTACCTCATGTCCCGAAAACATAAAAACTCATGCCTTAATAAAACACAACTAAAACATGACATAAAGCATAAATTTCATGTAATAATAGCAGTAAAGAAATCTGACGACCTAAGGCATAAAAATAAGTCTGATATCAAAACTTAAAACTTAATAAATAAAACCAGTTAAAGAAAAAAAGGTCCACTCACTGTGTTTGAGTTTGGTTAATACTGGATCCTTGATCAAATAAGAATGTGGTTCCTGCGGATAACCTATGATCGGAATTCAATTAGAATCAATCGTAGTAAAATAATCTCGATACTTCTGGTACTTAAAGATTCATTCATATTATACGCACAAGGCTTACGAAGGTTATAATTTGATACAGGATATGTGTTAAAACTGATACGAAACCCTAAGGGTGGTCTCTGATGCGTTAGAGTGGAATTTGGGGTTTAAAACTGATATTGGGGAGGTTTTGTGTCTCAAGTCATGTTTACTAAAAAAAATTCTGGTTTCTGGTTATCGCGTCGCGATGCGCGGTCGTCTTTCTGGGCAGATTATGCCCTGCCGAAGGCAGTCCCCAAATCCAAATCCATACAATTCCCAAACAAAATACCACATCCACACCCCCAAGCTAATATAACCTTTAATCTACCATTTCATTCTATTTCTAACATCCAACATCATCAAATTCCATCATTATTTTATAATCAACAAACTTGAATAACAAACTAAAATCATCTAAACAACTTTTTATCAACACAAATCTACCCAAACTTCATTATCATTCACCCAATCAATCCATCATATACACTTTACCCAACTTCACAAATTAAGATTTATTCACTTTTTCATTCCCATTATTGTCAAAATCATATTATCATCAACACAACCATATTCTCAACACAAATAAGCACCAATTTATCAAAACTTACTATTTTAAAGAAACTGGGTCATGAAGTTCTCACGTTTTTCTTCTTGGTTTTCTTCACTTCCTAAACTCTCCAAGGGTTACCAAGGTCTCCTTTAATTCTTTCCTTCCTCTTATTCTTCTTCTTTTCTTCTCTTCTTCTTCATTTTTCTCTCTTCTTCTTCTCCATCTTTCTTTCTCATTCTTCTTCTTTTTCTTTCTCTGCAAGCTGCTTCTTTCTTTCTATTTTTGTTTCCCCAAAATTTTGTATTTGAGAATAGTAGCCCCTTTATATACTAGGGTTTATATTATAAAGAGAAAGTTGAAGAAGTGTGTAGAAGAATGGATAAAATTTAATATTTTTACATTTTGACCCGAAATCACTATTCATCACAATTTTGACTTGTATTTTTGATCAGTTTCCGGTCCGTATTTGGGAAAATTTCAACGTGAGAGTTGTAGGTCTCGGTCTCAGCTTTCCGATGATATAAAATTCATAAAAATCGGAGTTCATTCGAAAATGTTATGCCCAAAAATACCATGGGCTGCAAAATGGAGCACGTTACAGTCTCGTCCCAGGATTTCGAATGATTAATCGATCGTTCTCAAAATCATTCCACGAGTATTTTTAGGTCTCAACATGATTTATTTTATGTATCTTCATCATGTACATAGCAGTACAATTGTATACAGTAGTAAAATCTATCGGTCGTTACACCTTTCCTACCTCTGTTAAATTGCATCTTCTGTTTCTCCTCATCGATCTTTATTCTTAATTGTGGCTCAGTCTTTTTTGGCTCTGTGTTACTGTGTATATGCATTTTTCATTTTTTTGTGTGAATGGATTATGTTACGTGAATGGATTTTGACACAATCTCATTGAAGCAGGCATGATGTGTATTTATTTTGTGTATATGCATATGGCAGAATGGCAGCATATGTTACTTTGTATCATTCATGGGTTGACTGTTGAGAATGATATATATGTTACTTTGGAACATAATTTGTTCAATTTTCGTCTTTTGAAATAAACTTTTTCATAGTGGCTTTGATAGAAATTTTCATCTTTTGCAGCCTGATTATGGAGGTCATGACTCATGAGAAAGATTTCGTGTTGCACTTTTGTTCACTGTTGGATGTTGGTGCGCTGGAAGGGCATTCATTTATGTTTTATTGCCATGTCATATTGTCATTTCACGTGTAAAAAACTTGAGAGATGAATAATAATCAGTAATGTACTAATGTAGTAATGTATTTTTAAGTTTTATACGTTTTTGAATTTTAATTGCTTTGCCTTTATCAAATATTCAGATTCATTATCAAATCAAACTTATCCGGATCGTTATCGAATTTGGATCCGTTATCAAATTCGGATCTGTTATCAAATTCAGATCCATTATCAAATTCAGATTTGTTATCAAATTTAAATCCATTATCAAATTTCGGATATTGTACCGAATTCGGACCAGTATTCGAATCAAACTGATTCGATCCGAAATCATTCGGATCGGATTAGTTCGATCTGATTCGATTCGATAATAATCTGATCGGATCGGATCGAGTTTGATAAGGTAATCGAGTCCGATCAAATCAAATTTCTCAATGCTTATCGGATCGAATCGGATTCGGATCTGATCCGATCCGATCCGAATCCGATAATGCCCAGGGCTACCGGTGGCCACCTCTACTTCTTTTAAGAGGAAAAAAATGATCATATCTGGTATTGTCTGTATTGCATTGTTTTTTATTTTTCCTCTTTCCGCTAAAATCATATTCCGTTTTCAAAATCGATCATAAAAATATGTTTCAAACTTCGACATGTTTGCAATCTCGTTAGGACGGAAGGGGAAATTGTCATCACTACTAATAACTTTTATAATAACTATTTTTATTTATTTTGTATTATTCTTATAATTATTATAACTATTATAATATTTGCTGGTTTTTCACCATTCATATGGATTAAACAAAAAACATGTAATGCATTTATTCCATCGGTTTCTCCAAAAGGATTTTTTCGTGATCTAAATACTGTATCACTATAAATACTTGTTTAAACACATTAAGAAGACACACTTTATTCAGAAGAAAATAAATGAAATTTACCCTTTTTACATTCCGTTCTTTATATCTTAGTTCTTTGTATTTTCGTTAATACCTAAATACTTCTTTATAGTTTCACAACACTTTACCAACCTCAGCAAATTCTGGTAGAGGAAGTATCAAATTCTCTTATACTCGTCTTTTATTTTATCTTGTTATTTTCTAACTATATATTTTATAAATATGACTCAACTCATAAACTTGATGTAACACCCCCCACCAAAGGCAAGATGTTACCGGTAGGATACAAGAATAACTCATCTCTCTAAATTTTAATCATAACAGAAAATAAACCTGACGTACTCTAAAATTTGGACAACCTAGATCACAGTCTAGCATCAATACGACATGTAATCGACATCAAATATGCAAATAGGACCTCCGATCTACCCCCAATACATATCAAATCTCAATATCAAAACTTAAGGGCTCCATGACCACAACTACACGTACAAAGTAAAATTTTTACTTACAAACATACATACATCACCGTGCATTTATGATTCAATACATAAACAATGTAATTCCTAGACTCTTTGACATGACCCCAAGACTCTAGTGTGGCTGACTGCAGCTTGGATGATTCGTAGTCTCGAGCATGACTATCCTATACTTGATGGCTGACCGATCGAGTTGCCAAACTGCAACTAGCAAATTGAAGTGGTGTGAGTTATAAAGTTCAATAAGTAGCCACACATATCATGAAAAGTATGAATCACTTCCAATTAAAGTATACAATAATACGCGCGCGAGCATATATATATATATATATATATATATATTCCACAAATAATTTAGTAATATATTTACTAAAACTCTAAATATATTTAGTAAATACAATTCATTTGAAAAAAATTGTATATAGCATCAAGATGCATCGCCTCAATTATCTGATTGATACATGATGTTACTCACAAGATGAGCATTATTTTTCAAGAAAGAAATCTTTACACTTAATTTGGACATATATGCACTGTACTTTTTTCCCCTTTTGACCAAACTTTCCCACTGGATTTTTACTAGCTAAAGGTTTTTAATGAGGTCATTTCTAAAAACACGTATGGTGTAATTATCATAAAATGGTGAATCTCAAAGGATGAGTATTATAAATATTTTATTATTTTTCATTCACCATTTATTATATGAATGGTTTTGTTATTGCATTTACAATGGATTAAACGAAAGCATGTAATGCATCTATTTCCTCATTTTCTCCAAGAATGCACTATAAATACTTATTTAAACACATTATGCATGTCACATTTCAAACGGAATAAAGTAAAGGAAATTTACTCATTTTACATTTTGCTCTTTATATCTTACTCCTCTTTATTTTGTTTAATATTTGAATACTTCTTATGTAGTTTCTATTAGTTACAAATATTACAACTTACTGTGTTCTTACAAAGGACAATGAACAACAGTAAAATAGAACACGAGTAGTACAATAAAGTATAGGCAATAACAAAACAACAATAATGAAAATAACACAACTACAGGAGCGAACACAGCTGAGCAACAATAAACGGATTCCGAGGCTTGTTGATGGCAACAATTTCCTTAAAATAAATTCGTCCCCTACGTTAGGTGCAGTAGAACACGAGACGATTGTTTCCCAGGATACAGCGGAAATGAACGAGCAAGGGCACCACTGAACTCGTATCCAACGAACCACTAAAGTGCATGAACTCTTCCCAAAAAATCGAAAACAAAGCAAGACGAAAAAATTTTGTATCTGTCTTGTGAATAATTTTTCTACGTTGTGCCCTCTCCAAAAACGAAAATCACAACTTTAATATAGGAAATTAAAATGCCAATTATTTCTCATAAATGGAAGACCTTTCACTTGTTGTAACCATCAAACTAATTAAATTAGTTGTTATGGAACATCAAGAGGCTTTGAAAAAATTAAAGAGATATGCCAAAAATTGGCTGGGCCAAGCCCGCACAATTTGGTCCGGCATTCGTGTACGCAGGACACGCGGGTGCACACGAGCCAAGCTTGATTCGGATTTGATTTGCACCCCCCCCCCCCCCCCCCCCCCCCCCCCCCCCCCCCCCCCCCCCCCCCCGCGCACGTAGAGAGAGCCTCTATACTTATAACTCTTACCCCTCTACATATGAGAAATCATATATAAGCATAATTTTTTCCTCTATAGCTTTCCCATATGGGACAAGCTAACTTCTCTTTATTTTCCAACACCATTGGGTGAACTTTGAGCAACAATTTCTCATTCACCCAAGCACCATTTTAAGCATATGAATATACCAATTCGAACTACTCACGGAAGCGTATCCGAATCATTCAATAACAACCACTAACACGAAGTGGATCATGATTAAAATTGTGCATCAAAATGCTTATTCATAAGCATTTTCCAACAATCCCCCACATGAATGAAATTGGCGAAAAACGTCAAATAAAAATATTTTATAAAACATTTTATTTTGACCTAGAAGAGTTCAACTGTTCAACACCTGCATAGGATAGGTAGGCCTCAGCCTTTGAACCTTCCCTTGTGAAAATATATCTCATTTACTGGCTGACAGTGGACGCGATGTCATTGAACTGTACTGCCGTTCATGTAAATGGAGAATATATATCACACAGATATTTAGCCTAACACATCTGAGTTCTCATTATTATGTTCATTTTGGCCATGAACATCAACCTGGTTCTGCAAGAGTTTCTAAGAATTGAGTCCCGTACAATTCCCTTTGAAGCGGCCCCACTTCTCTCTCATATAGGTGATTTCTTATTTAAGAGCATCTCGTAATACTCTGCTCGGATTCCCGACGCATAAGAATCATTAAAAGCCTTTGCTTAACCTCAACCCATACGAGCATCACTATTTCATTTCACCATAGGAATGGACTATAGGGTAACCCCCCACAGTGAATCAATTATGTCTTTTACGAGTAGGTTGTCCCATTGAACCTAGATCTTGGGATCTCCAGTCAACAAGGTTGGGTTTTCCTTCGTAATAAACATTTATCTAATGGGCTTTAGTCTCATTCCCCTCGATGATTTCACAACCAACTCTCTATTTAACCCTTTGGTTAGCGGATCCGCAATGTTATCCTTTGACTTTACATAGTCAATCGAAATAACTCCAGTAGAGAGTAATTGTCTAACGGTATTATGTCTACGACGAATATGTCTAGACTTACCATTATACATATTATTATGTGCCCTTCCAATTGTAGATTGACTATCGCAATGAATGCAAATTGCTGGCACTGGCTTAGGCCAACTTGGAATATCCTCTAGAAAATTTCGAAGCCATTCTGCTTCTTCAGCACACTTATCTAATGCAATGAATTCCGATTCCATTGTAGATCTGGCTATCACAGTCTGTTTGGAGGATTTCCATGATATAGCTGCACCTATAGTGTAAAACATAGCCACTGGTAGACTTTGAGTCTTTCATGTCAGATATCCAATTAGCATCACTATATCCTTCGACTACAGCTGGATATCTATGATAGTGCAACCCATAATTACGAGTAAAACGTAAGTACCTAAGTACTCTCACTATTGCTTTCCAGTGATCAACCTCTTGATTACTCGTATATCTGCTGAGCTTGTTTACTGTACAGGCTATATCGGGCCTTGTACAACTCGATAGATACATCAAACTCCCGATCACTCTAGAGTATTCTACTTGAGATATACCATCTCCCCTATTTTTTGATAGATGTAGACTCATATCTAAAGGAGTTCTAGCCACAGCAGAATCATCATTGTTGAATTTACCAAGAATCTTATCCACATAGTGCTACTGATCAAGAATAAGTCCACCAGGACTTCTCGAGATCTTTATTCCCAGAATGACATCTGCTAGACCCATGTCTTTCATGTCAAACTTGGATTGGTAGATTTCACCATTTTAACATTGCTCCCGACAATCAATATGTCATCAACGTAGAGACATAAAATGACATAGCCAACTTCTGTCTCTCTGACATAAATGCATTTATCACATTCATTGATTTTGAAACCATTTTCCAACATGGTGTCATCAAACTTTTTATGCCACTGTTTTGGAGCTTGTTTCAATCCATACAAGGATTTAACTAACTTACAGACTTTCTTTCCTTGTCCTGGAGCTATAAAGACTTCAGGTTGTTCCATGTAGATTTCTTCATCTAAATCTCCATTCAGAAAGGCTGTTTTCACATCCATCTGATGTACCTCAAGATTGCGCAAAGCTGTAATCGCTACTACCATCCTTATGGAATTTATCCTGGTTACAGGAGAGTAAGTATCAAAGTAATCAAGACCTTCATGTTGTCTGTAACCCTTAATTACAAGTCTTGCTTTATACTTATCAATTGATCCATCTGTATTCATTTTCCTTTTGAAAATCCACTTGGACCCTAAAGGTTTACATCCTGGAGGAAGATCCACTAAATCCCAGGTGTGATTTTAAAGATGGATTCAATTTCACTATTGATGGCATCTTTCCACAAAGCACCATCAGCTGACCTTACAGCTTCGTTATAGCTTTGAGGTTCATTTTCTAGCAAATATGTCAGAAAATCTGGACCAAATGATTTTTCCGTTCTAGCTCTTTTGCTACACCTTGGTTCAAGTTCAACAACTTGTTGATCCTCTGGAACATTTATTTATTCTTGGTCCTGACTATCTTCAATGATAGTCTCATGTGCTCATTTGTGCACATTTGAATTCGAATTAGTTTTACAAGGAAAAACATATTCGAAAAAGGATGCATTCCTCGACTCCATTATCGTATTCTTGTGAATATCTGGTATATTAGACTCATGCACAAGAAATCGATAAGCATTACTGTTATGTGCATATCCTATGAAAATGCAATCAACAGTTTTTGGTCCTATCTTCACCTTTTTGGGTGGAGGAATAACTACCTTGGCAAGACACCCCCACACTCGTAGGAATTTATAGGAAGGTGCTATTCCTTTCCACATCTCATAAGGAGTTTTCCCTGCTTCTTTCCGTGGTACCTTATTTAAAAGGTAATTAGCTGATAAGACAGCTTCTCCCCACATATTCTGAGGTAAGCCAGAGCTGATTAACATAGCGTTCATCATCTCTTTCAAGGTACGATTCTTCCGTTCCGCAATCCCATTGGATTGAGGTGAATAAGGAGATGTGGTTTGATGTATGATTCCACTTTGTTCACAAAGTGATTCAAAAGGAAAAACACACTCACCACCACGATCACTTCTTAACTCCTTAATTCTTTTATTCAGTTGGTTCTCAACTTCATTCTTATAGAGAACAAATTTCTCTATAGCTTCGTCCTTGCTTTTCATCAAATACACATAGCAAAATCTTGTGCAATCATCAATAAAGGTAATAAAATATTTATTACCGCCTCTTGATTGTATTGAATTAAAATCACATACATCGGTATGAATAAGATCAAGTGGTTCAGAGTTTCTTTCAATACTATGAAAAGATGATCTAGTTAGTTTTACCTCAACACAAGTATCACACTTATGTTCGTTATCAATTTTAAAATTGGGAATGTGATTCATGTTAATTAATTTCCGCAATGAATTAAAATTAACATGTCCTAATCTACCATGCCATAGATTAGAGTACTCAACAATATAAGCAGAAGAACTAGTTTTATTGATATTTTTGGGTTTAACAACCATTACATTGAGCTTAAAGAGCCCATCAGTTACATACCATTTTCCCACATACATCCCATTTTTAGTCAAAACTACTTTATCAGACTCGAACACCATCCGGAATCCATGCTTGTTCAGAAGCGATCCAGACAAAAGATTCTTCCGTATTTCTGGTACATACAGTACGTTGTTCAAAGTCAACTCTTTTCCAGAGGTCATCTTCAGAATCACCTTTCCTTGACCTTCAATCTCAGATGTTGCTGAATTTCCCATATATATTTTTTCCCCATTACCAACAGGCTCAAATGAAGAAAACATGCTCTTGTCCGAGCACACATGTCGAGTGGCACCAGTGTCAATCCACCACTCTCTTGGGTTAGAACCCACCAGATTCACCTCAGAAACTACAGCAGAAAGGTTAATGTCTGAAACATCTTGAGTCATATTTTCCACCACATTAGCCTCTTGTTTCTTTTTCTTCTTCGGCAGTCTACACTCAGAAGACTTGTGACCCATTTTGTCACAGTTGAAGCATCTTCCTTGAAACTTGGATTTCTTGGAAACTTCTCCTTTAGAGCTCATCTTTGACCCTTTGTTTTGAGGTTCTTGTTCTTATTGCCATGTTCGACAACATTTGCCTTAGCCTCATGAGATATTCCTCTATTGTCAGATACTCGGTTATCTCCCAAACCTAATTTTGTATAATTATATTCAGGTCTGCGATTTTTTAGACTTCATCAATAAGTACAATTCTATCCATTATATCAAATAGGTTCTTAACATATTAAATAACTGAAATATCTTTCAATGTCAATTAACATGATGATGACTAAAATTCAATGCAACTGAGTACGTTTAAGAAAGAGAAGGACAATGATACCCAAAAGAAAATTTACCTGTCTTTTTGTTTGGTAATGGAGATGGAAATTTCCCAAGTCTTTTTGTATTTTAATGAGATCTATTTTTATATCTCATTTTAAAAATAGGATAGGATGAGATAAAAAATTTATCATGAACTCAAGTGAGACGAGACGAGACAAGACAATGAGATTTATCGAAACGTGAGAGGATTTAACGAGATACGGGACGAATGAGATGATTTTTTATCCCCAAAAATATAAGGAGACGAGATCGATATAATTTTCCGTCCCGATTTCATAAACTGGACGAAATCGAGATTAACAAATCTCGTCTCAATCCTCTAATTGCCAACTCTACTTGGAAATATTGCCTTCCAAAGCTCCTTCCTCATATAAAATTTAATATTTTATTCATAGATAGATATGGCAAGAATACCACATCAGAGATACATACTAATTAAACTAACACCTAAGTAACCTGATAGTGAACCGCCAATTTTTTCGACCTCGATTGGGCCATTGTGAAAAAAATCTGAATCCAAAAAAATTGAAAAAGAAATATGAGACGAGTCGGGTCAAATTTAAAAATTATATATATATTATTTAAAACTCAAAAAATTCAGGTTAAATTAGATCATGTCATTGTCATCTTATTTTAACCATATAGTTCGTATAATGAATAAGCTTATGTTTCTAGAAGAAATTGGATGTCTCAGTGATAAAGATCTTAGACTTGAGTGATTTGCTCTCTCTCAGGTTTAAGGTTCAAATCCCACTAAATGCATCTCTTTGGGGTCGTGTTACACCAGTGACTTATCCTGATCTATACTAGGAACTTCTGAGGGAATGAGACATAAGTCCCGAGGAATAGTCGAGGTGTGTGTAAGCTGGCTTGACATATCAGTTACCAAAAAAATAGTTCTTATATATATATATATATATAAAGTCTTGAGTTGTCAAAAAATCAGGTTTGACTTGACTCGAACTCAACCTTTTATATATATATAACGGTAAGGTTTATGTGGATTTTATGTGAACTGTAAGGGCATATAAGACAAAAAAAAATCTTATATCTTATTGGTGGTATTTTCAAGCACTAGCATATTTAAGCAATACGACAGGGGTAAAAGGGTAATTTTCTTCTTGATCGAGACTATGAATGCCGACCCGACCATATGATGTTGCATGCCCCAATGGCAAGGGGCCGAGTACTTGATGAATGGTGACCGACCACTTAGGCTCGGGCGACCGGGCATTATCATATCGATAACAGCATTTTCAGTTCAGAGGACCATTGTGACCGACCTCGTCAAGACCGAGCAGATAGCGAGATATGTTCCAGAGGATAAGTCATCCTATTTTTGCGGGATGAGATGATAAATCACCCTACTTTCATGGGATAAGATGATAAGTCAGTGTTTTAATAGGATAAAGATAAAAGGGAAAGTAGTTTCGGTTAAGAGGTCTTGTGAGAAAGGGAAACTATCTCTTGGCTAGTATAAGTAGGAGGGGAGAGCATACTTGACAAAGGGATGAGATCTGTAAACCAAAAAACAACATATTTTTTAGTAATAAAACATCATTCGTTTTGTGCCCGTTGACGTAGGTTGGATCAGATCCACCGAACCACGTTAAATCTATTTGTTGATTGGTGTGTTTATTTATCTTCTGTCAAATTTGCTTTTGATTTCCCATAACAAAATAAATTCACAGTTGCAGGAGGATTGTCTCGGGAGCGAAGAGCCTTAACTGCCCCTGAGACTAAAATCAGCCATCAACAGTTGGCGCCGTCTGTGGGGATTCCAGCAAAAAGCAATTCGCGTGGTAAGACAATGACAGAAGGTGGAAATCACCGGTCGTCGGGGAGTTCAATAGTGGAATGGATGGAGAAGATGAAGGAAAATATGAGGAAAGATTGGGAAGAAAATCAAATCCTTTTGAAATCCATGATGGACAGACTGGAGAAGATGGAAGTAACGAATAATGAGAGACTTGAAGCCGGAACCAGTCGGAGGAGAGGCGAAATAGCGGAAGGAAAAAGGGTTGTAGATGTGAGTGAAGACGATAAACCCAATGAGGAAGGGTCCATACGGGATGAGGTCCGTAGTGGTAGAAAAAGATTTACAAACGGAGGATATGTCGGAAGAAGAAGAGGGGAGACAGTCGTCAGATTCTTTCGATGACAGCCCCGCAACACCAGAATGGGAGATAGGAAGCATGGTGAAAGTGGACGGGAAATCTTAAGTCATGAGGAATGTCGTCCACGAGGTGACAGAGGCGAAGAAGGCCGCGGGAGGCGGCATGGTAACACAGATGGTAATATAAGATCTTGGTTAAGAAAAGAAATGGCCAAGTGGGGAGTGAACCTCAAAGCTGATACGGGAGATGCTCGGGACGACGAGGCTGAATCTCTCTTCACATAAGAAATAAGGTCGGTAAAGTTCCCAAGATGATTCAACATGCCGTCCATGACACCCTACAAAGCGCATACTGATCCAAAATCCCATATTGAGGGTTTTGTCCTATTAATGGAGGTCCAGATAGTGGTAGGGGATGCCGTTTGCAAAGTATCCCCCTAACCTTGGGAGGGTCTACCATTATGTGGTTCAGAAGTCTAGCCCCATGGAACATCGGTAGCTTTGCGCAACTCAGGAAGTCATTTGTTCGACACTTCAAAGGGGTCTGCGTCCCAAAGAAGACAATTGGGGAATTGAGGCTCATGAAGTAGGGGGACGATGAGCCCTTGAAGGCTTTTATTGAACGGTACCATAACATGGTGCTCGAGGTCGGGGGATATGAGTCGCTCGAGGCTTTGGAAAGTTTGAAGGGGGCCTTAAGGTCGGGAAGCTGTGGACCCACCTGAGGATCCAAGATACCCCGGATTATGCTACCGCTCTTGTAAATAGCCTAGAAGTTTGTTTCGTTGGAGAGTGATGAGAGAATCTCCGGAGGGGGATAGCTATCAGAGAAATGACGGTGAGGGCAGAAGCTCCTCTGAAGCCAGATAGGGAGTTCAAAAAACTACCCCCGAGGTGAAGAGAATTCAAGCCGATACCTCAGAATGACTAGGAAAAGAGAGTCTCGGCCCATGTGAATCATGTGGCTGGGGAGGAGGCATACATCCCTTTGAATAAACCGCTGGGGCAAATAGTCATGGAAATCCAGGGAAAGAGCCTCTTGATAGAGCCTGACTTCAGAAGATTCCCGCTGAACATGAGGAATAAAAAATCCTATTACATGCATCATAATTTGAAGGGACATACGATAGACGGATGCAAAGACTTACGGGAGAAAATGGAAGACCTGTCGCGGAATGGCTTTTTGAATAATTATATTGACCATGAAGTTATGGCGGCCAGACAGAGAGCACATTGTCGGTAGATGAATATCATCGCAGGAGGGAAGACATTGGCCGGGGATTCTAACCGGTCAAGAAAAAACTATAGTCGGACTCGGGGATCGGAGGTGTTGGAAACAGGACAGGCCTCGGTAATGTAAGGTGGTCGGTCAGTGCCAGTAATGTTCACGGACGAGGATGCTCGAGGGGTGAGTTTCCTCTACGATGATGCATTACTAATCAAGGCAACAATCGGCGGTTCTGAGGTAGATAGAATCCTAGTGGATCCCGGGAGTGCAGTAGACATAATCTCCAAGGAGGCTCTGGATGGCCTTGGAGTGGAGTATGCGGCTCTAACCGATGATGAGACTCCCCTATACGGCTTCGGGGGCTCGACGGTCGTTCCGTTAGGAAGGATACAATTGGCAATGACAATCGAAACTCGTCCCCGACTCGGACCATTATGATGAATTTCACGGTGGTGGATTATATGAGCAGTTACCAGGTCATTGTTGGTCGGCCTTTCATGATGAAGACAAAGGCTGCAATGTCTTGCTATTACTTGAATTTAAAGCTCCCCACCCGAGATGGGATTGGAATCGTGTGCTGGAGTCAGAAGGTGGCTCGGAGCTGTTTTTCCACCCTCTCACGGGAAACCCTTTGCATTGAAGTGAGTACCCGGAAAAGGCAAGGGAACGAAGACGGGAAAGAGGCAAGTAAGGATCTGGGTCCTCAGCCAAAGAAAGTTGTCCGGCTAGGGGCAGTCGAAGAGTTAGAGATGATAGAGCTTTTGGGACCTGGGAAGAGTGTAAAAATAGGGGAAGACCTAGACGAGGCCCTGAAATAGGACCTGCTGAAGTGTCTAAAGGAGTACCCAGACATCTTTGCATGGGGGCACGATGACATGCCTGTGATAGATCCGAAGTTTATCAGTCACCGTTTGGCGGAAACCTATCCCACAAGCCGGTCAAGCAAAAAAGAAGAGCCTTTAACTAGGAGCGGTGCAGGGTAATGGCTGCCGAGGTAGAAAAACTATTGAAAGCTGGTTTTATCAGGGAAGTGAAATACCCGGAGTGGGTATCGAACGTGGCATTAGTGAAGAAACCCAATGGAAAGTGGAGGATGTGTGTGGATTTCACCGACCTCAACAAAGCATGCCCGAAAGACAGCTTCACACTACCAAAGGTAGATCAGTTAGTGGATTCGACGGCCTTCCGGGGACTACTATGCTTTATGGATGCATTTTCGGGATACAACTAGGTCAATATGCATCCCGAGGACGAGGAGAAGACGACTTTTGTTACTGATCAGGGGCTTCATTGTTATAAAGTAATGTCTTTCGAATTGAAAAATGTCGGGGTAACCTTTCAGAGGCTGGTGAACAAAATTTTTAGGCCACTCATCGGCACATCAATGCTGGTATATGTTGACGATATGATAATAATATCTAAGGAGCCAGACTGTCACGTGGCCGAACTGGAAAAAAAAACTTTTGAATTGCTAAGGAAGCATAACTTAAAGCTCAATCCGGAGAAATGTGCTTTCGGAGTGGCCTCAAGAAAGTTTTTGGGCTATATGGTAAGCTCCCGAGGCATAGAAGAAAATCTGCAGAAGATCCAAGCCGTTCTGGACTTAAAGTCTCCCAGGACGATAAAAGAAGTGAAAGACCTGACCGGCAGGGTAGCCGCATTAAATCAATTTATTTCCCGACCCCACTTCTAGGGGTTTATAATACTTAACGCAGCCCCCACTTCTAGCAAAACCGACCCCAAGTGAGACCTTATACTTATATTTAGCTGTTTTGGAGCATGTAGTAAGTTTAGTATTAGTGCAAGAGGCCGATAAAGTTCAAAGGCCGGTGTATTATGTTAGTAAAGCTTTATTTGATGCTGAGACCAGATACCCAACGCATGTCGCTTGTCATTAATCACTGCGGCTCGGAAGTTACGACCTTACTTCCAAGCTCATCTTATTGGAGTTTATACCGATTATCCTTTGAGGCAGATCCTGCAGAAACCGGAGGTCTCGGTTAGGTTAATGAAATGGTCGGTAGAGTTGAGTGAACACGATATTTCTTACCTCCCTTTTACTGGCGGACTTTGTTGCTGAATTCACAGAACCCCAGATTTTGATCGTCGGGGAAGACAAATGGGAGATTTCGGTGGACGGATCTGCCAGCTCACAAGGTAATGAGGCCGGAATCGTATTGAAAAATGATATAAGGTGAAGAAGTATTGTTCGCCTTGAGATTCGCCTTCGAGACCACAAACAATGAGGCAGAGTATGAGGCAATTTTAGCCGGTTTAAGGTTATGCACAGTGATGGGCGTCCACGACGTAGTTGTAAGAAGCGACTCCCAGCTGGCCGTTCAGCAGCTGAAGGGAGTGTTCCAAGCTAGGGAGCCGAGTATGATAGCCTATTTGGCTGAGGTGAAAAGGTTGGTGGGAAAAATGGGGAATGTGCATTTTGAGCAAGTTGGCCGGGAAAACAACTGTGAGGTAGACTCTTTAGAACGGCTCACATCTTCGATAAGTTCGGAAAATCCTAGAATAGTCCCTCTAATTTGCCTCCGAGAAAAAAACATGGGAGGGCTCGAGGTAGCGGAGTTGGATAGGAAAGTGAATCTTCATGGATGCAACCAATCATGAGATATTTGGAGACTGGGGAGACGTCTGAAGACAAGAAGAAGGCCAGGAAGCTAAAATTTAACATCACCAAGTTTTCCCTGATCGAAGGAGTGCTATACCGGAGGGGCTATACGGTATCCCTCCTGAGATGTTTAGCAGAAGAGGAGGCTGACAATGTGCTCAGGGAAATTCATACGGGAATCTGTGGGAGTCACGTCGGAGGGCAATCAATTACCTTTAAAGCTTTAAGGCAAGGGTTCTACTGGCCAACCATGCATCAGGACGGTATAAGGGTGGCCCGAAAATGTGAAGGATGCCAGAAGAATGTCAATATTCACCACCAGCCAGCAGAATAATTGACTACACTATCCAGTCCTTGGTCGTTCGCCCAGTGGGGGATGGATATCATCGGACCGATGCCGAGAGGGCGAGGGCAGACAGAGTACGCCATTGTTGCCATAGATTATTTCACCAAATGGGCGGAAGCCGAACCCCTATCCGCTATCACAGAGAAAAAAGCAACGGAGTTTTTGAAGAAAAATATTATCTGCAGGTTCGGAATTCCTCAGGCCATCATCACCGATAATGGAAAACAGTTCAACAGCAAAGGCTTCAGGAAGCTCTGTGGAGACCTCCAAATCGCCTTAAGATTTGCCGAACCTGCCTATCCCAAGTCTAACGGGCATGTTGAAGCAACAAACAAAACCATTAAGGCAAATCTTAAAGCTCGGCTCGGGGCCTGCAAAAGCTTATGGGTCGAGGAGTTACCGGAAGTATTGTGGGCACACCGGACGACCTGTAAGGATTCCACAGGGGAAACTTCGTTTTCCTTATCATACGGATGTGAGGCGATTATCCCAGTAGAGATCGAAATGACTACCCACAAGGTCCAGAATTTTAGCGACGGATAGAATGAAGAACTCATCAGAAGTCATCTCGACCTGATCTAAGAAAAGAGAGAGAAGTCGGCTATGAAGGCAGCAATCTATCAGCAAAGAATGTCCCGTTTCTACAATAAAAAAGTTCGGACCCGTGTCTTTCTTCCAGGTGACTTGGTATTAAGAAGGGTCACCTTAAACACTCGAAGGCCGGAGGAAGGTTCGTTAGGTGCCAAGTGGGAAGGACCCTATAAAATTGTAGAGGTGGTAAGGCCGGGTGTCTATATTTTGGAATAGCTGGACGGCACACGGTTAAGAAAGCCTTGGAACACAGAGATGTTTAGAAAGTACTTCCAGTATATCTTTCTTTATTTCTTTTTTAACAACCCGACAATGGTTAAGAGCCCAGTATAAAGCCTCTCTCGAAATGTCCCGCAGAGAGTTGTAGGAAGGGCAGTAGGTCTCTGAATATTAATAAAACTTTCTCTTTTCAATTAAAAAATTTTTCACTCGCTTCTTTAATTAGATTTGAAAGCCGTATTCAATATTTTGGGATATACTCGATGAGAATGGATGATCTGGCATCAAGAAAGGCACCAAACCCGTGACACATCAATCACAGGTGCTATCAAAAAAATCCCGGGCAGAAGTGTTCTGACCTGACTCATTTCAATTTTAAGGATCAGGATTGCGCCAAGGGATGAAAGACGTGAGGGAGCACGTGAACCCTTCGTGGTAGTGTCGAACTCCCAAAGCTGGAGCGTAACTACCCTAAGACTTGCATTTACAATGGACATCTTGGGATGATAATCGCGGGGAGGGAGTGCCCCCGCGAGATTTCTGGTCTGGCCGGTTTGGGAAATAAGACCGCGAGGAATGTGTTCCCGTACGTTTTGTCTGACCAATGGATCTGTGAGAAGCATAGCACGGGGAGGGATTATGCCCTCGTAGCGTTTGCTTGCTCCAATGTTACCGAACATAAGGAGGAAAATGCCCTTAATGTTTCGGACACTCTTTGATCCCTACCTATTTGGTCATTCGGGTTCGTGAGAAGCATAACACGGGGAGGGATCGTACCCTCGTGGCGTATGCCGGCTCCAGCGTTGTAAGGAGGATCCCTCGAACAATACACAGGCCCCATAGTGACCTGACGTATAGAGGAATGTGCCCTTACCATTCTAAACGCTCTTTGATCTGAATCCTGATTCGTCGGGACTCTGAATTGAAAGGTTCAAAATTCTGTTTTGGAGACCTCGGACAGGACGCTATTTTGAGGCATCTGCGCTGTTATTTACATTTGTGAAATGTTTTGCTTTGGGATAAGTGCTAGATCACCCCCGCTTTTTGATTTTATTTTCCAAAGTTTTGTTTCTTTTTTTCGCCGGTCTGGCAAATGGACGCCCGTGCCAGATTCGATAAGGCTTCAAAGGTTGATTCACTTCCCTTCTGAATAAGTCCCAAAGATTAATCGGCTCGGGGCTGAAGTCTTTCCGCCGAGGCCTCTGCTTGGATTAATTGGCTCGGGGCTGGATACGTTCCTCCGAGGCCTCCACTTGAGTTATTGGCTCGGGGCTGGATGAGTTCCGCCGAGGCCGCTGCTTATGTTATTGGCTCGGGGCTGGATATGTTCCGCCGAGGCCTCCACATGAGTTATTGGCTCGGGGTTGGATGCGTTCCACCGTGGCCCCTGCTTATGTTATTGGCTCGGGTCTGGATACGTTCCACCGAGGCCTCCACTTGAGTTATTGGCTCGGGGCACGATGCGTTCCGCCGAGGCCGCTGCTTATGTTATTAGCTCGGAGCTGGATTCGTTCCGCCGAGACCTCTATTTATGTTATTCGGCTCGGGGCTGGATTCATTCCGTCGAGGCCATTATGTTTTCTTTCAGCTCGGGGTCGGGTTACATCCCACCGGATCTGTCTTTACGGACTGGGGACGTAACATTCCCCCAAAGCCAAGTGTTTCTCTCAGCTCGGGGTCGGGTTACGTCCCACCGGATCTATCTTTTCGGACTGGGGACGTAACACCCCCAGAGCCAAGTGTTTCTCTCAGCTCGGGGTCGAGTTCTGCCCCACCGCATGATCTTAATTTCAGCTCGGATTGCCCCCTCACGACCGGGCCTCGAATAACCGTTTGCAGGAAAGCATTAGGAGCAAACTATGGGAGACAAAAGCGAAGTAGAAACATGCAAAAAAAAAATAATACACATGTATAGTTGTAAGGAGTTATTACAGAGAAAACGAAATTGTTCAAGTTTACACGGGGCCCCGTTTGGGTTACCCCTTTTTAGATCGGCCCACGCATGAGAAATTGATTTTTCCTCAATATGCTCGGATGGCAGATGGCTGGGCTCGGCCTCGGCGGGAGGGGCAGTGGCTTCCACGTCGACGGCCTAAGAGGCCCCGATAATTATAGCTCCGAAGGCAAGAACATGAGCCTCAGATCGGTTTTCTTCAAGAGCTGAGGCACTGGGGCGATCGAAATTGGGTTGGGATCCATCACCTCCTCAGGAGAAGGGGTAGCCATTTTTGAAACTCGTCTTGAGAGAGTTCCTATTTGCAGAAGCGAATGGCCGCATAGATAGGCCCCATATCCAGGTCGGGCAATACCACAGGGATCATCTCGGTGCAGTCCCCGACCCCCTCGAGTCTGATTGCATCCCTCTCAGCCTTCAACTCAGCTATCTCTCTCTTAAGCTCATCTCGAACCCGTGCCAGTTCTTCATCTTTGGCCCTCAGTTTGGATTCAACGCTTTATATTCCCACCTGTAGGATCCCGTTGTCGGCCTGTGCAGCCTCCAAGTCCTTCTTGGCAGCCTCAGTATTTTTCCTCTCCAGATAGGCGGTGGCCTTAAGAGCTTTATTTGTTGAATGGGCCTCGACCGCGGCCAGCTCGACCTCTATTTCAGTAAGGTGGTTTGGAAGCCTCTGGGCTTGGCCACCCTTGGATAGAAGGCTCAAGAGGAGATCCTTGTTCTTGGCCGCCAGATAGGTCGCCTGCCGAGAAAAAGTAGAAATTCAGAAATCAGATTCAAGTAAAAACTCAGAATGGGAATAAAAAGGACGGTTACCTTTGTCATCTGAGAGCACAACCCAGTAACCACATCCTCGTAAGAGATCTTCGTATCTCGAAATCTTCACCGGAGGAACCGCTTCGGTCAGTTCATTGATTGCTGGCACCAGGTGAGAAGTGGCCTCCCTGATGTCCGGATCGAGGTCATCAGCACCAAGAATCACGACGCCTTTCAAATTTCTGGAAGTACCCTCCGTCGTTTTCTTATCTTTCCGAGCTGGCTGTTTTTTGCTCAGGGTCTGTTCCTCTTCTATCTCTCGAACCAGCTCAGTTTCCTCTACCCCGATCAGACGTCTTCTTTTTCTAGTAGGTTTTGTGGGGTTGGCAGGTCAGGCAGTGACTGTTGGCGATGCCCTGGATGAGGGAGATAAGCTTTGGGTAGCCGGTGAAGCTGCCTCTTCAGTCACCCTTGTGCCCTCAGCAGTTTCTGGCCGTTTCTGAGAGGCTCCGGCTCCAGTATGGCTGGTTTTCTTCGCTGCATCGGTCAATTGGTCAAGGTATTTTGGCCTCCTCGATATTCCTACAAAAGGCAAAGGCGAAAAAGTGGTCAGTCCAGAATCTGAATAATTTCAGGTCATCATCATACTAAGCAGACAAGGGGATTGGTTAGAGGGTTAGTAAGAATCTACCTATCCACCCCGGGACATTTGGAGGAGCAGTCCGAATGAGGCATGACTCAACAAAGGCCGCATCATTAACCAATTGCTTCCGATGGTCGGCATATTACTGAGCCCATCGTATCGCGCTCGGACCCGATGAGAGACCTTGGGAGCGTTCCTCCAACAAGCTGGGAAGAGCCAAAGAAGTTAGAATCCTATCACATAATTAAAGAACAGAAACACTAAGGGTTAGATTCCTAACCTCCCGCTCTAAAGATGTCTGAGACTGAAGTCTCCTCTTCATATGTTCTTAGGGCCCGACCCCAATCTCTCGTGGCTCAAAATCATAAATCTTTGAAGTTTTTGTTGGAGTCAGGGAGTTTGTCGACGATATTTGATGATTCGGCGTAGGCAGAAAGGTAGTACCAGCCATGGTGCGTTCTTGGGTTAGCCTTCAACCGATACAACCTCTTTACTTCCTCAAGAGTAGGTTCACCGAGGCCTGCCCGATGCCAAATCACATATAGCCCTGCTAAGGTACTCCAACTATTCAGGCTCAGTTGGCAAGAGGCGATCTCCATCTCAGCCAACAACCAGGCGAAATAAGGCTGAATTGGCAGCCGGAGTCCACACTCGAAGAAGGCCGGAAGAAGAGCCACCGAACTCATCAGGTTGACTGGCACAATCAAGCGGACGAGGGACTTCGAGGGCAATATCTATCGGAATAGCATAGCTTTGCCGGAGCAGTGCCAGATCATCTTCGGTTATCTTAGAGGGCCGATTCATGTCCAGAGCCGAGCAATCGAATTCACCGGGCTCTGGGTCCTTCCGTGGAATTCTGTGATGGTAGGTATCTTCTTCAATTTCGAAAGGGGTGGGGGGTAGTGTCGAGATCCTCTACGTTTGGTGCCCCCGAGCTCGAGGGGAACTCTACGGTAAGGTTCAGCAGGATTTGCCGAGGAAGATTCATTATCAGACATCCCTGACATCTGAGACGGGAAAGAAGAGGTCAGTCTATAGCTTATTTCTAAACTGCCTAGGGATCTCACAGTCACCCTGAAATTCCAGAAAACTAAGCTTGCGGGTCCTAAGTGCCCTAACAACATTCGTCAAACCGTAAATCTCTCCCTAGTAACATCGAGCAAGACACGGAACCCAAAACAACCTGAAATCTCCCTAATCTATTACCCATCATCCCAAAACCCAGACATGCTCCACCACCAAAAAAAAAAACAACAAACAACAAGTACAAACCAAGGAGGTCGTTCAGAGACTTACTTGATTCTTTTCGAAGGTTGGAAGAGTATTCCGAGAGCTTTGGTCGCACTAGTCGGATGGGTCGCAGTTGGAGAGAAGAGAGCTCTTACAGTTGATAAAGTTCAAGTTCTTTGCTAAACAGACGCGGGGAGATCGCTTCATCTTTCTATACTCTCCAGAAAGCGTTTGTGGCCGTTAGATCAAAAGAGAACCTCAGATGAGCGCCATTTGTCGACGTCGGAAGCGATTTGTCAGAGTTGAATGAATGGCCGAGATTGGATGTATTTTGGTGACGGTAGTAAACGGTCAATTTTAGTTTTCTTTTGGCGGGAAATCGGTGGATGTTTGACAAGTGTCAGGCTCAGACTAAACCCGAGAGATGATTTGATGGGCATTTAATGGACGTGACGATTGCGCGTCTCGAGAGAATCTCTAGAAGGGCAGCGGAAAGATTTAGTTTTGGCGGGAGAATAAATCAGGCCGTCCATCTTAGTCATACCGAGGGCTTGGTGGTGACATGCCAATAAACTTCCCCTAAAAAAGGTCAGCCATCAGTCCATCCGGGGTACTGTTTACTTTTTATAGTTCCCGGCACCAACTTGCATACTCGTTGGAACCGAGAACTATGGGACAGATGTTGGTGGCATTTTCAGGCACTACATATTTAAGCAATACGACAGGGGTAAAAGGGTAATTCCTTTCTTGATCGAGACCATGAATGTCGACCCGACCATCCGATGTTGCATGCCCCAACGGCAAGGGGCCGAGCACTTGATGACTGGTGACCGACCACTTAGGCTCGGGCGACCGGGTATTATCAGATCGATAGCATCATTCTCAGTTCAGATGACCATTGTGACTGACCTCGTCAAGACCGAGCAGATGGCGAGATATGTTCCAGAGGATAAGTCATCCTATTTTTGCGGGATGAGATGATAAATCACCCTACTTTCATGGGATAAGATGATAAGTCAGTGATTTAATGTGATAAAGTTAAAAGGGAAAGTAGTTTCGGTTAAGAGGTCTTGTGGGAAATGGAAACTATCTCTTAGCTAGTTTAAGTAGGAGGAGAGAGCATACTTGACAAAGGGATGAGATCTGTAAACCAAAAAACAGCATATTTTTGAGTAATAAAACATCATTCGTTTTGTGCCCGTGGACGTAGGTTGGATCAGTTCCACCGAACCACGTTAAATCTCTTTGTTGATTGGGGTGTTTATTTATCTTCTGTCAAAATTGCTTTTGATTTCCCATAACAAAATAAATTCACAGTTGCAGGAGGATTTTCTCGGGAGCGAAGAGCCTTAACTGCCCCTAAGACTAAAATCAGCCGTCAACATATCTTTTAATTGAATTTGAACTTTAGATAAATTATAAGATATAGATTGAAATCTGATCGTGTGTCTATATATATATATATATATATATATATATATATATATATATATATATATATATATATGTATATGTATATTTGAATTAGTCAAGCCTGATTTTTTTAATAACTCAAGACTTCACCCGATGAATTTGATATTTTAAATCCAACCAAATAGAATCGACTGTAATCGTCGGGATGACTTGATTTTTAACATCCGTACCTAACACATTATTACTAATTATATGTAAAACATGTTTTTGTTATTGTGATGGGTCATTGGCTCAAGTGCTAAAATAAGGAATTTGTTGAAGAACATGCCTAGTAACACTTGGCGGAGTCACATATAAATAATTTCAATTAAAAATATTATTAAAATATATTTTATAAAATATTAAAAAATTAATTTTTTTAATAAAATATTTTTATTTTATCCTCATTGAAATAAAAAATTTATATCACTTTTCCCTAGGTTCATAGGGTCGGGTTTACAAATTTTAAATTTCAATTTCGGATCTGACCCTACCTGACCCGAAATATCGGGTCGAGTCACGGGTTTTTGACAGAAAATTCGGGTCTGACCCGACCCGACCCGATGAAAATGATATTATAATTATAATATATATTTTTAATGATTTAACTTTGACGAGAAAGACTTGTGGTTGGAGTGGCAAAATTCTTTCTTGGCCTTGAAGAAGTAGACCAAGTTTGAGGATTAGAAATTAATTAATCTCATATTTTGCCACTTCAACTACACACATATATTGTGAAATTTTCATCAATAAAATATATATATTATTTTCAATGCAGATTATCAGACCCGACCCAACCCGACCTACCCACTGTTTTTTGACCATATCCGTTGTGACTCGACCCCCAGGATTAGAAATTAATTAATCTCATATTTTGCCACTTCAACTACACACATATATTGTGAAATTTTCATCAATAAAATATATATATTATTTTCAATGCAGATTATCAGACCCGACCCGACCCGACCTACCCACTGTTTTTTGACCAGATCCGTTGTGACCCGACCCGCGCGGGTCACTTCCTTAAATTTCGGGTTTTGGGTCAAATGACTCGAATGACCCGACCCGATCGGGTCATAAAAAATTGAAAAACCCGATCCGTCCCGACCCTGTGAACACCTCTACTTTTCCCTGGTCTCATCTAAAGATAAATGATAAATTGATTTTTTTTTTTTTTTTTTTTTTTTAAAAAAAAAACACTTAAGGTTAGTGGATGGTTTAGGAATGATGGCCTATCAATTCATAAACATTAATTTCTTTCGGTATTTTGTATAGATATATTTATATAAAGTGAAAGCATATTTCTTTGTCATATTGCATAAAGTAAATCAATTTAGAGTTGTAAGTAAATGCATTGCATAGAATCTATACGAAACACTTTATGGACATCTTATGAAATACGTTTATATGAATTATATTGTTGTACAAAATGCATTAACTTAATAAAACATGTTATAAACTGATAATCTTTTAATGCTTTTATAATTATGTCATAACATTCTAAAAATTCATATCATTTGTATAGTCCGAGAGTCTACTCAATACAATGTAACTATCACCATGGTCAAAGGCCTAGTGATTTGATTATACTGATTATTTTTAATGACATTAAAATTGGGGGACTTTTTTTTTTTGGGGACTTAATGTGCTATAAAAAATTATAATCAACATTAAAAGTATATTTACATTTTCGAAAAAAAAACAAAAAAACAAAAAACAAAACAAAAAACAAAACTAAATTAGGGATGAGCCGAATCAATATTCTAAAACATGCTAAACATTAGTCATGCGGCCTTCGACGTTCAGATGGGGCTTAAAAAAAATTTCAGTTGACAAAAAATTCAAAAAAAATTAATTCATATTGAAGTCAATAAAAATTAAAATCATATAATTTTGAAATTTATTTCATATCTGACACACGAAAAAAATATATTTTATTTTAATTTATTGTTCCATGGTTGCTAGTTCAGTTTATTAATTGGTTGCTTCATTTTATTAAACGTAGATTTTCTTAAGTTTATTTGTACTAGTATAGGGCCCGCGTTTTATGCGGGTTGAACATATTTTTAACTGTAATTTTATATTATAACGAAATCATAATGTTATTTGAGGTATTTATCTTATAAAAATTTAATGTAATTTATTCAATTTAAATTTAAATTTTCTTACCGAACTTACCGTCTATATGTAAGAGCTAATAGTAAAAGTCTGCATCCTAAAATACAATAAATAATAAAAAGTTCATGAAAAATTTTTATAAAAATAATTTAAAGAAAATAACAAAAAATAATAGAATTGTACGGGCCAAATTTGGGCCCAATGGTAAAATCGACATTTCACTATCAGGCCAACCATAAAGCAAAAAACCCAAAACCCTCTAACAAAGCCCAAAATTGGTTGTGGACCCAGAGATATCTGGCAAGCCCAAATCCACAAATAACTTGACCAAAATGACCTGTAGACTTGTCAGTTACCGGATCAGGAGAAATGCACAGACACATAACTCCTCCATTTAATCTACTGTTTCAAGACATCCAACGGACAAAAGAGTAAATGAGCCTACCTCCAAGGGCTTATAAAAGGAAAAAGTTTTGGCTTGGGAGAGGCATTCTACATGATTCATTTCTCTAGTATTTCGCTATCGAAACATCAACACATCGCCCTCACGGCAAACAAACGGAGATTGAGGTAACATCAAGCCTTGTTCTTTCTACTTTCTTCTCATCCACATTACTGACTTGGGCGTCAGAAAGCCTACGGCTTCCACAACACCTGTGGGTAATACTCCTCGCTCACTCTACCTTTTTTTTACAGGTTCGTTGGTGCCCTCCTAAAATTCATATTCTCGATTGTGGACATCGGGCGAAAACCAGCTTCCACAATTTGGCGCCCACCGTGGGGATCTTAGCGAATTGTAGCAAACGAAGACCTCTCTATGATCTCTTCAACACAATTGCTAATGGCTTCTGGCAATGAGCAGATGCTAGACCCTATGGCGACACAATTAACCATGCTTCAAGAACGATTACAAGCATTGGAATAGGAGAATCTGACCATGCGAAACTCCAACGCGAGTCTACAAAAGCAGTTGTAGTAGATCTCCTCAACTTCTCAGCGTCCCGACACCCCAGATCAATCCAGCAATCCAGCCGTCCCACCCGTATTTGATGAATTGGCTGATGATAACCCACCAAGTGACCATGGCCCGAGGAATCTGCCAACTTCCTCACTCTACCAAACTGAGCAAGTTGCATCCACCATACGAAGGGAAATGATGGAGTTCAAAGAAGTAATTATGTCCCGTCTACCGGGAGTGAGGCTGCCGATTATAAAGAGTAGAGCATGAACGATTTCAGATACTCCGTTCGTGGAGACAATCGCTTCTGTCGAGCTGCCATGAAAATTTAGCCCGCCCGATATGAAAATGTATGATGGATCCTCAGACCTAGACGACCATGTTATATACTACAAGTACAATATGATGTCAACTGGCTTGGCATCAAGCCAATGGGGAGCTGGAATATGCAGAGGATTTGGAGAAACATTGGCAGGACCAGCTCTAACCTGGTTTATCAAATTACTGTATAGATCCATCGAGTCATACCAACAACCAGCAGACAAGTTTGTGTAATATTTTACAAGCTCTTGTAAGCTTAAAAGGACTACTGATGATCTTTATGCCATCTAACAAAGAAGATGAGAGTCATTGAGAAGCTACATGGCTCGCTTTAACAAAGAAAATATAAGTATTCTAGATCTCTACAACCCACTGCAGTAGAAACTTTCTGAAATGGGCTCATCTACAAAAACAGACTCTACAAAAAACTCACCAAGTTTCGATGCCACATGATGGACCAGGCCATGGCACGAGCCCAAGTTGAAATAATGTGGGAAGAGGACAAGAGGAACAAAAGAAAAGAGAACTCTTCCAGCTCGCAGAGTGACAAGATGCATAGTATCCCCAGATGAAACAACATGATCCCTCATCATCTATCATAAATGAGGATCCAGCAGAGAAGAGAGCGTAGACCTTTCCATAAATATTTTGACAGGCGACCTCGACCTTACAAAATCCAAGAGATAACGCATGCAAGCAGACCCAGGCTCACAGACTACAACCTTACAATCTCTCCAAAAGAGTTGGTCTCGGTCCCAAAGAAGATGGGAAATGAGGTAAAATGGCCCCCACGCTCCAGGGAAATTGCCACAAAGAATGACACGAGGAAGTGGTGTGAATTCCATCGAGATTATAACCATACTACAGCTGAATGTGTGGCGTTAAGATTGGAAGTCCTAGAATTGTTGAATAAAGGATTTCTAAGAGATTTACTCACGGAGAAAGGGAAAGCTACATTGGCTTGAAGAGATGAAATGAATGACCAAGGAAAAGCCTCAGTTCCACCTCATTCGATTAACAGCACAGTTAATTATATTTTGGGAGGATCAGAAGTTAGTGGTGTGTCATATTCAGCAGCCAAACGGAATTCTAGCGCTATATCGATCAGTCATCCTCATTCTACGATGTAAACCGAGGAGATGCATACCAACCTCACTATGGAATTTCCAGACGACATCAACTACTGCAATATGAACCCACACCATGATGTTCTAGTGATTTCCTTGCATGTGTCAAATTTTCTGATCAAACGAGTCTTATTCGACATGGGATCTTCAGCCAACATCATTTTTGTCACAGCCCTTGCGGACATGGGATCCGAGCTAGAAAAGATAAACAGACGATCGACTATGTTGATTGGATTTAGTGGGGAATAAAAATTCACCATAGGGGAAATATCGCTCCCAGACTACGCCGCTGGAGTCAACAAGATGACTACGTTCTTGATTTTAGATTGTCCTTCAGCCTACAATCTTATAATGGGTGGGCATTGGATTCATGAGATAAGGGCAGTATCTTCTACTTATCACCAAGTTCTAAAGTTCCCTACCAAGTGGGGGATTCAAGAGATAAAAGGAAAAAGAGCAACATCCAGAAGCTGCTACCAAACGACTTTGAAGGTGAAAACCCTGTCTTCTAGGAATTACAAAACGAGTCTCGCAATACGGAGCCGACACTACCAAATATCGAAGAGCTTGACGAGATCCAAATCCACTATTAACATGTGGATCATAAGGCTCAGATTGGAGCTAACTTAGATCCCCAGTTACGAGCTGACCTGATTGACTTCTTGAAGAGGTGACATGATAGCTTCGCATGGTCTCACAAAGACATGACAGAAATTGACCCCGAGTAGATTACTCATGAACTCCATGTGGATCCAGACTACTCTTCAGTCAGACAGAAGAGAATGAAGTTCGTCCCATAAAGGAATCGAATCATCGATGAGGAAGTTCAAAAATGTAACATCCCGCATAGACCATGATGTTACAGGCAGGATACAGGAAAACTCATCTCCATAAGCCTCTGATTCTGACAAAAGTTTGGCATGATGTATGCAGAACATTATGCAACCTGGCTTATAGCCAGCACCCAGAGACAACCTATTATGCAACTCAAAACATATGCAAACATCAACTGGGCCTCAGGCCTGAACTCACTGAACAAAATGTAAATCACTTGGCCTCCGGCCAGAACTCAAGATAAAACTATGTTATTTCAAATGCATTACAAGTACAAATACAAAAATAATGAGTCGTGAGGACCCATAACTCGACCCATGACTCAATAACTTTCTTGACTGTAATTGGAGTGATCCACTATCTTCAAAATCTTCACTGAAATCCTGCTGGTTCAGTATGACTGCTACCGACCTGCAAAACTAACAAACTATTATGGTGTGAGTCATAAGACTCAGTAAGTAATCATGCTTATAACTTGAGCATCTAACACATACAAAGTCTGAGTTCCATTTTGTGTTAACCTAAGTTGTCTATATGATCATGAAATTATGTATTAGATCCAAGCTGGCTAGCTAATTCTTATCCATTTACAAACATGTACTTGTTACTGATCCTTTAATCTGAACACTCACATACTTTAAATTCTGCTTACCACATATAGTTTTAACATCTTATATATATACATATATACATCAAGTTTCTATGTCACTGTCAACAATGTCAAAACCCAACCACACTTTCACAGCGCTACTTTGATATCTTTCTCCTTTCATATTCACTCTTTGCTAATTTAGTTTGGGCACTTAATATAATTATCTTTCTTTTATTTCATTGAAATAACATCAAATCGGATTTATGAAATATTCTTCCTATAAGACTTAATTACACAATCTTCAATCATGCATACATAAGTAAATATAATTATATCATCATGCTTTATTATTATAAGGGATTCCTCTTATGTAAACATATAAATCATACAGACATTGTTCAAAAATACATATAAACATGATAATACTATCGGGTATCAGCGTCAGCTCCATGCATCTCAAATGATTTTTAGAATGTATGATCTATAAACTTGTCTTGTGAACTATACTCTGCTTAATATGCCATGCTTTATAAACTATTACTTTAAAACTTTTTTCTGGAAAAAAAACTTACATATGAATGTACTAATGCTTCCATGCATAATATCAACTATATGCATCTTAGATGAATTACTAGAATACATGATTTATATGCATGACTTGTAAACTTTACTCCACTTAACATGCTATGCTTTTAGAAAATGTTTTCTGAAAACCCTTTCTGAAGAACTCTTTTCTGAAAGTTTCTTTCTGAAAAACTCTTTGCTGAAAACTTTATTTTACTTTTTCTTTCTGGAAAAGCTCTTTCTGAAAACTGTATCTGAAGATTGAAAGCTGCATTTGAAAACTGAAATCTGTATCGGGAAAACTGGAAATTGTATCTCAAAACTATAAATTACATCTAAAAACTGAAAACTTTCTCTGAATTCGGTATTTATGTCTGAAAAACTGGACGTATGAGGGCGTTGCGTATCGCCGTCCCCCCACACGTCTATCTGGAGGCAGAAGTGCAAATCCATGACTTTTGGGCGTTACATATTACCGTCCCACAAAGTATGCCACTTCTGTCTCATATCTGGTAGTCTTGGGGCGTTACGTATCGCCTTCCCCCAATCTACAATCTGGAACAGGGGGTGAGGATCTATGCTACCACCCAAACTCAAAAACCAAGATTTCGGGGATCTGTCAGCCCTAGTCATATTCGAGGATCTAAGAGCGTCCCCTCAGTCCTCCACATGTGCACATGTCTCTAAATCCGTCAATTCCAAAGTATCCGTCAATTCCGAACTGTATCTCAAGTTACATACTGGGGTGAGTTTTTACCTCATGTCCCGGAAACCATAAAACTCATTGTAGGTATTGTATTTTTGCATATAAATCCTGATGATGAGTCTCACATGGAGGCACTACCCTTTAAGTTGTGGAAGTCGCAGGAAACGGGCATCGGAAGGGAAAAGTCAGAAATCAATACCATGTTAGATTGAATTCGTTTGCTTATCTTCGGGTTTGCTCGATAGGCCTCTGTTTTTAAAAATTTATCCTCGGCCAAAACCCTAAACAGACACACGACCTTGCTCTCTCTCACATATACCTCTCTCTGGATAACTCACGCCCTTCTTCTTCTCATTCATTCACGGCATCACATAAAGAAAATGACACCCTAGACTCTCCTCTCTCACGCCTATCATCCCTCCCTCAACCTCATGCACATGCACCCCATCAACTTCTAGCCATACACTCCTAATAACGCTAATCCAACAAACTCTACACTCTCGGCACTTCACAAGCACACAACTCATTCACTTCTCTCTCTCCCACTCACCTCACGCACACACTATCCATGCACAAGAGCCAAAACAAACCTAGCCCACCACGTGAAGACCACAACAAGCAACTCACATCCCGCTTTCAACAAAGCAATTAAATAGCCTCCACCAACAGCCCCCCAATTAAATGACCTTCCTCTAAGTCAAAAACACAACATCAACAACAAAGAAATTATGTAGCCTCCCCATCAATGCAATCCACCAACAACCTCATCTCCTATAAGAAGCACAAGTCCTCTTCATTCTTCCCCTAGCTGATTCACGGAAAACACAAAGAAAATAACTCTAGCTCCTTCACGCCAAAAGCCTCTAAAACCAACAGCTCATTCACGCATTCATCCCTTACAAAACCAGCAGTTCACCCAAGCCCAAGCACTCCAGAAAATCTTCCTCATTGCCGTGAATAAACCTTCAAGCAAAGCCCTCAACCTCAGACATTCACGACACAAACAACCCTTCAATTCACGTAGCCACTCAGCCAGTCAAGAAGAACCCTAGCTTCGCCCTTTACGTTCACACACGCCTCAATAACCCCTCACATAGAATCCTCACTCCTCGCCCTCAACAAACTGCACGCGTGAATTCACCCATCAGATCATCACGCCTTAAGCAGCCTAAACACATAAGCTACCTCACATCCCACATCGGCCACAAACACATAGCATTCACGCCCTTCACTCTCCACCAACCGAATAAACAAAACACTAAATCCTCAAGCAGCCACTTGGATGTGACCATTAAACCAAAGGCTACATTAACTACCTTTAAACTGCCTCCAACACAGCCACGTTAACTGCCTTCGAACAGCCACGTTAACTACAGAAACTAGCCGCACACTACTTACAACACAGCCCCTTTAACACCACCGAAACAGCCCCATCTAGCAGCCCTTATTCACACCATAAACCCGCAAAACAGTCCTAAAAATTGCACTAAAAAACCCACAAAAATAGTCCAGAAAACTGCTAGTAAACTGCCTGAAAACAACGCAAAACTGTCCTGAAAATTACAGCCTCATTACAGCAAAACTGTCTAGAAAATTACCCATTGTTTCACCGTAAAAATAGCCCTGAAACACTGCCCTAATACCGTAAAAATAGTGAGCAAGACAACAGCTCAAAACAACGAGGCAGCAAAGGAAAACAACGAAATCGGAAAAGTTTCGGAGCACCAACCCCTTCCGACAATCGTGAAACGCACTTCCAAGAGACGACGTAAGAGGTTAGACCTGAGGGCACCTTTTTATTTTATTTCCGTTATTTATTATTATTTCTTTGCATATATATGATTTATTTATGAATATTGTGGCCATGGGATGGATGAAATATGTGTTATCTCTTGTGGTATATCGGATGGAAACCCAGACGTAAATTTCGTAGCCGAATCCGAATGGACGGTAATGCGGTCTGTACTTGGGAAATAAATTCCACGTACCATTTGAGAGACGCACATATTTTGTTTCATTCGACCTTGTATTTAAGCATGATTTAGTCGTTTAGTATGTTATTTATTTTTCTAAGCATGATTTAGTCGTTTAATATGTTATTTATTTTATGCATGATTTATCTATGTTTCCGCATGTGTTAATTTAAAGTATTCATGAGTTGTCTACTTACCGCTATTCCGACTTATTTTTATGCATGCAAACTTAGATATAGGCCGTATATGAACTTAGATGTAGATTACTCTTGCGAATGTATGTTGCGTAGACTTGATTAAATTATTTCACAAATCCGTTCATTACAAGTGGCATAAGTAATGGACCATTCTGAACCCAACGGTTTGAGATCTTCCCTTGCGAGGGGTGAGTGCGACCTTAAATCATTTCCCAGTTCATACTGGTTGGCGACTCCTTTATTCTCCGGTTTAGTCCTTTGCGGGCTACTCCGTACTCCCGACCGGGCCGCGAGCTTGGAACAGCGTCGCCAATTTTTGTGTTCTACACTATGCTTTAAAATCTCAAAACTGGAAGAAATATTTTTCTGAAATATATTGTCTTTCAAAACATCTGGAACTTTCTTTAAAACATTTTTAATCTTTGAAAACATTCTTAACTTTTGCTCAACTGCTGAAAATCTTAACACGCACATATGCATATGCATTTCTCATGTTTCTTTCTACCTAGTCATGCTTTTTTGCAGTGTCATACATATACATGTACATATTCATACATACTCATAATTTAATGATATATGCATTCTATTCCTTACATGATTTTATTTGAGTTAACTCACGTATATATGCTTTTTCTATTCTCATCATACTTTACGTATATCACACAAGCTCAAGTTAACTTTTATTAGCTTTTCGACCATAATATCATATCAACTCAATTTACATTCAACTTGTGCTCAAACATTCATACTATTCAAACATAAAACCATTATCACAAATTTCATAAGTATACATACACACCTACAATCAAAGCCATTCTATTATATCAACTTCACACAAATACAAACTTTGAGTTCTCAATTCTTAAACTTGTTTAATCATTTCTCAAATATCAACATGTGCCCAAAGATCTCGTTTATATATATATTCATATGCACACATATTCTATGTTCATTTAAACATACATCAAGATACTTGTACACAAAACTCATACTTACTATATACAAGCTTACTTATTTATCTGTGCATACTTACCCGCTTTTGTACTTATATGCTTATTTCCTTATAATTATCATCCTTTAAACTTTAATCTCATTCCATAGGTGTGTGTTTTTCTACAACCCCAAATCCCAGTATCCTATAATTTTAATCATGTGTATCTGCTCGCATATCATGTATACATATATTATCATTCTTATACCTTTCAATCTTAGGCTTACTAGTATCGTAATTGCATATATATTCTTATATATATATGTGTGTGTGTGTGTGTGTGTGTGTGTGTGTGTGTGTGTGTGTGTGTGTGTGTGTGTGTTGTGTGGTGTACTTTCTGCTTATGGTTATACATATACTTATAAGATTACTCTATTATCTATTTTCAAAACATAACACGTCATAAGTAAACATCGCATGGATTACTTACCTGGCAAGGCGGACACTCATGATCCTGGTCTGATCTGTCAAAATAAATAACAGCATGGTCAGAGCCGCTATTTACGGAACTCCCTACTCTTCTATAAAAACTTCCGGACTTTCCCGGAATACACTAATCCTCTCCGATTCTACCATTTAAACTTCATTACTCTAATATATATCTTCATATATAATTCCAACTAGCTAGATAGCTTAAATTCTCATTTCACACGTTTGCGGCAAATCTTGAGGAAAAATTTCCGCAAACGCTACGTAAGGGTCTCGAACCCTCCAAACTTATCCGAAACTATTTAATTTTCTTCGTACTATCATAATTAGGTCATATTCATGATCACAGTCGTTATACCATAGTCGCGTGAGAAACTCTGTTTTATCGAAAACTCGCTAATTCCATCGGATCGATCTGATTTATTCCATTTCCGCCTGATTCTACCACAAACATCGTTTTAACATTTTATATCACATTCAGCTCATTTCATGTCAATTCGCTACACTACGGAACTATTGAAAGCATCCGAATATTTAATTGAAAACTTTCAAATAATGCATTTTTAACGGAGAGTCGTACCAAAATTCCGAGGGCATATTCGGACTCTCAATGGCCATACGAACGCGCTGGTGTCGTCGGAATTCTGATCGGAGTTACTGTTCATCTGGGTTTAAATGTTCACACGCGCGTCCCTCCTAGTTTTGCCTGCAATCGGTCACTGTTTGGTGAAATTGACTCTGCATACTCGTAGTACTCATCGAGGGCTTCGAATTGGTAGGTGGCTTGGGCCGTGGAATGAACCGATGAGCCGAAGTCATCAAACCTACGTGCGCGACCTTCCTCCTCATTTCCTCGCCGCTTCCGGCCTGTGTGGGCCGATCGTCGGCCACTGGCTTGTCCCCTTTCACCGGATGATCCTAACCTCACCGGTGCACCGTCGTACCTCCGTCCAGATCACCGCCGGCACCACCTTCTTCTCATTCACGCGTGCTCCTTATTTCTTCTTCTTTCATTTGATATTTCCTCTTTTCTTTTTCTATTTTTGTTAAAATGTTAATAATAATAATAATACAAATATCTCATTCCAGATTCACCAAAATGCCTCACCTATAAAGGTAATTTCGGAAATATATGATTTTGAAGCCCTTCTGGCACGATTTTCGAAAAATATTTAACGCAAAGTTATTCATCTCAAATCAACTCAATCGGAGTTCGTTTGCTATTTCCCGTGACTAAAACCGCAAACTTTACGCGTATAATACAAATCGTGTAACTGATTTCTTTGAGACGAAGTATTTTCCAACGCGACAAATCATCACTTATATTATTCCGATCTATATATCATCACTTGAACTCTTATTCCTTACAATCATCCTGTTTCAAGACTATAACTTCAGTCCGGGAACCATCCAGAATTGTCAGGAAAGTCTGTGATGTTACAAGAAATTGCTACAGAATGGAGCTATCAGGGAAGTTCAGTTTCCAGAGTGGCTCGCCAACGTGGTTGTTTTCAAAAATAAGAATGAGAAGTGGTGAGTCTGCATCGACTCACATATTTGAACAAAGCTTGTCCGAAAGATTCATTCCCTCTACCTCACATAGATTCGATGGTCGACGCTATAGCTGGGCATGAATTGTTGAGTTTCATGGATGCATATTCTGGCTACAATCAAATCCTTATGTATCCGGGCGACCAAGAAAAGACAACCTTTATCACTGATCGAGACATCTATTATTACAAGGTTATGCCATTCAGCCTCAAAAATACCGGAGCCACATATCAACGTCTGGTTAACAAGATGTTTTCAAAGCAAATTGGAAAGACTATGGAGGTATACATAGATGACATGCTGGTAAAATCATCAAAATCTGAGGAACATCTAGGGCACCTGGAAGAAGCCTTCAATATAATGGACAAGTATGGGATGAAACTGATCCCTACTAAGTGCGATTTTGGTGTCGCTTCAGGGAAGTTCTTAGGATACATTATCACTCGACGTGGAATAGAAGCAAACCCAGAACAGATCAAGTTTATCCTTGAAATCCCCTCACCTTCCAGCCCAAAGGATGTCATGCGACTAGCGGAGAGGATAGCAGCACATAATAGGTTCATCTCCAAGTCCACGAACAAAAGCTTTCTATTCTTCTCAGCCTTGAAGAAGGCTAATAATTTTGAGTGGACCCCAGTGTTGGGAAGCGGCCACGAGTGCGCAGCGGAAAATTAAAAAAATTATGATGATGTTATCCCTTTGCCCAAAACCCATTTGTTTTTATTATTCTACAAGCCTAGGCATGTTACTATATATTCTAAGCATAAAAACTCATAAAAACATACAAAGAACATAAACCTAAACATGTTAACTATCATAAAAACTCTAATTAAAATAAAGAAAGAAAACGACTTACTTGAACCGAAGACTCATCCAGTCCAGCCTCCAATCTACAAGCTTTTCTCAAACTCAGCAAGCTCTTCCACGTTCCAAAGAGCCACCCAAGTGTGGGGCCTCCAAAGGTGCACACACCAAAGCCAAAACTCAACTGCAAGACTACGCCTTGAGTGCACGGGTATTTTGCCCTTGGTGCTAGCCTAGGAAAATACCTCAAAACTTTTAACTTGAGATTCATCTAGTCAATTAACTTAAAGATCCTCTAAATCAGTGGCTTACTCTTAAACTTTATAGTTGCTCACTTATATAAACTCAAGATATGAAAGGTTTTTGGTGTAAAAATTTGTAAAGAATTCTTTGGGTTTATATAGGTGCTCCAAAGACAATAAAATTAATTAAGAATCTGATGTGAGATAAAAGCTAATTTAATCTTAGTCGTTGGATCTTAATTTAGTGATTTAATGAGATTATAAATAATAAGAGTTTGGGCCTAATTGGAATTCAAAATAAATAACAAATAAAAAAAATTTACTATTCATGTTTATTTATTTATTATTCCAATTTCCAAAGTGCCATTATCGTCATTCACCAATCCCTAAGCCACTATGGAACCTCATAAATTATCTGTTCAATAATTAAACACATTGAACCATTTATTAACAATTCCTACATGAATCATATATGCTGTTAAATTTGTATTGTGCACTGTTAACCATTGATTTCGACTTTGTTGTGTGTGATCTTTTGGGTTCCCCTCAAGTTGGACATGAAATGAATCATGATAATTTAATCGGACATAAATTATCCTCTGATCAAATGGTCGTTCGATTTCAATTACCAAGGTTGACATCTAGCAACATGCCAAGGCCCCCAAAGGAGAATGAAAGATATATACCCGTTCTGTATGCGATTTACATATGATACAGTCTCTCGCCTCACTGTATCCCCACTTTTTGACCTAGGGTACGGAAAGTGTCTACCCATATAGTCAAAGATATGATGTTGATAGTGTCATGAATCGTGCTAACCCAAGAATCTCACATGATTCTTCCGCTATGGCCACATTCTCAAACACTGATCACACATATCAACCCGAGAATTGGAATACTACTCTTGTAAGAAAATATTATACAAGAGAGTGGCGATTCTCTGTTGTATCTTTACAAACTTCATATGTTTCAACAAATGACCTAATCATACCCTTATAACCGGATCTTTTGAACCGGGGAAGGAGAATGTCAAAGTTATTTGATCCATACATAAGATTGTAAATACCTCAAGTCTAAGGACTAGTCATACAATCGATACATGAAAGTTCTCACAGACACATGGGATAAACACTCCATGTGAAAACTTTTCGGCGGTCAGTTCGATGAACACGAGCAACTCATGCATCCATATGATACACCAAGCGGACGGATCTCCGCTAGTAGCCTATGAGATCGGCTACCCCACTTAAGGGCGAATCATATCACCATGCTAATCTCTCCGCTTTGTGAACGCTCAGATTATTCACAAAACTATGACTAGGAAATGTTTAAGAGTAATGATTCTTATAAGGCGTGGAAGCCATCATCTTATTACTGCAATGGCTTTATTACAGTGTTTGATGATTCATATATGTTATGTAAGATACGTCTAATAAAGATTGTCATTTTATTAATTAATGAAAATATTACAAATACATGTACATATAGCCCATCCACAAGTTGGGTATAGGGCATATCTCTAACACCCAGTATGTGAAGAAACTTTGAAAGGACTCAAATGATATCTTACCACCCCACCTCTATTGTCGAACCCACTCGATAGTGAAAGGCTTTTTCTCTACCTGGGAGTCTCGGAACAAGCAGTCAGTGCAGTCATGATCAGAGAAGAGGAGGGAGCGCAATTCCCAGTCTACTACGTGAGTAAAGCACTGCTCAGCGCGGAGTCCCGCACCCTAATGGGAAAATTAGTGTTAGCGTTGATAATAGCTTCAAGGAAGCTTCGACCCTACTTTCAGGGCAACCCAATTACGGTATACAACACATACCCAATGAGAACCATATTTTATAAACTAGAGTTGTCTAGTAGATTGATGAAATAGGCAATTAAACTTGGGGAACACGACATCACATACCTGCCCAGGACTACCATCAAGTCTCATGCCTTAGCAGATTTTGTAGCCGACTTCAGCCCCTGCCTCTTAGCTACAAACGAACCGGAAGTCTATTCTATCCATTCAACCATCCCCTGAAAACTTACAGTCGACAGATCCAGTAGCAAAAAAGGTTACGGCTTGGGGATAGTGATCATTACTTCGGAAGGCGACATACTACAACAAGCAATCAAGTGCGGTTTTAGAGTCACCAATAATGAGGCAGAATATGAAGCATTGATTACAGGACTAACCTTGGCCAAAGAGCTTAGAGCCAAAATGATAGAAGTAAAATCTAATTCACAACTGATTGTCAACCTATTCCAATGGTCGTATCACACATGCGATCCGCAGATGGCATCCTATTTACGAAAGGTAAAAGATATTCAGTCAACGTTTAAGGAATTCACAATAACCCAAGTCCAAAGAAGCGAAACCCAATTCCCAAGAAGCGAGACTTTGTGAATGAGGAAAATGAGCTCTCAAAGTCTTTTCTATACCATCCTTTTTGGCACCTTGAATTCCAGCCAAAATGCCTCGAAACTCGCGCTAGGGTTATATTAAATGAGTGAAGAAGAACCTAGAAAACATTTAAGTCATACATGCATCATGCCATAGGGGAGTCTTTCAGAGATGTCGACTGAAATAAATTAAGAGCCCTCACGGTGAGACACGACGTGACACTGTCTGAAGGCTCATGTCGTGTGAAATGATTTATGAACTTCATCTGGTTCAGTCGGCCGGGGACATCCCCCTAAGGACTCATGTCGAGTCAAATGAAGACATACATTTCCCTCAGTCCATATGACAATGTCATATGAAATGATTCTTGAATCTTCATCGGATTCAGTCGACCAGGGACATCCCCCAATGACTCATGTCGAGTCAAATGAAGACATGAACTTCTCTCAGTCCATACGATAAAGTCGTGTGAAATGATTCCTAAACCTTCGTCTAGTTCAGTAGAACGGGGACATCTCCCTAGGACTCATGTCGAGTCAAATGAAGACATGGACATCCTTCAGTCCATACGACAATATCGAGTGAAATGATTCCTAAACCTTCATCTGGTTTAGTCGACCGAGGTCCCCTGAGGAATCATGTCGAGTCAAGTGAAAACATGGACTTCCCTCAGTCCATATGACAATGTCTTGTGAAATAATTCTTGAACTTCATCTAGTTCAGTTGACCGGGGACATCCCCCAATGACTCATGTCAAGTCAAGTGAAGACATGGACTTCCCTCAATCCATACGACAATATCGTGTGAAATGATTCATGAACCTTCATCTGGTTCAGTCGATCGGGGACATCCTCCGAGGACTTATGTCGAGTCAAATGAAGACATGGACTACCCTCAGTCCATACGACAATGTCGTGTGAAATGATTACTGAACCTTCATCTGATTCAGACGACCGGGGGCTTTCCCCGATGACTCATGTCGAGTCAAGTGAAGACATTGACTTCCCTCAGTCAATACAAAAAATCATGTGAAACGATTCCTGAACCTTCGTCTGGTTCAGTCGACCGGGGATATCCCTCGAGAACTCATTTCGAGTCAAATGAAGACATGGACTTCCCTCAATCCATACGAAAATGTCATGTGAAATGATTCATGAACCTTCGTCTGGTTCAGTCGATCAGGGATATCCCCTAAGGATTCATGTCGAGTCCAATGAAGGCATGGACTTCCCTCAATCCATACGACAATATCGTGTGAAATGATTCATGAACCTTCATCTGGTTCAGTCAACCGGGGATATCCTCGAGGACTCATGTCGAGTAAAATGAAGACATGGACTACCCTCAGTCCATACGACAATGTCGTGTTAAATGATTCCTGAACTTCATCTAGTTCAGTCGACCGGGGACATCCCCTAAGGACTAATGTCGATTCAAGTGAAGTCATAGACTTCCTTCAGTCCAAACGACAATTCATGTGAAACGATTCCAGAACCTTCATCTGATTCAGACAACTGGGGACATTCACCGAGGACTCATGTCGATTCAAGTGATGATTTGGACTTCCCTAAGTCCATACGATAATGTCTTGTGAAATGATTCATGAACATTCATTTGATTCAGACGACCGGGGGCATTCCTGGGGACTCATGTCGAGTCAAGTGAAGACATTGACTTCCCTCAGTCCATACGACTATGTCATGTGAAATGATTCTTGAACCTTCGTCTGGTTCAGTCGACCGATGACATCCCTAGATGACTCATTTCGAGTCAAATGAAGACATGGGCTTCCCTCAATCCATACGAAAATATCGTGTGAAATGATTTCTAAACCTTCGTCTGGTTCAGGCGATCGGGGACATCCCCGATGACTCATGTCAAGTCAAATGAAGACATGGACTTCCCTCAGTCTATACGACAATGTCGTGTGAAATGATTCTTGAATCTTCATCTGATTCAGACGACTGAGGGCATTCCCTGAAGACTCATGTCGAGTCAAGTGAAGATATTGACTTCCCTCAGTCCATACGACAATACCGTATGAAATGATTCATGAACATTTGTCTAGTTCAGTCGACCGGGGATATCCCCCGAGGACTCATTTCGAGTCTAATGAAGACATGGACTTTCCTCAGTCCATATGACATTATCGTGTGAAATGATTCATGAACCTTCGTCTGGTTCAGTCGATCGGGGACATCCCCCGAGGACTCATGTTGATTCAAATGAAGACATGGACTTCCCTCAGTCCATACGACATTGTCGTGTGAAATGATTCCTTAACCTTCATCTTGTTCAGTCGACTAGAGACATCCCCGAGGACTCATGTCTAGTAAAGTGAAAACATGGACTTCCCTCAGTCCATACGACAATTTCGTGTTAAATGATTCCTGAACTTCATCTGATTCAGTCGACCGGGGACATCCCCCAATGACTCATGTAGAGGCAAGTGAAGACATGGACTTCCCTCAGTCCATACGACAATGTCATGTGAAATGATTCATGAACTTTCATCTGATTCAGATAACCGGGGACATTCGCTGAGGACTCATGTCGAGTCAAGTGAAGACATGGACTTCCCTCAGTCCATACTATAATGTCGTGTGAATTGATTCCTGAACCTTCATCTGATTCAGATGACCGAGGACATTCCCCGAGGACTCATGTCGAGTCAATTGAAGGTATGGACTTCCCTCAGTCCATACGACAACGTCGTGAGAATTTAGCTCCTGAACCTTCATCTGGTTCGATCGAAATGAGGACAGATGTCGAGTCAAATTGAAGACATGTATTTCCCTTAGTCTGTACGATAATATCGTACGAATTAACGTTGAGCCTTCCTCACGTTTAGTAAGCAGGTACCCCACGTCCTATCTCATTCGACATGCACATAAATACTCTCCAAGTCAAGGATTTTTGGATTTAGAAAGTAAGGGACAAACTGTACGGGCCAAATTTGGGCCCATGGTTAAAATCGACATTTCACTACCAGGCCAACCATAAAGCCAAAAACCCAAAACTCTCTAACAAAGCCCAAAGTTAGTTGTGGACCCAGAGATAACCTACAAGCCCAAATCCACAAATAACTTGACCAAAATGACCTGTAGATTTGACAGTTACCGGATCAGGAGAAACGCACAGACACATAACTCCTTCATTTAATCGACCTTTTCAGGACATCTAACGGACAAAATGGTAAATGAGCCTACCTCCAAGGGCTTATAAAAGGAAATGTTTTGTCTTGGGAGAGGCATTCTACATTATTCAGTTCTTTAATATTTCGTTCTCAAAACATCAACACACCGCCCTCACGACAAACGGAGATTGAGGTAACATCAAGTCTTGCTCTTCCTACTTTCTTTTCATCCACATTACTGACTTGGGCGTCGGAGAGCCTACGGCTTCCACCACACCGGTGGACAGTACTTCCCGCTCACTCTATCTTCGTTTTACAGGTTCGCTAGTGCCCCTCTAAAATTCATATTCTCGATTGTAGACATCGAGCGAAAACCAGCTTCCATAAGACTTATAATCCAAAAATTTGTCTAGGTTTTGTGGGCGGCTGTCACTTAGGTCTTTTATTTTTAATAGAATATTATATTTTAATATTGTAATAGGTTTTTTGTTTTTTTTTATAATTTAATAATGAAAAAATAATTGTATAGATTAGGTAGCACATATGTTCTTTTTTAAAAATTTTAGTAGCAGGTTATAATTATCTTCTTATTCTAATAAGTAATAAAAAAAATTAATATAGAGATTAGGGAGTTATAATATATTTTATTATTGTAATATTTTATTTTCTATTAATATTTATAATTATAATTTTCTAATTTAATAAGAATAAGTTTCTTATTTAATAGTAGATAATATATATAGATATATATATATATATATATATATATATATATCATATATCTATATATATATATATTATATATATATATATATATATATATATTTGCAATATGTTTCTTTTTTTATTTTATAATTTAATAATAAAAAATAACCGTAGAGATATTTTATTTTATATTTAATAATAAATAGGAGATTCTCTTTTTATATTGTAATAGGTTTTTTATTTTAATAATTAATAATTTTTTAATAATAAAAAATAATTATAGAAATTATATGTCTTATAAGTTTTTTTTTTAATTATAATATGTTTTCTTATTATAATAGGTTTATTATTGAATAATTTATCATTTTGATTTTATAATTTAAAAATAATAAATAAAAATATTAATTAATTAAATTATAGTTTTTTATTTTAATTGCAGATTAGGTTTTTATGTTGTAATATGTATCTTATTATGTTGTAATTTTAAAAATAATAAACTATAAATTAATATAAAAACTTCATATTTTGTTATTTTAATTGCAGATTTATTTTTATATTGTAATAGATTTCTTATTTTAATAATTTATTATTTTAATTTTACAATTTAAAAATTAAAATTTTTGAGATATTTAATTTTATAATTTAATAAAAAATTAATATAAAGATTATGGGTCACGTATTAAATTAATAGGATTCTTATTTTAATAGGAGATTATGTTTTTATAAATAATAGGTTTCTTATCTTAATTTCTAATAATAAAAATTGAATTTTAGAGATATTTAATTTTATAATTTAATAGGAGATTATATTTTTATAATGTAATAGGTTTCTTATAATATTGTAATAGGTTAATAGTTTATCTTTTTAATTTTATAATTTAAAAATAATCAACTACAAAATTAATTAATAAAATTAATAGGTTTATTATTTTAATAGGAGATTATGCTTTTATAATGTAATAAGTTTTTTTTTTTATTTTTATTGTACAATTTAAAAATAAAATTTAATTTAAAAATTATTTTAATTATATATCTAATAAAAAATTATTGTAGATATTATGTGCTACATATTGAATTAATATGTTTTCTTATTTTAATAGAAAATTATATTTTTATATTATAATAAGTTTTTTATTTTAAAATTTAATAATAAAAATTTATTTTAAAGATATTTTAATTTTACAGTTAATGTATTTTTATTAAAATAATTTTTTATTTAATATATTTATTAATTTAATTTTATAATTTAATAATAAGTTGTGATGTGATATAATAAAAAGTTTAAAATATTTAACATATATATATGCATATGTAGATTTAAAATTAAAAAAAAAAAAAAAAAAAAAATTACCATGATTATTGTTGCTTTTGATTTTGATGATGGTCAAGTCTGGGGAACTGGTTAATTATATATCTGAAATGCCATACAGTTGTCCGCTGTATATCCCATTCAGCTTGCAAATGTCAAAGTAACAATTTAAAAATAATAATAATAATGGGTTATGCTAACAAGTGCCCTAAGGGCACTTGTTAAGAACCCATAAAATGAAAGTGTTGATATTATTTTTATGGGAAATATAAAAAATTGTCAAATCATTAATGACTTGTTCTTTTTTTTCATAAAAAGTTTCCTTAAATGGATTCTTAACAAGTGCCCTAAGGGCACTTGTTAGCATTCCCATAATAAATAAGGGCTAGGTTAATGAGTGTCTTGTCCATATATTAATAATTTATTTTAAGAAAATTATAAAATGAGAAAAATATCAAATTATTAATAATTTTTTTCCATTAAAATTTTCTTACTCTTTAACATTTCCCATAAATAAATTATAGCGGTCCACTGTTTCTCAAATACTATATAGTTGTCTGCCAATACTCACAAGTAAATGCAAAAGGGGTCATCATTAGTATTTTTAAGATTAGACGCGACATCGCTAAGCGAATACACGGTAATAAAGTGATTTTAGATCTGATTAAATTATTCCTAAGGGATTGCTTCAGTGCTAAAGGTTTTGGGTTAAGTGGTTTGCTCCATCTCAAGTTTAAAGTTCGAATCCTACTATATGCATTTCCTTGGGGCCATATCCCCTAGTGTGAAAAGCCAGCGACTTACCCTGATCTGTGTTGGGAAACTTCCGAGGGCACGGAGCACAGGTCCTGAGGATTAGTCTTGGTGCGCATAAGCTAGCTCGGACACATCGGTTATCCAAAAAAAATCTGATTAAATTGGACCGCAATTGAATTCAATTAGAACCAAAACGGAACGGTTCAACATCAGATTGAAATTAAATCAGATGAAAATCAGAACCAAAACGGTTAATGGTTTGACGATTCGAACTGAATCAAAATCACCGAATAATCATTTCAATTCCGATTCTTTAAAATTAAGATCCAAACCTCGAACCAAATCAAAATCTAAGCTAAAACCGAACCTTTAGTACACATAATCTAATGAAATAGCTAGACTAGTATAATCTATTAAGTATTCTATAAATTTTCTTTTTTCCCCTTATTTTTAGATTTATTTTCCTTTAACAAAATTTAAAACAATTAAAGCCTCATCTCTCTCTCTCTCTCTCCCAACCACGACATAAACCCACCCTCCATGACCCTTTCACGCAACTTCCATTGCCGAATCTTAAGGGTTAATTGGGGGTTTTTGAATCTTCTCTTATTATTTGTTCCTTTTGAGTGAATTAGCTTAGTAATTGTTAGAGTATATGTCCTAAAATCAATTATGAATGTAATGGTTTAAGGTATAATATTTGCATATATATTTAGTAAAAGTCATTTGTTAACTACACGTTATTACATCCATATTATATATATATATATATATATATATATATATTATATATATATATGCTCCGAGACATTATGTCAGATGAATATTGTTAATCCAAGAGACGGTTGTGACTATGAGAGTCAACCATATTTATATATGTCTTAAATTAATTTTTTGGTAAAATGTGATTGTTATACAGAATAATAATATATCACTTGACCAATATTATTGTGTGCCGCCTAAATTGACATATGATGTTAATAGAATAGATGATGGGTTTCATATCATAAGTACACAGACAATAGATATTTCATTAGTAGAATGAAATATTGAACACAAACACATAAACGTAAGATCATATGATAATTTCTCTAAGGTCATTATTTCCGTAATAATATCTTAGTGTCTTTATAATCCTCTTTACTCTGAGCCCATATGATGACTTGTGCGATAGTTACTCTTGGTTCACTAGTAATATGTTGGACAGTTATGACCCATAGCGTCACTGTTTGTAAAAAGCATTGTGTTTTTGTACAAAATTAACTATGTATTAATGAAATTGCCTTTTACCGTTTTGTAAATTATTTACTTTAATATAAATGGTAGAAGTCCATATGATTAGTATCGGATTGAGATGATATGAGACAGTATCAATCCATAAAGGTTTAATCATTAAATATCCCTAGTCGTAGTATTATCGAGATTGGACATCGATAATGCGGAATAGACTAGTATTGCACTTGTGCGCGTTGTGAGGGCATAACGGCATAGTTCTCATATATTTAAGTATAAGATACTTATGCAAGTGCGATAGGAGGTTGTGTTTTACCGATGGTACGGAAAACAGCTTCGCTCTGGATAGACCCCGTGGAATCCCATTTGTAGTATGTATATGTGTCTATGGGAGTCCACATCAGGGTAGGTGTATTTGGTCTTAACCTGAGACTCGCATCGCTAATGCTTGCGACAATCGGTAAACTTTGGTTTTGGTCGTCCAGGGCTTTAACAGGTTCTGTGTACGCCTCTTCTGGGTTTATTGAGAATCGTAGTGCATTGGATGTGATGTCAAGATGGAAGTATCACTTCAGACATATGGAGATGAATCACGCAGGGATTCAGAACTGGTTCTCTATAGTGTTGCAACCATCGGGATATATGACAAGGTCATGATTATCCGATTCAAAGAGACTAGTTGGTTGATATCCGATATGTGCTTCGTACGGGGCAGACACTATTCCAGCCCCAGGCCTTGCACGTGACATCTGATACTGGATCGCAATACGCAATACTACGGTATACTACGCCTGATATAGATCTTATATTCCAGTAAGAATATTTCTGGAGAATTGGGTAGGCATGGCGCTTTGCTAGAAGCCAACCTTGTCTCGTAAATCGGTAAAACGTAGTACAAGGTACGTACGTGTTCGGATAGTCCGACGACCGTATTTACTGCCAACATATCCGAAGATCTCTTGGGTCACTTCCCGAAGATTCACCGATGACGTTTGATTCGAACTTAATCTGGGATTAAAAGCGGAGAAACTTTATCTAGGATAAAGTACTATCTGAGGAGAGAGAAAGATTAATTTGGAATTAATCGATAGAATAATATATTCGATATATTAAACGAAATTGGATTTCGATACGGAATTAAAATTAGATTTTAATTCGGGCACTCGAATTAATTTAGAATTAATTCACGAGCGACGTGAATAGTAAATTATTTATTTACGAGCATCGGAAACTCTTAATTATTTTGAATTATCGAAACCGAGCCCGGAATGTGTTTGCGAGGCTACTCCGATTTTGAATCGCGTGCGGCCGCAAGTCACATCACTCATCACATCGCGAGTCACATCACTTGTCATTGATGTGTGATGGTTGTCTAGTCACTTTTTGAATAGTGACATGCAGTCACTATTCATGATGGAGGTAGTTGAGTGCCATAAATGACAAATTGGAGGAAAAATGAGTTGACCTTTTGGAAAGGCATATACCACTTTTGTACCTTTTTGGCATAAGTTAAGAAATATACAAAAATCAAAACTCTCTCCTCCCTTATCTCTCTTCTTGGCCGAAACTTGTAGAAGAAAAACCTAGGGTTTTATTTTTCAATTTTCAAAGGCAAACCTTGCTAGCACACTTTGGTGGATCAAACAAAGGTGATAGGGAATAGATTCAAGAGCTTGGATCTCATTCTTGGAGCTTGGAGTTTCCTTCATCAAAATCTTCCTCTTGGCCGAATACAAAGGAAAGCAAAGGAAGGATTTTTCTTGGAGCTTTCATCACATCCGATCGTTGTAAGTGTGATTCCGCCACTCTTTCAATTTATTCATTCTTGTTTCATGCTTTGTGATGATCTTGGGACATGTTTGAGAAACATTAGAAACCAACAATGGTATCTTGAGCCTTGTTAAAGCATGAAATATATTAGGGTAAAATTTGGGGAAAATCCATGTGAGCATGATTTGAGCAAATTGATTGGTTTAGTATGCTTGTATGTTGATATAATGAGATGTGATTGGATCAATTTCAACAAATAATGATTGGATCAAAATTTGATGTCCCCTTAGGCTTGGCCGAATCTTACCTATGCAAATGGACTTGGTAAATTTTTGTTTATGAGTTCATTGGATGACTTGAAACGGATATGGAATGACGATTAGTGATTCGATTGGATTGAAAATGAAATCGGGATTTTTTCCTTACCTTGGCCGAATGCATGAGGGCATGAAATGGACTTGATTTTTTCATGAAATAATGTTGGACATTAGTTTATGTGATAAACATGATTAAATGATAAATTAATGTTTTTGAAAGATTGATTTAAAAGGGTTAATCATGTATTTACACTTATATTAATTGGATTTTAAAATTTGGAATGTTAAAATTTGATTAATGGGCTTAATTTAGAATTGGGCTTAAATTTGTTATATTTGGCATAATGGGCTTGGTTGGGCCAAGTTGGTTTAGACCAAATTGGATTGGATCCAAATTGGGCCTAAATCATTCCATTAAGCCCAAATGTAACTAAATGGGCTTTAAAGGTTTAATTGGGCCTTATGGGCTTGATATTGATTTCTTGGCAAATAAGGGTGATTCCTTACATGGGCTTGGTAATTGGGTTTGACCCACATTGACCAAGGCCCATGCCTTATGAAATCAATTGAAAGCCCATTGGACTTTAATTAAACTTACATTGGATGTTACTTGGGCTTTGAGACCCAAATAAGATTAGATTTGGAATCTAAGTCATTAAAGCACATTAAAAGTGTAAATATTTAATTTGGAATAAAATAATAGGATTAGTATTGAATACGACTTAAATTGGATTTAACGAGTAGTTCGATATAATTCTTGAATTCGTACTTTAAGTACTTATTCTCAAACGAGTTGGACTCGCGCAAAATCAAACCGTTGATTGAACATTGGATGATCACATAATAAAGACTAATTAATTGGATTAGATTGGTTGTATAACATGCCTTGAATGAATATATGTGGTGTGATGTGTTGAATGAATAGTGTATATCGGGATATTAGAAGGGAAAGGGTAATTTTGGAAATTATTGTAAATTTGGAATTTATAAATTGGACCTGCGTGTCCAGCCTTGTCTCTTATTATCTCTTTGTATTCTCTTCTCACCTAATTCCCCTCATTGCAATGAGGTTTCTATTATTGTAATTTAATTGGGTAGAAGTAGAATAGTGCTAGCCGGGGAGTGGAAATGGAGTGATTTGTTCTAGGAACAATATGTTTATATATCCATCCGCATATCGCTATTATTTACTTTTCGCGCCTTATGATGTTTTAGAAGCATGCTTAAGGGTGTATGATGAGACCTTAACAAAGATAATAAATTGGTTGCCAATTTACGCAAAAGAACCCTCAATATAATATTAAGCGTTTTTCCTTCCGTTGAGTGATTCTTACTCAAGATCCAAAATTGGCATTGGCTTGTTGGCCAAAGTCAAGGCCTTTGTCAATTGCGGATGTGTTTGAATCATGAGGTTTTGTACATATCGGTGTCTTGTCCAAGTTGTGATTTGTTGGCCAAAGTCAATCACTTCTTGTCCATCGACATTGATTACGAAACTTTCCATGTCAACGGGTCCCGCTTAACTGGAATCATTAAGCTTGTTGTGCCAAAGCCAAGGCTTAGTTGATTCAGAGGAAAAAGGTTAGGAAAATATGTTTGACATATTGGCATATATAAAGTATATATGTTTTGGACTTGGATGTCCACCTACCGGATCTAGGAGTTGGATTAGATCTAATTGATCTTCGAGATCTACCTAGTTAAATATCATACAGCTTGTTGGCCAAAGTCAAGGTTGTGTGTTATTTAACGGGATCCTAGCCCACTAGGAAACTGGGTTTCCCGAGTACTCAACAGAGGGTTAGAGGCTCGCCGAAAAATAGTGGGAGGCTAGTATTGAATCTGCAATTTCATTCAGATACTTAGCATTACGCGCTTTCAAATTATTTCGTCAAAATTTATATTATTAGTTGGACTAATATAATGTTATTTTTCTATGTAACAGTTAGACTGTACCCATTATCGTTGACTAGATAGTTGGACTATCGTAGTCAAGATGACTGGAAAGGGAAATGTCCGCGACATAATCATGGGAGAGAATGTCTTTAAGGGCACAAACTTTGCAGATTGGGAGATGAACCTAAGGATAGTCCTTGGGGCTGAGAGGTTGCTGTATACCATAAATACACCTCTTGGGCCTAAGCCCACACCTGATCAGACACTTGAGCTGGAGCTTTGGAAGACTCACAGCGATGATTGTGATACTGCTCAGTCCATTATGCTTGCTTCAATGACTCAGCATTTCCGCCGCCAAAATAGGGACTTGGATCCTTATAACATGATGGCGAGATTGCAAGATCTGCATCGCTCTAACAAGAGGATGTAGAGGTATGAGTTAGTTAGGAAGCTCTTTCGCACTCGAATGTAAGAAGGCACGTCTGTTGAGTCCCATGTGGCGCAGATGATTGCTGACATCGATGAGCTAGCTACTATGGGGATAGTCTTTGAGGCAGAGATTACTACAGACATGATCTTGCAATCTCTCCCCGATTCCTGGAGACAGTTCATCATAAACTATAATTTGATGAACACTGACGATACTCTTGGATAGTTATTGTCTACTCTCAAGGAAGCTGAGAAGGAGCTTCTCAAAGGAAACAAGCGTGAGGCGCACTTTGCTTCGACATCTCAGAAACCGAGGGCTGGGCCCAAGGCAACTGGAGGTGTGAAGAAGAAGAAGCATAAGGGAAAGGGCAAGGCCAAATCGTCAATGGCTTCTGGGAAGCCAAAGGACAAATCTCAGAATATTTGCCTCCATTGCGGCAAGCGGGGTCACTGAAAGCGTGACTGTCGCGAGTACAAGGCACTCCAGAAGGAGACAAAGGCGGGCAAGGCACCGGCCTCAGGTATGTTTGTTATTGAAATAAACATGACTACTTCTAGTTTTAAAAATTGGATTTTTGATTCTGGTTGTGGCACTCATATATGTACTGATGTGCAAGATCTGCGGATTAGCAGGAGACTGACTTCAGGATAGATTGATCTGCGTGTTGGAAACGGGACACCTATTGCTGTTTTGGCCGTGGGCACTTTTGTTTTGGATCTGCCCTCGGGGAATGTACTTGAACTAAATGACTGTTATTATGTACCTAGTTGACTAGGAATATTATTTCTGTATCTATGTTAACCCAATGTGGGTATACTTTTGTATTTAGAACACTGGGTGTTATTTATATAAAAATGATGTAGAAATTTGCACAGCTGTTGCAAATAATGGTATTTATATTTTGAATATAATCTATCTCCAACATATAATAAAAAAACAAAAGGCTCAAAATGAGTAACAAGATGAAACCTATATGTGGCATTGTCGTCTGGGACATATAAACAAGACTCGCATATCCACACTTTCGAATAGTGGGTACTTGGACGGATTTGATCCAAATTCATATGACGTCTGCGAATCTTGCTTATTAGGCAAAATGCCTAAATCACCTTTTAGCGGTAAAGGTGAGCGCGCCACCGAACTGTTAGCCCTCGTTCACAGTGACGTATGTGGGCCCATGTCTAGCCAGGCTAGAGGTGGATATGAATACTTCGTAACCTTTACGGATGATGCATCGCGTTATGGTTATGTCTATATTATGAGACACAAGTCGGAAACTTTTGAGAAATTCAAAGAGTTTCGACACGAAGTTGAAAAACAGACAGGCAAGAGTATTAAGACATTACGGTTGGACCGTGGTGGCGAATACTTGAGCAATGAGTTTCTAGATTACCTAAAAGAATATGGTATTCTTTCACAGTGGACTCCTCCTGGAACACCACAATTAAACGGTGTGTCCGAACGGAGAAACCGTACTTTGTTGGACATGGTAAGGTCTATGATGAGTCGCACTGAGCTACCTATTTCCTTTTGGGGATATGAATTAAACAGTGCAATTCTTATTTTGAATAAGGTTCCGTCAAAGTCTGTTCAACAGACTCCGTATGAGATATGGACAGGAAAGAAACCGGGTTTCTCATTGAAGATTTGGGGATGCTGGGCATACGTCAAACGTTTGGAAGGTACCAAACTTGAACCCAAATCGGATAAATGCCTTTTCGTAGGGTATCCTAGGGAAACCAAAGGATATTACTTCTATCACCCACGAGAGAACAAAGTATTTGTTGCTCTACATGCGATTTTCCTTGAGAATGAATTCCTAAATGCAGTAATAAGTGGGAAGAAAGTGGAACTCGATGAAAATCGGAGTGATACTATTCCAGGCATAGAATCCTCAACGGAACAAGAACAGTCCATCAGGGATGAGACTGTACCACAATCTTCTATTACACAAGGACCACGTAGGTCGGAGAGAGTCAGAAACCAACCTGAGAGGTATGGGTTTCTGATCTCACCTCATGTAGATATTAATCTCATTGAGGATAATGAACCGGCTACGTATGAGGAAGCGATACAAGATATCGATTCCGCTTTATGGCAAGAGGCCATGAAGTCCGAAATGGATTCCATGTACATCAACCAAGTATGGACACTGGTTGATGCACCAGAAGGCGTAAAACCTATTGGATGCAAATGGGTCTTCAAGAAGAAGACTGACATGGATGGAAACATACAAACGTATAAAGCTAGGCTTGTAGCGAAGGGATATCATCAACGACATGGTGTCGATTACGACGAAACTTTCTCACATGTTGCCATGATTAAATCCATTCGGATAATGCTTGCAATTACTGCATATTTCGATTACGAGATATGGTAGATGGAAGTTAAAACCGCTTTCCTTAACGGAAACCTTTTGGAGGATGTTTATATGCAACATCCTGACGGTTTTATCGTGCCTAGACTTGCAAACAAGGTTTGTAAGTTAAATCGGTCCATCTATGGATTGAAGCAAGCATCGAGGTCATGGAACCAACGTTTTGATGATCATAAAAGAATATGATTTCATTCAAAACGAAGATGATCCTTGTGTATATAAGAAGGTTAGTGGGAGAGCACTGACTTTTATTGTCCTTTATGTTGACGATGTATTGCTAATAGGCAATGACATTCCCATGTTAACGTCGGTGAAAGCTTGGCTTTCATTGAAATTCTCCATGAAAGATCTGGGAGAAGCAGCCTTTATTTTAGGAATAAAGATCTACCGGGATAGATCTAGAAAGCTGCTTGGACTTTCCCAGAGCACGTACATTGACAAAGTGTTGAAGAGATTCAACATGGATCAGTCCAAGAGAGGACTGTTGCCAGTGTCACATGAGTCTATCTATCTAAGGACATGTGTCCTAAAACTCAAGATGAGAGAGACAGCATGAGTCGGATACCGTTCGCCTCGGTAGTCGGATCGATCATGTATGCCATGATATGTACGCGACCTGATGTCTCCTATGCTTTGAGCATGTGTAGTCGCTATCAGGCCGATCCAGGTGAAGGTCACTGGATTGCGGTTAAGAATATCCTAAAGTATCTTAAACGAACTAAGGATGTTTTCTTAATCTATGGAGATGGAGAGCTTGAGGTAACTAGGTATACTGATGCAAGTTTCCAAACCGACAAAAATGACTATAAGTCTCAATCAGGGTACATTTTTTATTTGAATAACGGAGCAGTGAGCTGGAAATCTTCCAAGCAAGATACTGTTGCCGATTCAACAACTGAAGCGGAGTACATTGCTGCAGCAGAAGCAGCAAAGGAGGCAGTTTGGATCCGAAAATTCCTAATTGGATTAGGAGTAGTTCCGTTAGCAGCTGAGCCAGTTCCATTGTATTGTGACAATAACGGGGCTATAGCGCAGGCTAAGGAACCACGGTCTCATCAACGATCCAAACACGTTCTTCGACGTTTTCATCTGATTCGTGAGATTATACATTGTGGCGATGTGAAGGTCGAGAAGGTCGCATCAGATGACAACATGGCAGATCCGCTGACGAAAGCTATTCCTCAGCATAAGTTTGAAAGACATGTACATAGTTCAGGTATTAGATGCTTGAGTGACTGGCTATAGGGCCAAGTGGGAGATTGTTGGACAGTTCTGACCCATAGCGTCACTATTTGTAAAAAGCATTGTGTTTTTGTACAAAATTAACTATGTATTAATGAAATTGCCTTTTACCGTTTTGTAAATTTATTTACTTTAATATAAATGGTAAAAGTCCATATGATTAGTATCAGATTGAGATGATATGAGACAGTATCAATCCATAAAGGTTTAATCATTAAATATCCTTAGTCGTAGTATTATCGAGATTGGACATCTATAATGCGGAATAGACTAGTATTGCACTTGTGCGCGTTGTGAGGGCATAACGACATAGTTCTCATATATTTAAGTATAAGATACTTCTGCAAATGCGATAGGAGGTTGTGTTTTACCGATGGTATGGAAAACAGCTTCGCTCTGGATAGACCCCGTGAATCTCATTGGTAGTATTATATGTGTCTATGGGAGTCCACATCAGGGTAGGTGTATTTGGTCTTAACCTGAGACTCGCATCGCTAATGCTTGCGACAATCGGTAAACTTTGGTTTTGGTCGTCCAGGGCTTTAACAGATTCTGTGTACGCCTCTTCTGGGTTTATTGAGAATCGTAGTGCATTGGATGTGATGTTAAGATGGAAGTATCACTTCAGACATATGGAGATGATGATCACGCATGGATTCAGAACTGGTTCTCTATAGTGTTGCAACCATCGGGATAATATGACAAGGTCATGATTATCCGATTCAAAGAGACTATTTGTTTGATATCCGATATGTGCTTCGTACGGGACAGACACTATTCCAGCCTCAGGCCTTGCATGTGACATCTGATACTGGATTGCAATACGTAATACTACGGTATACTACGCCTGATATAGATCTTATATTCCAGTAAGAATATTTCTGGAGAATTGGGTAGGCATGACGCTTTGCTAGAAGCCAACCTTGTCTCGTAAATCGGTAAAACGTAGTACAATGTACGTACGTGTTCGGATAGTCCGACGGCCGTATTTACTGCCAACATATCCGGAGATCTTTTGGGTCACTTCCCGAAGATTCACCGATGACGTTTGATTCGAACTTAATCTGAGATTAAAAGCGGAGAAACTTTATCTAGGATAAAGTCCTATCTGAGGAGAGAGAAAGATTAATTTGGAATTAATTGATAGAATAATATATTCGATATATTAAACGAAATTGGATTTCGATATGGAATTAAAATTAGATTTTAATTCGGTCACTCTAATTAATTTAGAATTAATTCACGAGCGATGTGAATAGTAAATTGGATTTATTTACGAGGCATCGGAAAACTCGTTAATTTAGAATTATCGAAACCGAGCCCAGAATGTGTTTGCGAGGCTACTCCGATTTTGAATCGCGTGCGGCCGCAAGTCACATTGTAAATCACATCGCGAGCCACATCACTTGTCATTGATGTGTGATGGTTGTCTAGTCACTTTTTGAATAGTGACATGCAGTCACTATTCATGATGGAGGTAGTTGAGTGTCATAAATGACAAATTGGAGGGAAAAATGAGAGTTGACCTTTTGGAAAGGCATATACCACTTTTGTAAGCATTTTTGGCATAAGTTAAGAACATATACAAAAATCAAAACTCTCTCCTCCCTTATCTCTCTTCTTGGCGAAACTTGTAGAAGAAAAACCTAGGGTTTTATTTTTCAATTTTCAAAGGCAAACCTTGGATCTCATTCTTGGAGCTTGGAGCTTGGAGTTTCCTTCATCAAAATCTCCCTCTTGGCCGAATATAAAGGAAAACAAAGGAAGGATTTTTCTTGGAGCTTTCATCACATCCGATCGTTGTAAGTGTGATTCCGCCACTCTTTCAATTTATTCATTCTTGTTTCATGCTTTGTGATGATCTTGGGACATGTTTGAGAACCATTAGAAACCAACAATATCCTCATTCGACTATCCACATCATTTGAATAAATGTTAGATGGCCTTGAGCAGTTGACGTTCGAAGTCAGTATGCTTCAAGATGGGATCTGATAAATTTGATAATAAAAGTTAAAGATGTTTCAAGGAAACTCAAAATTATGTATATAAGTTTTTGGCCAAAATAGTCGATATCTTATAGATATCAAATCCACAATATTGACCTTACCATGATCCCAGACTCGATAAGAAACATAAATATCTGTAGGAATGAGATGATATGTTCGAAGTGTATTCTAATAGGTTCATATGTTTTCCCAATTCATTCATCGACTATGGGCTATGACTTGCTGCTAGGCAATTACCCATGGTCCGTGGAATATCATAGAGATGAAATATTAAAGAGTTAATATATTCCACTGCTACTCTATGAATCTAGGAAAGTCGCACAATATAGTTCTCGTCTATGTTACAAATTCAAGAATATTTATTTAAAGTTAATAAATGATTATTTTGGTGTTTCCTATTTAGATTAGGATATTCGTGATATTTTGGAAATATTGATTTAATTAATAAATTCGAAATATGAAATTAGATTTAGTTGTTTAAATAAATATTTGATATTTATATTAAATAAATTAAATATAATTTTAATTAATTATTAATTAAAATTTAGTAAATTAAATTAATTAATTAATAGTTAATTAATTATTATGTCAAAATAATATTTAAGTTATTGGACTTTAATTTAGTGGGCTAACACTCAAATTAATTAGAGTCCTAATTAAGATTAAATAGGGAATTTTTTTATTTAATTAGGATTTCTAATTTGATTAACTATCTTAATTTATTTTGGAAAGAATTGAAGAGATTAAATTTGATTTGGAGAGATATTTTGATTGACCTTATTATATTGAGATATAATTGAAACAAATCATGTATTTATGTATACATATATTCACGTTGGTTTGTTCTCAAAAGTGAGAACAATTTGCTCGTAGAAGTGTGTTAATTTGTCAACTAGAGGTGCAACGCTTGGTGCACTACTACAACTGAAAAATCAATGACGATATTCAAAAGGTTCGGGAAAAATAACAAACCCATCAATTTATGTTGATAAATAAAATATTTGTTGCATGCATGTTAAAATTAATAGAGATTAATTTAGTAAAAATATTTGTTTACATTAACAACAACATATCCACGACCCTTAAAGTGGTTTTAAAAGAAAATTTTAAATTCCGGCACATGGATGCTTCTGCGCTAACCCTAAAATCTTACAGTGGTATCACTAGCTTTGAGGTTATATCGTTTTGATGAAAATAAATTAAAGTTTGTATATGAGATCCTATTGAGAACTGTTCGGTTATACTATTATTTTATTTTGATAAAATTGTTATTTTGGATTGAATATTGTTGTGGAGATACTAGACATTTGGACTAACGACTCTATAAAACTTCAACTCAATCAGAATTCAGAAAAGTTTTCTGCTACGTGAAACAATCTGATGGACAAAACTTGAAACTTCAGGTTGGCAAACTCTGCATGACCAATTTGTAAAATTCTGAAATTTTTAGGGATTTATTGTAAATACCCAAAACGAACAGAGGTGAAAATTATAATTTTTGAAATTACAAATATTTTACAAAATTTCCAGAATTAAAACTTGAGTAAGATTAGAATTCCATTTTCTATTAAAATTATTTTTGAACACATCTAATATTAATATTACATCATTATTCATTATTTTATGTCAAATCGAGTAGCTCGAATATACAAATTACGAGTTTCCTAAAAATCTTCCGAAAAGTTTTCGAAAAAGCTGCAGAAAGATCCTAAGCCCTCTGAACTTCTCTGGAATTACTCAAATAATATCATATCATCATAATTAATATATGTCCTTAATTACGTTTGTCAAAGCACAAGTGCTTGCAAAATTCGATTTTACTGGAAACTCGCTTACTTATCTGATCTATCAAATTCGCTCCAATTTCTCTCAGATTCTACCATATACACATATTCAATATGTTAATGCTCAAACAATTCAATTTATATCATTACGCTATTCTACGAGCTACTGGAAACATCCGAATATTTAGCGAAAAACTTGAAATTAACGGATTTTTACCGGGAGGTCTTACTGAGATTTCGAGGGCATATACGGACTCCAAATGATCCCACGAATGCGTTGGAATCGACGGAATTCCGATCGAAGCTACTGTTCATCCAATGTTACTGTTAACTGTCACTTCTTCTCCTCGTTTTGCATGCAACCATGCACGGAACGGAAAATCTATCACCGCTAACTTGTAGTACTCTCCGAGAGCATTGATTTGGCGGATGGCTCTAGTCGTGAAACGAAGCGAGGATCCGGGATCAGAATACCCATTTTCACGTCTTCTTCACGTCATATCGCCAGATTCTGGTGTCCATTGGCCGGCCGCCGGCAGTTGGAGGATGGGGGGAGCTCCGACGCATCTTTCTGAGGCGGTGCACCGACTAGCGCAACCTGAAACCGGTGGAACGAATTTTGGGGGCGGCGGGGTCGAGTTTGAGAGATTGAGAAGTTTTGCCCTTTTAGTAATTTCAAAAAACTAAGAGTAATTATAGAAAACTTTCTGAAATTTACAATCTGACCGATGAAAATTACTGTCAAGCCAATGTCATGGGGTTTTCACGAAAAATCATATTTTTGAAGACATTCTAATGTAAATTTCGAAATATGTTCAACATGAAAATTGTTCGTCTCGGAAAAAAATGTCTTACCGTTCAAGAATCAACTCAATCAAAGTTCGTTTGCTATCTCTATAGCTTAACCAACAAACTTTCTTTGTATAGAAAACATACATTAATCGCGTAAGCGATTCTTTAATGCCATACGTTTTCCAATGCATTTAATATATATTTTAAAATATTTCGAGCTATATTTCAACACTTAAACTATTCTTCTCCAATTTAGTCTGATTCTGAGACCTGATCTGTAATATAAATCTTTCTGGAAGAGTTTCCGAATTTTTGGATATTACACACACGTTATTATTCCACAACTAACTCAAATTCCCATCGTCGAGTTCCTAATAATTTACCACAACTATTCTATTGTTGGTCAGATAAATAAAATATGCATCAAAGCACAAAGAATGATAAACAATAAATAATAAACCCAAAATAATAAAAATAAGCAACTTAATAAAATAACATGCCTAAGGGATCAAGTAAAGAGTGAAGGGAATAAATAACTCTCATTTGCAGTCTTCGTCTTCAAACTCTAGCATTGATTAAAGCACTTATTTTTACCTTATTGTAGGAGTTCTTCTATACTTTGGGACTCTAAAATTATGTTATGAGATTTTTTTTAGGTTTTGGGACGAACTTGTACTTATATAAGATGTATGGGGGAGTCTTTCCTGATAAAAAATCGAGTTTGGAATGAATTGAGGACGTCTTCTGCGTTGCAACGCACGCTTATCATCGGCGTGTCGTGACGCACCAAGAGTAGTGTTGCGACGTGCCACCCTTAATTTCTCTTTGGTCAAATTTTGTTATTCAGCACGTCGAGACGCGCTTCTAGCGTCAAGATGCGTGTTTTGCCTTTGAAATATGAGCCAAATTAGCTCCAATTTTATCTTTTCATCCCCGTTAAATGCGTTTGAGCCGTGATATAATTTTAATCTGAAAAACATATCCAAAACACATTAAAGCGCTTATACAACTCAAACTAATACACAAAAAATTAAGATAAAGAACGGTAAATATATGTGTATTAATCGCTCATCGATCATCGCTACCATAAAAATTAATTAATTAGCATTACACTTTTTATACAAGGGTGTGATTGTTTTAACATAAATTTATACGTCAATATTTATCATTTTCCATTAAATTCTGATTAATCTCCAATAATTTTTGATTAATTATAAATCGCTCAAATGGTAGAATGATTAGCTATTGATTTCTTGGTGAACTGGCCAGCTACTGCTTCCCCCCTTTTTTCCCCCTATAAATGATTATTTATTAATTTGTATTTTTGGTGGAAAAAGAAAAATTATAATAGAAAGAGAAAGAGAAGAGCCCTTTGGTTGAATTGAACCAGAGGGCCGGCCAATCTTTAGCCAGAAGAAGAGACGATCACAGCATTTTTTTAATTTTTTTAAAACAAAACCATTTCAATGATGCCATTTTTAGGTAAATGAATCTTTTTTTTTTTTTAAAAAAAAAAAACCACATTTTTTAAAATCTTTTGAAATTTCAGTATTTTTTTAATGCTTTGTTGGCACCTGTATATGTTACGTTATGTTGTATTAAAGGATGTTGCTTTATTTTTTCCAACTGAATTTTGAATGATTTGCAGGACTTTTATGAATCTCCTTCATGCTGTGCTTTGGAGCTTGTCAATGCAACCCTTGGATCTGTCATCTTTTTGCTTGGATGGGGTCAGTCATTTCATTTCCATACCGTACGTGTATATACATGTCTATATTTTTCTTTATCATGTGTTTTGTTTGCCAAATTTTAGATACGATTTGATGGGAAAAGAAAAGTTTCAATCATTGATAATTTTTCAACTTTGTACAGTTTTGTTTGTAAGAAGAGTTATCAAGAAAGGTAAAATGATAAAATATTGAATCTTATAATTCAGTTTTGGCCCCAACATAACAAAAAGTGTTAATTTTTTCTATTTTTGGCGCAGCTCGGATCAGTTGAAACACAAGAATTAAGTTAAAGTTTTCAATGTTATGTAAGGTTTTTGTGTGGTTTAAGTTTGCTTTACTTTATTGATATGGAATCTTTTGTGTTTTGTGCTTGCTTGTTCTTTAAGGGAGAGACAAGATTTAGCCTTTTCAATTTGCCATTCGTTGCTTCAAGTCTTGGCTGTTGGTTATGTTTTACCATATTTGGTTTTGCTTTGCCTTAGCATTCTTTAGAAGAAATGTATTCTAGATACTGTTTGTTTCCCCAAATGGAGAGGTGTTTTGTGAATGAACCTCGCTGTTCGTGTGTGGTGCTTTCTGGAGCTTACTTTCATGATCTTATGCCTGGGAGTGACATCACTTAGGGAAAAATGCAAGCTCATTTCGGTGCGAGGGAAAACTTTTTTTTCCCCCCTTTTTGGTTTATATGTTCTTTTTCTTATAGCCTTTCTTATTTTCTTTGACAAATAGGATGATATTTTACTTACTGACTTGCGTAGCTTTATTCATAGAATTTTAGTTTTGATTCTGTTGAATAAATTAATTTAGCTTAACCTTTATTGAAATATGCATACAATGGTATGAATCTAATGCAAATTTTTGCGGTTTATGGCATGAATATGATCATGGCTTCATTTTATGTGAAGCTCTTTATTTTTATATTCTGGAGGCTTGATTGATGATCAGTAGTAGTTAATGACTGGTGCTAATCAATCTTGTGGTATAACCTGATTTGTAACAGAGCAGAGGCTGTTTTGGATGCTGTAATAAACCCACACTGATTTCTGTGGTGGATGAGCCATCAAAGGGGTTGAGAATTCAAGGCCAAACCATGAATAAACCTAGCACCTCAGAAGATTTCTGGAGCTCTGGTACTTGTGAGATGGACAATAGTGTTTTGCGGTCCAGAAGCCTTTCATCGATCAGCACATCAAACCAACCCCTCACTCCCTTAAGTGGTGCCAACAGCATGAGCAACCCTTCTGAATTTGAGAATCATGGCATGTTCTAATTCATTAATTTTTTCTTCTATTTTTTATCGGCTTGGGGTGTCTTTGGGACTGCTGTGCTTCAGGCTTGCTTTGAAAGCACAACAGCTAAATGTTTGATAAATGGCCACTTACTTGGTCGCAAATGTTTACAACTCACCCACCTCTTGTAGCTGATAGCTAGTGATTCCATCTTGTAGCAGCCGTGGATTAACAGCTACAACACCTCAATCCCGAACATTCCCTTATTTTGACTATTGGATCTCCCTTATATTCTGTTTAATCATGCATTTGCATTTGCATTTGCATGTGCCTGTTATTTTGAAGTTATCGGTAGTTTGACGGTTTAGCTTGCCCCTTTTGAAATATTGCTCAATTCCCGCAGATATCAGGTTTTGATTGAACAATTGAGTGCGACTGTGTGAGAATTGAACTGGTCATTTAAAACAATGCTCAGAGATACAACTAGCATGTACTTGCTTGAAATAGCTTATGCATCATATTTGCTGGGTTCTTAGATATATATATATATATAACTGCTATCTATTTACCAAAGGATAAGAAGAGAAAAAAATAGTATGATATATTTCACGAAAACAGTGTTGGCTTTTCTTTCTTTCTTTCATTGTTTTTTTGTCCGTAACTTGATATCTATAGCTGTTTAGTTTCTTGATGTGGTCAATCCAATTTCTCTTCCCTGTTTCAACACCGTTGGTGTACTTATAAGTTTTCACATCCTCTTTCTTTGTTCAGTTTTAGACCTCTTCTTCTTCTTCAAATCATTAAGTGCTACTGGTGTAGGTCTTCTTCTCTGGAACCAGACACGGCAACAATGGCTTGCAAATAAAAGGCCTGAGAGCAGACCGCAAATTCAAGAACCTACTATTAGGTGTGCCTAATTTTCATTGTTCCTATATTGAAAATATATTACAATTTTTAATATATATATATATATATATTAATATTTCTGTATTGCCATTACTAGTTTGCACGTCCCTCTAGTTGCTGACATATTAAAAATTATTGTAGTGTATTGAGGATCAAGAACTCGTTAGATCTTATAAAATTCCGAGCAATTTAAAATCTTCATGTGACGCCCCTGAAAATGGCTATATTTGTTTGGAAATCTTCCTTGACAACATATTATTTACATATGATCCAAATTATGTTTTTTTGTAGTTGGAATGCAAGTTATGAGAGTTTACTTGGAGCTAACAAGCTGTTACCCAGCAAATCTCTCTCACTGTAAGTTTGCTTTTGCTTCTGATTAGCTTTCTACTGTTATTGTTGGTCAGTGCCGGCATAATGTAGAGTCCTGACTGCTTATCGGATATTACATGACAGGAGATTGTGGATTTTTTAGTTGATATTTGGGAACAAGAGGGTTGTACGACTAAGAAAGTGCAACTTTGGTTCTCCGAAAACTCAATAGTTCTATTCCATGTAACTTATTCAAAGCTTTGGTGATAAATGATTCATAAGTTCTTATATAGGCAATTCTATTATTCTTATGCCACTATTTCTTTGGAGATTTTTTCTCAACCATGGGATTAACAAAACAGTCTTCAACGAAGTTTGAGCACTAATGGTGAAGAACAATTAGCTTCCTACAATTTTCAGGACAAAAATTGTTTGCCCATTGCAAGGGGCCATCTACAGACTACAGTAGAGGGATATGGGGGTACAGTGGATTGCCTTTTTATTTTTATTTTTTTGCCTTTTGCTTGTTTGGTGATTAAAATTTCAAGCTTAATGTTATTAAAAATTTGAGGTTTATTGATAAATCTTGTCTCACATCCTGTTAAATGATATTTTATCTCGTTAAATCTTATTCCTTCCTACTAAGATTCGGTCTCATTTTATATCATATCCTGCTAAAAATTTCTAGATATATATTTTTTTTAATCTCTTCCCGTCCTATTTCAAAATGGAACAAGAAAGCATGTTATAAATTCTATCCGGAACAGGACGATAAAAATTATCATCAAATTTAAAGACTCGTTTTCAATTTCAACATCTCAAACTCAGGGTACATTAGTAAAACCCCTGGAAGGCTTCTGCTGGTGGCTGGAGCAACTATCAATTTGATATCGGCTTATACTTGCTTGATAGTTCTTGTTGATGACGACAATTGACTTTTGGCCACCTTCAGAGTTCAGACTGCCATCCACTTTGTCAATACCCAGTGAAACATTCTCTCCTTTGGAAACCAAAAGTCAAATCATATGTGTCACCAGTTGGGTTTTTCTTTGGGTTCAGTTTGGATTCTAGGAAAAATCGAACCCTTCCCTTAACGGATTTTATCCTATTAAAAAGTATTATTATATCCGATACACACTATTTTGTTTTCAAATATTTGAAAATTGTGTTATGAAGTAAGATTTTTTCCTATTCGTGAATGAAATCGGGATATACATGGACATGAATATTATTACTCTTCAACCTATATATGTACCGAAAAGAATATGATTCTTTTTTAACACAGTATGTAAAGATTAAAACATACATCCCTAGAGAATTAAGAAACAATTCCTTGAACTAGTCATAAGTCATCTTTTAGTTTCTCCTCTGTTAAGCAATCAAATTTGATGCAGCCAGTGTGAATTGACCTTTTGGCTCTTAATGGTTAAAGGTCTTACCAGTTAAGTGAGTTCATTGCTGATAATTTCTAAGATCATCCCAGCATACTTTTTAATAAATGTATCCATATTGGCCGTGACCTACCAGTAAAATATTGTATTGTCGTTTTTGACCTCTCGAAGTCACACAATTCTGAAACCATTACCTTCATGTTTTTTTTTTCCCTTAGACATGCTGTTTATGACTACATCCTTCAGAGTGGTCCAATTTCAAAACCCTAACTCTCGTGGTTTTTTTTTTGGTATGTGCCCAAACTCACCCAAAATGTGTTTATTACTCATAAACTCATGCCCAAGATGCTTTATGTTTCCCATATAAGTTTTATTTCAGAAAATTATTGATGAGTTCATGTGAAAACCGTGTTTGTTTCTACTTCTTGTCTTTGGCCAGATTACAGATTATATTAGTCCTCTTAATTAATTAAACAATTTAATTTAAACATTAAATTTGACCTAAAAAATCATCACTTCAATTACTCTTCATTTACTAATGAAACTGGGAATGGGTCAGAGACTCAGAGCTGCTGATAAGACGATGGTTGTGTTACATATCCAGATGTTTATACCTTTTTTCATTATTTGGGTTCACGGTGGGGAGGAATTGACTCGGAAAAAAGAGATTTTAATTATAAGATATCTAAAGAAATCATCTTTGGAATTGAGATCTCAATTAAGAAAAAATTTGAAATAAATCGGATATATACATAATCTCTTATTAAATTTTTGTCACGTATATTTCTCAACAAATTATAATGTCGCAATAATTCAACATAAGAGAAGAATAAACTGAAAGTGTTTTAGAAATTTTAATATTATATAACATAAAAATAATCATATTTTTTATTATTGTTTTTAGTCCAGAAAAACTTTGAAGTCTGAAGAGGGGGCAAAGTGAATTTTACATTTAACAGATTAAAGCCCAAGGTCCTTGTGAAGATGAGAGGTCAGACATGGGGGCCCGAGCTCGAGATACAGAGAGGCAACCCGAGGTGGTCAGGTGGTTAGTTTCGGCTCAGAATTGGACTCGGAAACCAGAACCGACCCAGCAAACCAGACCCGGTATAGAAGAGAGGAAGAGAATCCAGTATCAAGCACCTCGGTATATCGACCCGGGGACCGAAGTAGGGTTTTGTAATGTCTCGTATTACATATGAATGATATACGCCTTATGAGGAAGTTTGGGCCATCAAAAGGCTGAGGTGATAGGAGCAGTTCAGAGGCTTATCCATTAACACACTGAACATCGTGGAAGTGGTTGAAACGCAGGTTGGCACATGGTCAGAACGTGTAACAGTTACCAAAAGAGGGTGAATGATGAGTTTCAGATGAAGAAAGTGGTTTTGTCAGATGACATAGCTACTATTTGTAAATTGATTGAGGAAATGAGCTTAGGCTATGATAACAGAGTAACGTGACTGACGTCACAAATTGGTGAAATAGTGAATCTTGACACGTTATATAAATTATGAATGAATGGTTCTTTTTCTTTTTCAAGCACTTTGTAGCATTTACACAACTTGTAAAAGAGAGAAAGAACTTAGTATAAGTGAGAGATAAGGAGGTCGGTCTGACCCGATGTGGTAATAAAAGTTCTTTTTTTCTTTGTTCTTGGGGACGTAGGTTGGATCCATTCCGCTGAACCACGTTTAACCATTTGTCTTTTCTGTGTTTTTTGATTTGTTTGTCAAGTTTGATTTGTTTGGATGTATGCTCTAGAGCTACATATAATGTAATCGGTTTTATATGTTTTGAAATAAAATGATGCATTATTCATTTTTCAAAGTATTTGTTTTAATTTCGCATATTATAAATTATCTAGATTACCCTAGATAACTTATGTACCTTAAGACTTAGTGAATCAGTGTTATACACGAGAGGATTTAAGTCTGAAGTTAGTAATCTTAAATATTCCATAGAGAGCAAACAAAACGGGTACTTTATTTATGATTTATCTATAGCTGCAGTCCATTTTATATTGTGAGTGTAGCCCACACTACTTTCCGTTGGTAACGAGTAATAGCACGGAAGACTTTGTGGTATCGAACAAATCATATTCTTTATCTATTTCCATAGGTCACGACATTGGGGATTGGTTTACCTCATTGTCGCCCCTTGTCTGTTGTTTCGGGGCTCGGTTTGTTTTCGTTTTAATTCAAAATTTTGGGAAATACCTTGGGAACTTTTTGGGGCTGTATTGGGGCTGTATTTTGAAAGAAAAATCAGTCCTAAAACATCACAGCAGGTCAAGCAAATCAGGGGCTATTTTGGGTGTAGTTCAGGTGCGTAACGGGGTCCAAAACAGTCCATTATTTCACTACAGTTTGGGCGCTGTTCGGGGACTGTTTCAGGGGCATTCCAGGGCTGAAATTTTATCCGAAACAGAAGCAAAATTTCAGTAGAGTTGCTGGTTCCATTCGGCTAAAGGAGGGGAAGGGTAGAAAAAGTTTTCAAGTCTGATCCATGTGCCTAAGCCGCTTCCGCTGTGCGAGGAAAGCGTTTCCTACAGCTTGATAGAGATCTACTAAATGGTCATGTACATGATATATACGTGACTAATGTCTCTTTCCTCCACTTTAATAATAGATTTATTCATAATCATTTTTGGTAGATTTATTTTATGCATCATTGTCTTTATTTTCTCTTTTATAGACATTCCACTTCTGGTGTTGTCTATCCTTTTTATTTTGTTGTCCTGGGTTCTTATAACCACCACAGGATGATAACCATGCCCTCCATGTCCTCTCTTACCTCTTTGACTATGTCCATTATTTGTATGTGTATTTGTATTCGCTTCTGGGAATGACTTCGAACTAGTTGGTCATGACTCGTGATTTTTCATCAGTATCTTATTATTTTGTTCAGCAACTAGGAGGTAAGATACCAAATCTGAGTATTTTTTAAAGTGATGCTTCTGATATTGTTGTTACAGAACATATTTGATGCATGAAAGTTAGTGAGTGTTCTTTCAAGCATGTCTTCTTAGGTGATATTCTCACCACATAATTTCAGTTATTAGGTGATGGGAAATAGCTCAGAGTTGTAGTTAGAAACCTTTTGGAAGTCCTGCAATCTCAAATTTATCCATTCATATTTCTATCTATGGGGGAAAATATTCACTTGATGGTCATATCTCTCTTTCAGATTATTTCATAAGATCATTGGATCTTCAACTGTCAAGTATTGAGCTTTCAGACTCTCATACAAATAATGGCGAAGGAAAATCACAGCCTTTGACTTATCCTGCAGTGACGTTTGATTTTCTTGGCTTATGGTGCCTTCTAGGCTCATAGCTCGTAGGTGTATTTTGGCATCCAAAACCAATGAGAGATAGTTTCTTCCGAAAACATTAAGTATGGGAATTTGTAAGTTTTTTAGACTTGACATTTTCAAGGTTCCTTTGTGTCGTAATGATAAATATATTATACAAAATAAATTACGATATAAAAGGAATATCATGCATACATTTAGAACTAGTACATAAATATGATATTATAGATTCAGAACTTCAAGTTCTATAGTAGATTTAAAACTACAGGTTTTAATCTAAAATCTTATTGATTGAGATTAGAACTTGAGGTTCTTTAATATAGTGTAATTATAGAACTTTGGGTTCTATAATTGTTTTGTAGATTTAAAATCGCATGTTCTAATCTAATGATTAATTAATGAGTTTAGAACTTCGGATTCTAATTTACCTCTTATAGTTAATCATGATTATGAAAGAAACTTAAATAAATTATAAAATAAAATTAAAAAAAAAACACAATTTTTTATTTTCTGATGTGGAATATCCAAATTAATGACAACCACAAAACATATTCATAAAAATAATTAAGTTGTTAAACTAATAACATATTAAATAAAATAATAACATAGTGAATTAGAATTGCGAATTCTAATTTAAAATTGAAATTTAGAACTTCAAGTTTTGGAATTAGAACTGCAGATTTTAATTAGAATTCAATCGCTATTATTATTATTATTTCTTTTCTTGAGTGATATATATATATATATATATTTGATTTCATTCTATTCCTCGTGCATCACGATCGAATACTGGAATCTTTTACAACAGAAAATTAAAGTTGTAAAATATGCAAAGCCATGGTTTAATAAAAAGCTAATGCACAACATCATACGTCATGATGACCAAAAAAAAAATCGTCTAATCCACTAAATGATTGCTCGGCATCGAATTAAAGCTTCAGGCTTTATTTTGGTTTACACAATTGTATTCGCATATGATGCTTTTGAATTCACATATCATATTGATGAAGTGTTGTAAAATAATTGAGAAATAAAAGAAATGAATATGCCTTGGAATGCTGCAAACTTTTCTTATTAGTTCCCAATTGAATAAAATTTACAAGATTTGCTATTCATTTATAAAGCGAGATTAGGTTAAGATTGTTATCCCTAAGCAATGTGAGATAAACTAAAATTGGAAAATAAAGTGGTGGATCATATTATTTACAACAATATATATATATAATACAAATGGATTATTTATTCTTTGTAAAAGTTTCAAGTGGGGTTTGTTGAGATTAATAATAAATTGCAATTAGTTTATAATTAAATTGTAATTATATACAGAAATGGATCTCTTCTACACGTGCAAGATGCAACCTAGGAACTGCATAAGTTGGAATAGCAAAAGCAACTCCCAAAGACTCTTCAAATATTATTTAGTTGCTAAATAGAAGAGTCACATCATCAAAATTGTTTCAAAAGAAACAACATTGCGAGTGTTCAAATTAGAAAATTTGTTTCAAAAGAAACAACATTGCGAGTGTTCAAATTAGATTTTACTTTTCACTCTTCAATAATGAATAGTGATTTATCTCTTTTCAAATATTATTATATCATATTTTATCTCTCTTCACTTTATTATTATAGTGGTAGTTGGGGTTACTAATAAATATCTATATATTAAAATAATTAACTAAAGTGAGTCTCATTTAATTTGAATAAAATAATATAAGTTTATTTACATTATCTCTATTATATTAATATTATATAATTTTTATATCACTTAAAATCATATAACTAAAGTGGGCTCCTTTAGTTTGATTAAAATAATATAACCTTATTTTTATTTCAAGAGTATTTTGTGTTGGCCGATTAGTGTCATTAAACAACAAATTAACATGCTTTTATCAATCAAATCCAGAAACTCAAATGCAAAACCCTAAAACTTGAAAATAAGAAAAACCTTATTAGAATGACGAATGTAGTGGTCCGGATCGAGAAGATTCTCTGTCCTTAAGAACTTATCAGCCCCGTCTCGGTGCTCTTCGGCTTTTGTGGCTAATGTTCTCCCAGGATAACCCAGATTCCTCTTGTTTAAGGGGCACTCCTCCTTAACAAGATCTCGAACTTGGAAGATGGTGATACTCTCTCAGACTCAAGGAACAATATGAGACTCTGAACTTTATGTTTTTAATTCAAATTTCTTTTTCTGTGTGTAATAAGGAACATAAAACTTCCTTTTATAAGCATGGAAGGGTGCCTCAAGGGCACCCTTTGGGTTGGAGTGCAATCCTCCAAAGGGTTACACCTCTCCTATGCATCCTTTGAGCATAGGACCATGTTACACACAAATTGAGGACATGTCCCTAAGGGGTACTATCCAAAGGACATGTCTCCCCTTCATCCAACATAAAATATTTGAATATTTGAAGAATTTACAACAATCCACCACAATTTTTCAAATATTCATGAAAACACTTGAGAGAGTTTCCATAAACTAAAGCTGCATCGAAATAGGTAGCTTTCGCCTTAAACCTTTCCTAGTGAATGAAAATCAGATTTACTTGGCAGACCAGTGACCCATAGTCTTGAACTGTTCTACCGTTGGTGTAAACCAAGACAACTGCCAACACACAGCTTTACTTCTACCATTTCCCATTCTATGGTTGTGTTCATTTCGACCCTGAACAACGGTCCTGGATTCATCAAGTACTTTAGGGTAACCCGCCTTTAAAAGTTCCATGGAAGTGGTCTCACTTCTTACTTGAAATAGGTGATCTACTATCAAGAGGTAATATGCCTTTACCCTCATTAGGACTCATCTCTTAATACAGTGATCAGTAAAAGCCTTAGCTTACCCTAACCAATGTCAGACAGCACTCAACGTCATTATCGGAATGGGAAAGAGTACAAAACTCCTCAGTGCTTGTTTTGAATTGCACAAAGTTTCAGTTGTCCATTTTGAACATAGATCTTGGGATCTCCAATCAGCTAGGTTGGGTTTCTACATTGACAATTCTTAATTTATAGGCTTCAAGCCCATTCCCCTCGATGACTTCTCAACTTGCTCTCGAGGTAAACCTTTAGTTAGTGGATCCGCTAGGTTTTCCTTCAACTTAACATAATCGATCGATATTATGCCACTTGAGAGCAGTTGACGTATGGTATTATGTCTCCGATGTATGTGTCGAGACTTACCATTATACATTGTATTTTGGGCTCTCCCAATAGCCGATTGGCTATCACAATATATGCTAATCTCTGACACCGATTTGGGCCAACTAGGAATATCTTAAAGGAAGTTTTTAAAGCCATTATGCTTCTTCCGCTTTTTTATCTAACGCTATTAAATCTGATTCCATAGTAGATCGGGCAATACATGTTTGCCTCGAGGATTTCCATGACATGGCTGTATTATCAAGTGTGAAAATAAATCCACTCGTAGATTTTGAATCTACCGTATCAGATATCCAGTTAGCATCGTTGTATCCCTCTAGTATAGTATGATATCTCTCGTAATGTAGCCCATATTTTGAAGTTTCTCTCAGATACCTCAAAATTCTTACTATGGCTATCCAGTGGTTATGTCATGGATTACTTGTATATCTGCTAAGCCTGTTCACAGCTTGAGCGATATCAGGTCGTGTGTAATTCGTGAGATACATCAGACTTCCGATAATTCTCGAATACTCTAATTGCGATACGCTTGAGCCAGTATTCTTTGATAGATGAAGAGTTAGGTCCACATAGGTTCTAACCATATTTAGATCCTCTTTGATATATTTAACAAGTATCTTCTCAATATAATGAGTCTGAGATAATAAATATCCTTCTGATGTCCTATAAATCTTAATTCCTAAGATCACATTAGCTATTCCCAAATATTTCATATCAAATCTGCTGGATAACACGTTTTTGGTAGACTGAATCATTTCATGATTACTACCAATTATCAGCATATCGTCTACATAGAGACACACAATGACATATCCTTTTTGAGTTGATTTGGTGTACACACACTTATCACACTCATTGGTTTTGAACCCATTTGACAACATCTCTTTGTTAAATTTCTCATGCCATTGTTTAGGTGCTTGTTTTAATCCCTACAAGGATTTTACAAGTTTACACACCTTCTGTTCTTGTCCAGGGACACTAAACCCTTCTGGTTGTTCCATGTAAATCTCTTCATCCAATTCACCATTCAAGAATGTCGTCTTTACATCCATTTGATGTATTTCAAGACCAAATATGGCTGTTATGTCTATAAGCATTCTTATTGATGTGATACGAGTCACTGGTGAATAAGTGTCAAAGTAATCAAGGTCTTTCTTTTGTCTATAACCTTTTATGACAAGTCTTGCCTTGTACTTATCTATTGATCCATCTATTTTCATCTTCCATTTGAATATCCATTTGTAGCCCAGCGGCTTAAAACCTAGAGGAAGATCAATCAACTCCCAAGTATGGTTTTGTAGGATTGAATCAATCTCACTGTTAATAGCCTCTTTCCACAGAGGTGCCTTCGGAGAAGACATAACTTCTTTATAGCTTTGAGGCTCATTTTCTAACAAGTATGTCAGAAAATCAGAACCAAACGACTTAGACGTTCTAGCTCTTTTGCTACGTCTAGGCTCGATTGTCTCAGTATTTACACGTTGTTCTGATTCTTGGTCAACCTGATCACTGTCCTTGACAGTATCAACCGTTCTTTCGAGAGACTCTGTTCTTTGTCTTTGTTTACAAGGAAACGTCTCTTCAAAAAATGTCGCATTCCTTGACTCAATTATCATATACGGATTGATATCAGGAATCTCATACTTGTGTACCAAAAATCGATACGCACTACTGTTGCGAGCATATCTAATGAATATACAATCAACAGTTTTGATTCCTATTCTAACCTTCTTAGGTTTAGGAACCATTACCTTGGCAAGACACCCCCATACTTTTAGGTATTTTTATGAAGGTGTGAAACTTTTCCACAACTCATATGGTGTCTTATCCAATCTTCTGTGAGGAAGTTTGTTTAGAATATAGTTCACGGAAAGCAAGGCTTCCCCCCACAAGTTCTGAGGTAAACCGGAACTTGTCAACATAGTGTTCATCATTTCCTTCAACGTTCGGTTTTTGCGCTCAACAATCCCATTTTATTGAGGAGAATAAGGAGCAGTGGTTTCGTGAATAATTCCATACACAGAACAATATTCACCGAATGGTGAAACATATTCACCACCTTTATCACTCATGATTCTTTTGATTTTCTTGCCAAGTTGATTTTCAACTTCGTTCTTATAGTGTACGAAGCTCTCAATCGCTTTAGCTTTGCTCCTCAGCAAGTACACATAACAGAATCTTATGCTGTCATCGATAAAAGTGATAAAGTACTTTTTACCGCCTCTTGTTTGCACTATATTCATGTCACATATGTCAGTGTGTACAAGTTCTAAAGGTTCAGAACTGCGTTCTATAAAATGAAACGATGTTCTATGCATTTTTGCTTCAACGTATGCCTCACACTTATGTTGGCTATCAATAGCAAATTTAGGTATAAGGTACATGTTAATTGATTTACGCATGGTATCATAATTAACATGTCCAAACCTCTCATGCCATACATTTTGTGACTCAATAATATAAGCAGAAGTACTAGCTTTATTAATGGCACAATTGACAGTCATTACATTTAACTTGAAAAGACTCTCAGTTAGGTATTGTTTTCCTACATACATATCATTCTTAGTCATTACAAACTTATCAGAAACAAACACAATCTTAAAACCAGCCTTACTAAGGAGAGAGCCCGAGGACAAGTTATTCCGAATATCTGGAACATGCAGTACATTCTTCAATGTTAGCTCATTTCCGGATGTCATCTTCAGAACCACTATGCCTTGTCCAACCACCTGAGAGGTAGATGAGTTTCCCATTGTCAGATGATCGTCGCCATCGACCTTCTGATACAAGGAAAACATCTTGCTATCTCCAAGTGTCTACCCACTATTCTCTCAGATTCCCAACTATGTTGGCTTCGGTTACCACTGCTGATAGTTCCTTCTCTGAGATCTCATCAGTCAGCTGCTCACCTTCAGTGACATGGGCCTCATTTTTCTTTTTCTTGCCCTTGTCCTGAGACTTATTGTTTCTGCAGTCCTTTGACATATGACCGCTCTTTCTACAATTGTAGCATTTCCCCTTGAACTTCTTGTTCACTTGGGAAGAATCAGCTCCACTGTTCTTTCACTTCTTGCTACCCTTCACCCCTCAACGATGTTGGCCTTAGACTTCATAGTCTTGTAGCTGGCATTCTCGGACTTCTTATTGTCCTCCTCGATTCTTAATCGAACACTGAGATCTTCAACGCTCATCTGCTTCTTTTTGTGTTTCAGATAGCTCCTGAAGTCCTTCCATGATGGAGGCAACTTTTCAATTATAGTGGCAACTTGAAACGTCTCACGGAGTTTCATACCCTCATCTAGTATTTCATGAATGATCAAATGCAGTTCACCCAACTGAGACATCACTGTCCTTGAATCTACCATCTTGTAGTCCAGGAACCTACCCACGACAAATTTCTTTTGTCCGGCATCCTCGATTTTATATTTCTTCTCGAGAGATTCCCAGAGAATCTTTACAGAAGTCATGACTTGGTACACATTGTAAATGGTATCGTCAAGACCACCCAAAAGGTAGTTCTTGCATAAGAAGTTTCGATACATCCATGTCTATTCTCGCTCTTCCTTGGCCATTTCTGATTCACCCTCCACAAGACCTGGAGAATCTTTGAGAAATTTAGCCAACTGGAGAGTTGTCAGATAGAACAATATTTTGCTCTGCCACTGTTTGAAATTTGCCCCGCCAAATTTCTCTGGCTTTTCTCCATGAGAGATCGATACTGTGATGTTTTCGCTAGCCATTTGAAACAGAAAAACCAACAGGGGTCAATTAGTCTACAAAAGATAAATTATACAGCGATCAACGAATAATCTTGTTCAAAGTGATATACTAGGTAACCACTTGTTATTCTATTGGACGATGGTTCCAATAAACACAAGTCCTTGAATTTCAACTAAAGATTCTTTAGAAAAATGAACGAACGAATATTCCCAGAGGACGATGGGGGTCCGGAGTAACCACTTAAATCCATGACCACTTATGCTCTTATCGCCTTTTTGACAGAATATTCTTTAAACACTTTTTCAATAGGATATCTTAGCAATTCAAACCCAGAACTACACTTATTCAAAAGCATAAATAATATACGATATTTGTAGATATATGTGTAAGTGTCAATCAAGATTGGATGGAACTTCTTGTGTATGATTACACTTTAAATTCTCACCCAAGTATGCAACACACAAACATTATACGATATGTGTAGATATATGTGTAAGTGTCAATTAAGATTGGATGGAACTTCTTGTGTATGATTACACTTTAAATTCTTACCCAAGTATGTAACACACAATCAATTTCAACTTCATCACTATGTGTATGCTTATGATAATTGAATAATCTAATAGTAACTCAATTTATACTGTTGGGTTTCTAGGTTTATTCCCAAGATCAAATAAGCATAGAAATATGAATGAATAACAATGAAGAGTAGCGGAAACACACTTACATTGATCGATTTTGGATGAGTTGCTCAACAAAATTTCCTTCCCTTCAAGCTTTGAATTCGGCCAAGGATGATTTGTTGAAGTGATCTACAAGCTCCAAGCTCTTAAGGAATTCCAAGCTCTCAAGTTGGTTTCCCTAATACCTTGATATGATTCCTTTGAGATGCGTGCTAGCACTCAAAAATTGCCATAATTTTTGGTCTTGTTCTTGCTTGGATTCGGCCAAGATGAAGAATAAATGGGAGAGAAAAAAAGCTCAATGCATTCGGCAATGAGAGAGAGAAGTAAAGCTTGTGTGTTTTGTTTCAAAAATAATAAATAATCATATACCAAAAGTGAAGTTAGTATATGTCACTCAAGCCTTTCAATTTGGAGTGTAAAACAAGCATCCACCAAACCCACCAAAATACATCAACCAAAAGCAAATAAAGGTGACATGTGATATGACATGTGGGCCCCACTCAATTCCGAATGCGAGTGGGCCCGCAATCACTCCCAGGCTCGGGTTTGCTAATTCCGAATTAACGAACTTCCGTCGCAACGTAATTAAATCGAATTTAATTAAATAATTATGCCTAGCAAAATTACTATTCATGTCGCTAACGAATTAATTCTAAATTAACTCGTTTGCCCGAATTAAAATCTAATTTTAATTCCGCGTCGAAATCTAATTTCGTTTAATATATCGAATATTTTATTTTATCGATTAATTCCAAATTAATCTTTCTCTCTCTTCAAATAGTACTTTATCCAAGATAAAGCCTCTCCGCAATTAATCCCAGATTAATTAAGCTCGAATCATACGTCATTGGTGAATCTTCGGGAAGCGACCCAAGAGATCCCTGGATATGTTGGCAGTAAATCAAGTCGTCAGACTATCCGAACACGTACGTACCTCGTACTACGTTTTTACCAATTTACGAGATAAGGTTGGCTTCTAGCAAAGCGTCATGCCTACCCAATTCTCCAGAAATATTCTTAATGGAATATACGATCTATATCAGGCGTAGTATGCCGTAGTATTACGTATTGCGATCCAGTATCAGATGTCACGTGCAAGGCCTGGGGATGGAATAGTGTCTGCCTCGTACGAAGCACATATTGGATATCAAGCAACTAGTCTCTTTGAATCGGATAATCTTAACCTTCTCATATTATCCCGATGGTTGCAACACAATAGAGAACCAGTTCTGAATCCCTGCGTGATCATCATCTCTGTATGTCTGAAGTGATACTTCCGTTTTGACATCACATCCAATACACTACGATTCTCAATAAACCCAGAAGAGGCGTACGCAGAACCTGTTAAAGTCTTGGATGACCAAAACCAAAGCATATCGATTGTCGCAACTACTAGCGATGCAAGTCTCAGGTTAAGACCAAATACACCTACCCTGAAGCGGACTCCCATAGACACATATATATACTACCAATGGGATTCCGTGGGGTCTATCCAGAGCGAAGCTATTTTCCGTACCATCTGTAAAACACAACCTCCTATCGCACTCGCATAAGTATCCAATACTTATATGAGAATTATGTCGTTATGCCCTCACAACACGCACGAGTGTAATACTAGTCTATTCCGCATTATCAATGTCCAATCTCGATAATACTACGACTAGGGATATTTAATGATTAAACCTTTATGGATTGATACTGTCTCATATCATCTCAATCCAGAACTAATCATAAGGACTTTTACTATTTATATATCAAAGTAAAAAAATTAAAAAACAGTAAAAGGCAATTTCATTACTACATAGTTAATTTTGTACAAAAACACAATATCTTTTACAAACAGTGACACTAACTGTCCAACAATCCCCCACTTGGCCTATAGCCAGTCACTCAAGTATCTAATACCTGAATTATGTACATGTCGCTTAAACTTTTGCTGAGGAATAGCTTTCGTCAGCAGATTTGCCATGTTGTCATCTGATGCAACCTTCTCGACCTTCACATCGCCACGATGTATGATGTCATGAATCAGATGGAAACGTCGAAGAACATGCTTGGATCGTTGATGAGACCGCGGTTCCTTAGCCTACGCTATAGCCCCGTTATTGTCACAATACAATGGAACGGGCTCAGCTGCTAACGGAACTACTCCTAATCCAATTAGGAATTTTCGGATCCAAACAGCCTCTTTTGCTGCTTCAGCTGTAGCAATATACTGCGCTTCTATTGTTGAATCGGTAACAGTCTCTTGCTTGGAAGATTTCCAGTTTACTGCTCCGTTATACAAACAAAATATGTACCCGGATTGCGACTTACAATCGTCTTTGTCGGTTTGGAAACTTACATCGGTATACCCAGTTACCTCAAGTTCTCATTCTCTATAGATTAAGAAAGCATCCTTAGTTCGTCTAAGATACTTAAGGATATTCTTAACCGCCATCCAATGACCTTCACCTGGATCGGCCTGATAGCGACTACACATGCTCAAAGCATAGAAGACATCAGGTCGCGTACATATCATGACATATATTATCGATCCGACTGCCGAGGCGAACGGTATCTGACTCATGTTGTCTCTCTCATCTTGAGTTTTAGGACACATGTCCTTATATAGATAGACGCCATGTGACACTGGCAACAATACCCTCTTAGATTGTTCCATGTTGAATCTCTTCAACACTTTGTCAATGTACGTACTCTGGGAGAGTCCAAGTAGCTTTCTAGATCTATCCCGGTAGATTTTTATTCCTAGAATAAAGGCTGCTTCTCTCAGATCTTTCATGGAGAATTTCAATGAAAGCCAAGCTTTCACCGACGTTAGCATGGGAATGTCATTGCCAATAAGTAATACATCGTCAACATAAAGGACAATAAAAGTCAGTGCTCTCCCACTAACCTTCTTATATACACAAGGGTCATCTTCAATTTGAATGAAATCATATTCTTTTATGATCTCATCAAAACGTTGGTTCCAAGACCGCGATGCTTGCTTCAATCCATAAATGAATCGATTTAACTTACAAACCTTGTTTGCAAGTCTGGGCAAGATAAAACCGTCAGGCTATTGCATGTAAACATCCTCCAAAAGGTTTCCGTTAAGGAAAATGGTTTTAACGTCTATCTACCATATCTCGTAATCGAAATATGCAACAATAGCAAGCATTATCCGAATAGATTTAATCATGGCAACGGGTGAGAAAGTTTTATCGTAATCGACACCGTGTCGTTGACGATACCCCTTCGCTACAAGCCTAGATTTGTACGTTTGTATGTTGCCATCCATGTCGCTCTTCTTCTTGAAGACCTATTTGCAACCAATAGGCTTTACGCCTTCTGGTGTATCAACCAGTGTCCAAACTTGGTTAGTGTACATGGAATCCATTTCGGACTTCATGGCTTCTTGCCATAAAGAGGAATCGATATCTTGTATCACTTCCTCATACTTAGCCGGTTCGTTATCCTCAATAAGATTAATATCTACATGAGGTCAGATCAGAAACCCATACCTCTCAGGTTGTTTTCTGACTCTTTCCGACCTATGCGGTCATTGTGTAATAGAAGATTGTGGTACAGTCTCATCCCGGATGGACTGTTCTTGTTCCGTTGAGGATTCTATGCCAGGAACAGTATCACTCCGATTTTCATCGAGTTCTACTTTCCTCCCACTAACTATTGCATTTATGAATTCCTTCTCAAGGAAAACCGCATGTAGAACAACAAATACTTTATTCTCTCGTGGGTGATAGAAGTAATATTCTTTGGTTTCCCTAGGATATCCTACGAATAGGTATTTATCTGATTTGGGTTCAAGTTTGGTACCTTCCAAACGTTTGACATATGCACAGCATCCCCAAATCTTCAAGAATGAGAAACCCGATTTCTTTCCTGTCCATATCTCATACGGAGTCTGTTGAACAGACTTTGACGGAACCTTATTCAAAATAAGTATTGCACTGTTTAATGCATATCCCCTTAAGGAAATAGGTAGCTCAGTGTGACTCATCATAGACCTAACCATGTCCAACAAAGTTCGGTTTCTCCGTTCGGATACACCGTTTAATTGTGGTGTTCCAGGAGGAGTCCACTGTGAAAGAATACCATATTCTTCAAGTAATCTAGAAACTCATTGCTCAAGTATTCGCCACCACGGTCCGACCGTAATGTCTTTATACTCTTGCCGGTCTGTTTTTCAACTTCGTGTCGAAACTCTTTGAATTTCTCAAAAGTTTACGACTTGTGTCGCATAAGATACACATAACCATAACGCGATGCATCATCTGTAAAGGTTACGAAGTATTCATATCCACCTCTAGCCTGGCTAGACATGGGCCCACATACGTCACTATGAACGGGGGCTAACAGTTCGGTGGCGCGTTCGTATTTACCGCTAAAAGATGATTTAGGCATTTTACCTAATAAGTAAGATTTACAGACGTCATATGAATTTGGATCAAATCCGTCCAAGTACCCACTCTTCGAAAGTGTGGATATGCGAGTCTTGTTTATGTGTCCCAGACGACAGTGCCACATATAAGTTTCATCTTTATTACTCATTTTAAGCCTTTTGTTTGTTATATTATATGTTTGAGATTGATTTATATTCAAAATATAAAGACCATTATTTACGATAGTAGTGCAAATTTCTATTTCATTTTTATAAATAAAACACCCGGTTGTTTCTAAATACAAAAGTATACTCATATTGGGTTAACATAGATACAGAAATAATATTCCTAGTCAAACTAGGTACATAATAACAGTCTGTAAGTGCTAGTACATGCCCCGAGGGCAATTCCAAAACAAAAGTGCCAACGGCCAAAACGGCGACTGATGTCCCATTTCCAACGCGTAGATCAATCTTCCCTGAGGCCAGTCTCCTGCTAATCCGTAGATCCTGCACATCAGTACACATGTGAGTACCATAACATGAATAAAAAAATCCAATTTTTAAAACTAGAAGTAGTCATGTTTATTTCAATAACAAATACACCTGTAACCGGTGCCTTGCCCGTTTAATCTCCTTCTGGAGCGCCTTGTACTCGCGACAGTCACGCTTCCAGTGACCTCGCTTGCCGCACTAGAGGCATACATCCTGAGATTTGTCCATAGGCTTCCCAGAAGCCTTTGACGATTTGGCCTTTCCCTTTCTCTTATGCTTCTTCTTCTTCACACCTCCAGTCACCTTTGGCCCAGCCCTCGGTGTCTGAGATGTTGAAGCAAAGTGCGCCTCGCACTTATTGCCCTTGAGAAGCTCCTTCTCAGCTTCCTTGAGAATTAACAACAACTCTCTAAGAGTATCATCTTGGTTCATTAAGTTATAGTTTATGATGAACCCTCTCCAATTATCGGGGAGAGACTGCAAGATCAAATCTATGGTAGTCTCAGCCTCTAAGACTATCCCTATTTGAGTCAGCTCGTCAATGTCAGCTATCATCTGTGCCACATGGGACTCAACAGACATGTCTTTTGACATACGTGCATGGAAGAGCTTCTTCTGTAACTCATATCTTTGGGATCTACGGTTAGATCGGTGAAGATCGTGTAACCTCGCCAACATATTATAGGGATCCAAGTCCATGTTCTGTCGACAGAAATGCTGAGTCATAGCAGCAAGCATAATTGACTGAGCAGTAGAATTGTCATCGCTGTGAGTCTTCCAAAGCTCCAGCTCAAGTAACTGATCAGGTTTGGGTTTAGGCCCAAGAGGTGTCTGTATAAATATAGTAGCCTCTCGGCTCCAAGGACTATCCTCAGATTCATTTCCCAATCGGCAAAGTTCGTGCCCTTGAAGACATTTTCGCCCATGATAATGTCTCGGACATTTCCCTTCTTGTCATCTTGATTACGATAGTCCAATTATCTAATCAACGATATATGGGTACAGTCTAACTATTACAAGAAAAATAACATTATATTAGTCCAACTAATAAAATAATTTTGACGAAATAATTTGAAAGCGCGTAAAGCTAAGTATCTGAACGAAATTACAAATTCAATACTAGCATCCCACTATTTTTCGACGAGCCTCTAACCCTCTGTCGAGTACTCGGGAAACCCTGTTTCCTAGTGGGCTAGGATCCCGTTAAATAACACACAACATTGACTTTGGCTAACAAGCTGTATGATATTTAACTAGGTAGATCTCGAAGATCAATTGGATCTCATCCAATTCCTAGATCCGGTAGGTGGACATCCAAGTCTGAAACATATATACAATATATATGCCAATATATCCAATATATTTGCCTAACCTTTTTCCTCTGAATCAACTAATCCTTGGCTTTGGCACAACAAGCTTAATGATTCCAGTTAAGCAAAACACATTGACATGGAAAGCTTCGTAATCAATATCGATGGACAAGAAGTGATCTTGACTTTGGCAAACAAATAACAACTTGGACAAGACACTGATGTGGAACAAGGCTTTCATGATTCAAACACATCCGCGATATGACAAAGGTCTTGACTTTGGCCAACAAACCAATGCCAATCTTGGATCTTGAGTAAGAATCACTCAATGGAAGGAAATAATGTTTAATATGCTTTGAGGGTTTTTCACGTAAATTGGCAACCAATTTATTATCTTTGTTAAGGTCTCATCATACACCCTTAAGCATGCATTCTAAAAGTATAATAAGGCGCGGAAAGTAAATTAATAACGATATGCGGATGGATATTTAACAACTTGTTCCTAGAACAATTCACTCTCTTTCCTCTCCCCGGCTAGCACTATTCTACTTCTACCAATTACATAATACAATAATAGAAACCTCATAACATTGAGGGGAATTAGGTGAGAATAGAATACAAATAAATAATGAGAGATAAGGCTGGACACGCAGGTCCAATTTAATAAATTCCAAATTTACAACAATTTCTAAAATTGCCCTTCCCTTCTAATATCCATCCGATATACGCTATTCATTCAACACATTCATGTATTCATTCATAGCATGCAATTCAATCAATTTAATCCAATTAATTAATCTTTGAATTATGTGATCATCCAATGTTCAAATAATGATTTGATTTTGCGCGAGTCCAACTCGTTTGAGAATAAGTACTTAAAGTACGCATTCTTGAATTATATCGAACTACTCGTTAAATCTAATTTAATTCGTATTCAATACTAATTCATTTATTTAATTCCAAATTAAATAATTACACCTTTTAATGCGTTTTAACGACTTAGATTCCAAATCTAATCTTAATGGGTCTCTAAGCCTAACTAACATCCAATGTTTGTTTAATTAAAGTCCGATGGGTTTTCAATTGATTTCATAAGGCATGGGCTTCGGTCAATATGAGTCAAATCCAATTACCAAGCCCAATTAATGAATCACCCTCATATGCCATAAAACCAATTTCGGCCCATAAGGCCCAATTAAACTTTTAAAGCCCATTTGTTATATTTGGACTTAATGGAATGATTTAGGCCCAATTTGGATCCAATCCAATTGGGCTAAACCAACTTGGCCCAACCAAGCTCATTATGCCCAAATACAACAATTTTAAGCCTAATTCAAAATTAACCCCATTAATCAAATTTTAAAATTCCAAATTTTATAATTTAATTAACCAAGTGTATTACATTAATTAATTAACTAAATCAATATTTCCAAAATACAATTTAACTAATTAATTATGTATTCTTTTGTTCAACTAATGTTCAACATTCTTGAATAAAAAAATCAAGTCCATTACATGCTAACAAGGTATCGGCTATGGTAAGGAACTTTGTCCGAATTGTTTTTTCAATCCGATTGAATTTTAAATCGACATATCCCAATCTTTTCAAGTCATCAAATGATCTACGAAACAAAAAATACCAAGACCCTAGGGTAATCTATACATTCGGCCAAGCCAATCATAGGGCAAAAAATTGATCAAATCAATATTTCATGAAATTGATCCAATACAACCTCAATATATCATCATTCAAGCATACTCAATTAATCAATTTTATCAAATCATGCTCAAATTGATTTTACCCAAATTTTACCCTAATTCATTTCATGCTCATTTTGGCTCATAGATACCATTGTTGAGTTTCTAGGTTTATTCCCAAGATCAAATAAGCAAAGAAATGTGAATGAATAACAACGAATAGTGGCGGAAACACACTTACATTGATCGGTTTGGGATGCGTTGCTCAACAAAATTTCCTTCCCTTCAAGCTTTGAATTTGGCCAAGGATGATTTGTTGAAGTGATCTACAAGCTCCAAGCTTTCAAGGAATTCCAAGCTCTCAAGTTGGTTTCCCTAACACCTTGATATGATTCCTTTGAGATGTGTGCTAGCACTCAAAAAATGCCACAATTTTTGGTCTTCATCTTGCTTAGATTCGGCCAAGTTGAAGAACAAAGGGGAGAGAAAAAAAGCTCACTACATTCGGCAATGAGAGAGAGAAGTAAAGCTTGTGTGTTTTGTTTCAAAAACAATAAATAATCATATACCAAAAGTGAAGTTAGTATATGTCACTCAAGCCTTTCAATTTGGAGTGTAAAACAAGCTTCCACCAAACCCACCAAAACACATCAACCAAAAGCAACTGAAGGTGACATGTGATGTGACATTTGATGTGACATGTGGGCCCCACTCGATTCCGAATGTGAGTGGGCCCGCAAACACTCCCGGGCTCGGGTTCGCTAATTCCGAATTAACGAACTTCCGTCGCAACGTAATTAAATCGAATTTAATTAAATAATTATGCCTAGTAAAATTACTATTCACGTCGCTAACGAATTAATTCTAAATTAACTCGTTTGTAAGAATTAAAATCTCATTTTAATTTCACGTCGAAATCTAATTTCGTTTAATATATCGAATATATTATTTTGTCGATTAATTCCAAATTATCTTTCTCTCTATTCAAATAGTACTTTATCCAAGATAAAGTCTCTCTCAATTAATCTCATATTAATTAAGCTCGAATCATACATCATCGTGAATCTTCGGAAAGCGATCCAAGAGATCCCTGGATCTGTTGGCAGAGTAAATTCGATCGTCGGACTATCCGAACACGTAAGTACCTCATACTACGATTTTATTGATTTACGAGACAAGGTTGGCTTCTAGCAAAGCGCCATGTCTACCCAATTCTCCAGAAATATTCTTAATGGAATATATGATCTATATTAGGCGTATTATATACCGTAGTATTGCATATTGCGATCCAGTATCAGATGTCACGTGCAAGGCCTGGGGCTGGAATAGTGTCTGCCCCGTACGAAGCACATATCGGATATCAAACAACTAGTCTCTTTGAATCAGATAATCCTGACCTTGTCATATTATCCCGATGGTTGTAACACAATAGAGAACCAGTTCTGAATCCATGCGTGATCATCATCTCCATATGTTTGAAGTGATACTTCAGTCTTGACATCACATCCAATACACTATGATTCTCAATAAACCCAGAAGACGTGTACGCAGAGCCTGTTAAAGTCCTGGACGACCAAAACCAAAACGTATTGATTGTCGCAAGTACTAGCGATGTAAGTCTCGGGTTAAGACCAAATACACCTACCCTGAAGCGAACTCCCATAGACACATATACATACTACCAATGAGATTCTGTGGGGTCTATCCAGATCGAAGCTATTTTCCATACCATCGGTAAAACACAACCTCCTATCGCACTCGTATAAGTATCCAATACTTAAATATATGAGAACTATGTCGTTATGCCCTCACAATGAGCACAAGTGCAATACTAGTCTATTCCGTATTATCGATGTCTAATCTCGATAATACTACGACTATGGATATTTAATGATTAAACCTTTATGGATTGATACTGTCTCATATCATCTCAATCCGGAACTAATCATAGGACTTTTACCATTTATATATCAAAGTAAATAAATTACAAAACGATAAAAGGTAATTTCATTACTACAAAGTTAATTTTGTACAAAACACAATGTCTTTTACAAACAGTGATGCTATGGGTCATAACTGTCCAACATATACTACCAAGATTATTGTGATACAGTATATGATTAACTAAGTTAATATTATTAATATTTGAATTAATCTAAGTCTTTGCAGTTCATAACAATTCCAGTACAGATTCATTAGTGTCGGGTTCGTATCTACGTTCGAACGAGACTGTCCAGTGTGTGTACGTTCGTATTGCATTTGAGAATGTCCTACGGGGTTTTTCATGCACAGTCCATATTTTTCCAGAAAATTTTCTAACCTAGCATTGCGAATTACTATCTAACAACACTAGATTTGATAAGTTCTTAAGTTTGTTGGCCGATTAGTGTCATTAAACAACAAATTAACATACTTTTATCAATCAAATCCAGAAACTCAAATGCAAAACTCTAGAAAACCCTAAAACTTGAAAATAAGAAAAATCTTATTAGAATGACGAATGCAGTGGTCCGGATCGAGAAGATTATCTGTCCTTAAGAACTTATCAACCCCGTCTCGGTGCTCTACGGATTTTGTGGCTAATGTTCTCCTAGGATAACCCGGATTCCTCTTGTTCAAGGGGCATTCCTTAACAAGATCTCGAACTTGGAAGATGGTGGTACTCTCTCAGACTCAAGGAACAATATGAGACTCTGAACTTTGTGTTTTTAATTCGAATGTCTTTTTCTGTGTGTAATAAGGAACATAAAACTTCCTTTTATAAGCATGGAAGGGTGCCTCTAGGGCACCCTTTGGGTTGGAGTGCAATCCTCCAAAGGGTTACACCCCTCATATGCATCCCGTGAGCATAGGACCATGTTACACACAAATAGAGGACATGTACCTAAGGGGTACCATCCAAATGACATGTCCATCCTCCATCCAACACAAAATATTTGAATATTTGAAGAATTTATAACATTTTGGAAGAGAGCTTATGTTTTCACTCTTCAAATTACCACATAGGTAATCAAATAGGTATTTAGAGAGAGATTTTAGATGATTCTTTTGCAGTTGCTCTAAGTTGATTAGGGAATTAACATTCTATGACATGCTCCTCCATCCACCAAGACAAAAGATAGGATTGGTTCCAACAATTAATTACGAAAAAAAACTCGTTAAGCCAAGATTACGAATTAATACCAATATAATAAAAATCATAAAAAGAGATTTAGATTTTGTAGAGCTTAATGAATCAATGATCTCATTTAGAGCACAATAATGTTAAAAATACATGTAGTCGATCCCACCTAGTGGGAAAAAGCTTTGTTTTGCTTGGTTTGCTATAATAGAAAATACTAATATATTCGAAAATAACTGTCTTTTTTGTATAATTTCTTTGATTCAATTGATACCGTAAATTTTATATAATCGAACACACATACACACACATATAATGAGATTCCACTAAAATATTATCATTTTAATAAAATGAGAAATAAAGAAAAAGATAGAAAACACGAACTCACAAACACTATATTAGAGTGTGTGTTTTTTCTTATCTTTTAGCTTCATCCATATTTTATTCAAATGATGACATCCTTATTTGAACCTTATTGTATGTATTATAAGGGCAAATGTTGCGGAAGCTTTTCGGCAGATGAAATTAAATTTTAAAATATTTTTAATCCAAATAAATTAATCGGCATCATATATCTCTAATTTATCTGTATTTCACCCAAATCACTCATTAATATCAAATATAAGAAGTGATTACACGTAGATATTGACTATTTGGGATTTATACTATGTTTTCCATTTTTACTGTGGATGAGCTTGATTGTATATACTTATGTCTGTTTATGATTCAATCATGTATTTTTTGCACATTTTGACTTTTAATCACGTTATGTGATGAATTTTGATTCTTGAAAATTTTATATGTCTATGTTGTAGGCTATGCAATGTTATAAAGGTTTGGAATATGTATGTATTTATCAAAGGTTCAAATATAAAAGGTATGTGTTTTTCGAAGGTTTGTATATGAAATGTACACATGAAGGCACTAATACTTGAAATGTTTTTAGTATATGTATGAGTACAAGTAAGAATCGTGAAGCTGTGTAGGTACTAAGGTTAATAAGAGGTTTTGAGATTTTGTATAAGCTATGTTTTTGAATTCGTATATATAACAATATGTAACTTGTATTTCGAACGCTCGAAAGATTTTCCATATAATGATTAGTGTTTGATTTGTTACCAAAGAAATTTTTAAATTCTCTAATTTGATGAAATTTCAAATATGTAATATTTTCTCATATATGCCGAAAGAGCTTAATTTCAGAATTCAAAAGATTTGAATTTTGCAATTCTTATTAAGGCTTTGTTTAAAATTGGGTTTATTGAAAGATTTTTAGTACAATATTTTAAAGGCTTTATTATAACTTATATTTATATGATTATATATATACACTATTATCAAGGTTTATTCTCGTCTGTATGGAGTGAGGTTACTTAATAAGTTTTATAACTTTACTCGAATACTAATTTATTATGTGCACATCATATATCTATTTAGATCTTACCAACGGTTCAGTTTGATTCCGAATCGGAATCGAACCGAACGGTTCCCGGTTCCATATTTTTATGGAACCGAAAATCGGAATCGAACCGGACGATTCCGGTTCCCTATAGTTTTTTTAATTTTAATAATGATTTTTTTTTAAAAAAATGAGAATAAAAAATTTATTTAAAATTATGAATTTGAATTTAGATTACGTTAAATTAAAGAATTTGAACATAGATTTTTAAAAACTTAAGTTGCCTATATATCCTACAGGGGTAAGAGGAACCAAAGCTCACGTAGTTTCATTACATTTTTAAGATAGTTTCCCATTACAATTTATAATCATTTATTTATCCTTCATCATCATTATCAGTGACTATTAATCATTCAGCTCTCTTTCCACTTGCACTTGCAAATGCATTGTCAAATAAGTCTTCAAAGTCATCAGGGACATCTTCTTGTTGCTTCAGATCAACTCGGGTCTAATCATCCATACATGTTGTTTCTTCTAAAGTGCTTGGATGTAATGAATACTGTCTTGCTTCTAAAATATTACCTCTTAAGATGAAGGCTTGCTCAACCACAACGGTAGAAACATATGTTGCCAACACCTCTTTAGCAATAATTGATAATACATGATAGATATTTTGATGTCGGTTCTACCAGTCAAATACTTGAAAATTCTTACGCACTAAACTTTCAGTAGGAAACTCAAAATTGGTAGATAAATAATTATCTAATTCCTGGTTGTTAGTCGTGTTATCTCTATGTTTTTTATTTCGTTGTAGTAACCAGCGATCACCTACACTAAGTCTTGAATGTATTGAGGGTTCGCTACTACTAGATTGTCCTACTGATTGCAAGTTATTTCTACTAACATAATCATTAAATAAATCTATTAAATCAATTTTTATTTTATGTTATATCTACTAACATAATCATTTTACCTACTAACATAATCATTAAATAAATCTATTAAATCAACTTTTATTTTATCTGTTATTCTTGTAATATTAATTTCATCAGCTATTCCTAAATATGTATAGTAAGCTTGTAAGACACTATTCAAACCTTCTAATTTAAATTTAGGATAAAAAAACCGTGGCAAAAAGATAAAGTAACAGAATGTCTTTAAAATAACTCAACAATTTTCGTGTCATAACAACAATAACTCCAATTAAAAAAATCATTAGGATCGAAAATTTCAGCATGCTCAGATAAAGTACCAACAATATTCAAACTTTCAACAAGAAATAAATGTATTGTAGGATAAACTCCGCTAAAAATATTTGTATCATCATTAAAAACTTTTAAAAGTTATATATTTTTTCACAAATATCCCATTGACTAGAAAAAAGTTTGATATAATGAACATGTTGAGAAAAAATTACATAATACATCTTTGTATTGGAAAACTTGACATAAAAGAAAATAAGTTGAATTCCAACGTGTTGGAACATCTCGTGAAAAATTTACCGATTTAACCCCATTTAATTTTCAAAACTTGGCTCATTCTCTCTTAACTTGAGAATATGACCAAATACAATTAAGTGCAATCTGAATAGGATCAATGTAAAGTGCTAAAGAAGTAAGAGCATCTTTAACATATAAAATAAGGATATTGCATGTACAAAGAACATGAAAAAATCAACCCTCCAAATTTGGTTGGCATATTTTTTTTAAATCTCTAATTAATGCAGTATTTGCAGATGCATTATCAAAATCAATTGTCAAAATTTTACCTAATAAATCATATTCATCAAAAATTACTTTAATCATTCTATAAATATTTTGTACAGTATGTTGCTCATTAAAAACTCTAAATGTAATAAGTTATTTTTGCATGTTCCATGATGTATCAATCAAATGACTTGTCACACCCATGTATGAGCGTGTTTGCCAATGGTGTTGGAGTTGGTGTTTGGTATGCCAATTCGAATAATGTATTGTACATTTTATTATTTATTAATAAAATAACTTTTTTCATTCCAAACTTAATAATGATAATGGAATTATGTATATTAGATACATGTATAAATATGCTAAGAATGACATCTATTTTAGAATAGTCATGTAGTAATATTGGATAGTAGGTGGTCCGATATTGAGATAATATTACTATTTTAAACTATTTTTAAAGTAAATATTCATAGTCGCTGGTTTTGGAATACGGTCGAATTCCTATAACCTAGAAGACTAGCATATGTTGTATATTGGAATTGGAGTTCCAATGGATTAACCTGATATACCATGAGTTTTGGAAAGCTCATATAGACATATGGATATTGGTTGGACCGAATACTAAATGACTCATAAATTATTCCTAATAGTTGGAAGTACACACCACCATCAATAGGAATCTCCTCGAGTCGAGTAGCATATGTAATCCTTTGACTATATGATAGCATTGATTTTGTGTGAGATTTTCCACACTTTGATGCCATATATGTCAGAAATCTTTCATGGTATGGCCTATAAATGTACAATGGGTGTGGACTGATGCACTCGTTAATCAAATGTGTTTCAAGATATGATATGTTGGCCCATATATGTACCATAAGACATTTAGGTATCCAGGTGAGTAATTCATGATTCTTAAAGACTTTGGCCAAAGCCGACCATCTAGGGTGGATCGCATTAGCTGTAAAGAATCGTTGACATGTCGACATGAGATGTGCGCTTCAGAAACTTGGTGGTGTATTCTATGTTTCCTAAGCACAATTCGGATAGCCTACGACGGTGGGATTCATAAACACATGTGATAACCTCGATTTGTAAAGTCCAGAAAGATCATTCGTATTATTCTCGAATTCTGAGGTGACTTATAACATCCCCGATCCGGGAGATGTTATCGACAAGGGATAGATCGCACTAACCCCATAAGCCTCTGACTCTGATCTATTATACATCTATACACTTTTTACTTTTAAATATATATATATATATATATATATTATATATATATATAATATATATATATATATATATATATATATATATATATATATATATATATATATATATATATATATGGGATCGTGGCCCAATCTTACAACTTGGCATTCAATTTAACTTTAATAAATTTATACATAAAGACACATATCTCAAATACAAGTACAAGACTTTTACTTGACTCAGACTGGACTCTTACTCTATTTCTGACTCGACTGGTGGACTCAGATCCATTAGTGACTGCCATCGGTATCCATCTTCTCGAGCTCGTCCTCCTAGAATACATGCAAAACAGACACTATGGGTGGGGGATTAGATCACTGTATGATCTAAGTGAGTGGACTAAAAGTGAGAAACTGTTATAAAAATATTTGGTTCTAAAACCGAAAGCTCATAAAATATCTTTTTAAGAAAACTGGTTTCTGTTTTAAAACTCTGAGCTTCTTTCTAAAAATCTCTTATAAAACTGCAATTTCTGGAAATTTTCTTTTCTAAAAGCTCTTTTTGAAAACTGTATCTGAAATCTGAAAAACTATTTCTGAAATCTGTGTCTCTGTTTGAAAAACTTGACGTATGAGGGCGTTAAGTGTCGCTGTCCCCCCATACGCCTAACTATAGTCAACAGTGAAAATCCATGACTTTGGGGCGTTACGTATCACTGTCCCCTAAAGCATGCCACTACTACTACTGCCTTTAAAACTGGTGGTCTTGGGGCGTTACGTATCGACGTCCCCAAGACACACACTAGAACTAGAGGTATGGATCTATGCTACCACCCAAGCTCTGAAATTAGGGTCTAGAGGCGTTACGTATCTCCGTGCCCCTGGCTCTACTCTATGATCTGGGGCATTACGTATCGTCGTCCCCTCATTCCTCTACAAGTGCACATGTCTTTGTATCTGTCAATTCCAACTGTATAAAGTTACATACTATGTGAGTTTTTCCCTCATGCCCCGAAAAATATAAAAATCATACTGAAAACATCTCTTTCTAAAACATTTCTCAAAAACATGCTTATTCATAAATAATATGAAAACAAACTTGGCTAACGCCCTATTTGTAGAAAAAGTAAGTCTGATCAGAAATACGAAATGAAAAACAAGTAAAAGAGAAAATGTCCACTCACTATTTTGGGATATGATTAGTACTGGATCCATTACCGAAGAGAGTTGCGATACCTGAGGATAATCTTGGATCGGGAACTTGATTCGTATAGTAAAATAACCCTTAATATCTAACTAAGCTTCATGATACATCAATAGGTTTTACATACTAGGCTTGTCATAATCATATTTTGATGTAAGATATGTATATGAATTGATACGAGACCCCAAGGGTAGTCTCTAACGCACTAGGGTGGAACTGGGGGGGTTAAAATTGATTTTGGGAACATTTTGTGTCTTGCATCGTGACGCAAACCCTTACGTGTCGTGATGCGTAACGCCCAAATTCCAGTCACCATTTCCTTCTTGAGTCACGACGCGCAGTTCTTCTTGCGTCACGACATGACCAGTGTTTCCGGGATTCTGTTTTGCTCCTCTAAGTTCATACAAAGCTCAAATCATCTAACTTTACTTCATTCCAATACGTCCATACTAAAAACCAATACACAGTACATCATCTTACACTTAATTTAAAATACATCATTCCTCAAATTTATCAATAATTCTTTACACACTTATCAAGTTATACCCAAAACCCATAAGTTGGGATTTATCAATGTTTCTATGATTTTTAATGTCAAAAATTCATACTACCATCATCACAACTAAGCTCCAAACATGATACAAGCACTAGCTCATCAAAACTAAAAATTCACAATTTGGGTCATGAATTCTTACCTTTCCTTTTCTTGGTTTCTTTCCTCATCTTCTAAATCCTTCATTGATGCTCATCTTCTCATTCCTTGCTTATTCTTCTTTTTTCTTCTTCTTTCTTTTTTTCTTTTTTTCTTTCTTCTTTTTCTTTCTTTCTTTCTTCTTTTTCTTTTTCTTTTTCTTTTTCTTCTTCTTTCTTTTCATTTTATTTTCTTGATTTTTTTGTGAATTAATGAATAGTGAACCCTTTATATAGTGGGGTCAATTGATATTTGGAAATTTGAAGAAAAGTATAGAAATTTGTGGAAAGTTTGAGAATCTTCCAATTAGACCCAAAATCACTATTCATCAGAATTTGGACTTGCGTCTTTGACCAGTTTTGGTCAGAATTCGGGAAACTGTTCAACGCGGAAGTTATAGGTATCAATCTTAGCTTTCCGACATATAAAATTCATAAAAATCGGAGATCGCACGAGAAAGTTACGGCCCAAATACCATGGGCTATATAGAATGGAATATCGTACAATTCGGTATCGGAACTACAAGGAGTATCGATTGTCCCCCAAGATCACTTCATGAGTGTATTTATGCCTGAACATAATTTTTATTATGTTATCTTTATCCAGCATCACCACAGTACTACAACGTAATAGTAAGTGAACTACCGGTCATTACAAATTCTCCGCCTCTTAAATAGGATTCGTCCTCGAATCCTTTCTGATGTCAACTTGCAGTTTTCCTAGTTTCGAGAATATCTAGAGATTTTACTATACTTATCTTCTTGTCTCCAACCTTTACTAGCTACTTTATTTTTTCCTCTTTTCTCTTTTCTAAGTTCTCGTTTCGAAAAACTGCTACTCACTATCATTGACTATTTCTTTTCTAAACCTTTAGTTGTACTCAATATATCTTATCTCCAAAATCTCTTTCTACTAAATCTTTACTTATGCTCCACAATTACTTAACTTGACCAGATTCTTAGTAACTAGTAGATTTGACTCTCACTAAAGATTTTGATAACTTCATACATGTGCTTTGCTCTATTTGTCCAACTTGATCTTAATATTCTCTCTCATTAGTTTGCTATTAACTTTCTATACACTTCTTGCAACCTTCAAGAGTTTATGAGTCCAAAATTTCTACTTTTCTCAGTGGGGCTTGGGGTTTTCTAACTTACTGATATTGTTGGTTGACGCCACTTATACCTAAACTGTTACTTCTGGATGATTTACTAGTGGTCCCTCTTAATTTAATTATGGTTAGAGCTTATATTCTTTCGTACTTTGCTTTAAAAGGTCTTTACTCTCATATTCTTGCCAATATTCCGTTGCTCGAGGATTCATTTCTTATGACAATCTCAATTTTACATTAGCTTTACACTAATCTACGTATATCTACAACTAAAACCATCCCAAACCTGCATTGGTTTGGTCATTCTAAACTAGAGCTGGGTACCTTAAATGATTGCTTAACCAAAATTTTCCTTGTTATAACTTATTGTAACATTTTACTTATTAAGTACTATGTCTTACCGTCATTGTACCTTAACAATTTTACTCTCTAAAATTTTCTTAGTACTCTTTTTGTCCTTTACTTCATTCTATTATCTATTGAGAACTTTCTTGGTCTATGTCTCTACCTATTTACCTGGTGAATATCTTCTTTCTTTATATACTTATCATCTCCTCAGACCTTGGTTTCTTGAAATATCGATTATTACTTGACTACTACCTTATTTTGGTACTGTTCTAACTTAACAATTTCCTTTCTAACTCCCAATAGCTTCAATTTGTTTTATTCTTGGACAATATTTGTAGGTCTCATCTTTTTTTTTTTTTTTTTTTTTTTATCTTTCTTCACTATTTCTTTACATCAATTCGTCTTCTATACTCGATTGCATGCTAGAATATCTTCTCTTTATTGATTTCCATGCTATGGTAAACTTATTTTCCCGGTTTTATACTTTACTACTTTTATGTCAACACTTACTTAGTATCTTCTCCCATTTGTTATTGCGCCTTGACAATTTCACTTTCAATTTTTATGCTAGCTAACCTTTTTATTTACTAATCTGCTTCGTTCTTAACTTAAAATGATATGGGTTATATTTCTATTCCTTTATTCGAAGGATATCACGTCTCATATGTCCTTGGTTACGCTTAACGCTGTCATCTTACATTCTTATCACTGTTTAGTTCTTATTTTCTTTTGTTGCCTTATCTAATAGCTTTTCTTTAAATCCCTTACTTACGCTATTTCTTCTTTTATTTTTATTCTGTTTTGTTGTTATTCTCATGAGTTTTATATTTCGATCATTTATCATCATACTTATACTTGTTTTTGGAGTATCTCAAGGTTACGCTCCAGGTCCATCTTTATTATTGATGTCAATCGAGGGTTGGGAGGGTGGGAGCTTGTCTTGAGACTCTTCTGTTATGGTGATTCGGTGACACATACTTTTTCCCGAAGACTCTTGTGTATACCTATCATGTGTCTTTTCCTACACTGGGTCTTCCAGCTAAAACTTATCTGACTTGCCTTTTCTAACCTTACTCTTGATCATTTTATCAAGCAATCACTCCATATCACATACCAAGTCCTTTTAGAAGCATACTCCCTAATGATTTTCCTTATACTGTCTCTTTATTATTTATGTTGCTTATCTTTCTGTGGTTACTATGTTCTTTCTTTGGGTACTATTATAATCTCCTTACTACCTTTCCTAAGGGACTCGTTCTGCTACGAAGGTTCTTTTCTTATCTTAGTTCCTCAACTCTTTACTCCTTTACTCCTTTGAAAAGTCTATTTACTTTGACTACTAAGGACATCTTCTACTAAATATTTGGCCCATACACTACTCTCTACCTAAAATCCTTTTTTCTCAACACCATGAGGTTCTTTATAAGTTGTTCACTATGTCCCCACGAATCGTTATCCATGATCTTCACTTCATTGAGGGTTCTTTGTTTCTATGAAGGTTTTCGCACTTCGCTCAACTTACTGTAGCGTTGAACTTTCCCTTCTCAGGGTCATTGTCAATGATTCTTTGGATTCATCAACCTAGTTTTCGAGCCATCTCGTAATTTATCTAATCTATCAATTGCTCTCCTTTAAAGGTTCTTTTCTTTACTAGGGTCTAGGGTCCCTCAATTATCATCGATTATTTATTCTATTATTTTCTTATTATGTTATCTTCGCGCCCAAATATACTGAATTTTCCTTGTCACTCCTCACGTTTCTCATGCCATTAACATATTCTATTTCCTTACTATACTCATTCCTCTATTTGTTTCTTAGATCTCAACTTCATATTTTTTACTATAAACATTAATTTGATCACTTTATCCTAATGTTCATACTGGTACTCTTACACTTCTTAAGTATCTCCAACTTCATAGGTCTATTCTTATATTCTTCTACGGATCTCTACTGACTCGACTTATCTGTGTGTTCTACGACATTTGACATATTTGTGAACTTCTACTGGTCTAGCAAGCCTCACTCTGACTTACCTTAATCTTTGCGCTACCTTGGGTTTTCTTCTTTATATCCTTGAAACTTCCTTGATCCTTCTTCTAGGTGGTTTGCAGCTCAAGGTCCTTTTATTTTTTGAAATGGACTCCCGTTGGGTTTTCTTACGGTCGCCTATACTCATGCTGATAAGAACTGTTTATATCTTATTGTTCATTTTCTTTATGGCTCGAGGAGCTTCTTCATCCTTGTTCTAGTACTTTTTGTCCTAATGGAGTCCATTGCTCATGTAGGATAGGTATGAGATAGACACTGTCAGGATAATTTCCTTAACTGGCATCTCGAAGGAGTGGGGATCTGGGTAAGTCGAGGCCTTATCTATTAGATCTCTTGGCTAAGGTAACTAACTGTTGTTTCTATCGCCGTTCATCTTGTTTGCCTACAGGTCTGAGTTTGGAAAAAATCTAAAATCTCTTTATCCTTATAGCATCTCTCATCTATTAGAAGCCTTGATGAAATTCCTGATTTCTCACTTCTTTTGTTTTATAGTTGTTTTTGGTTATTCGAGGAACTCACTATTTATTCAAGACACTCGAGAATTATTAGGTTAACTTTTGGAAGAATTTCCAGGAATGAAGGGAATCTCGCTTGGGGGAAAGAAATTTTTCTTAGTTCTACTCGGTATTTTATTCTGGTTTAGTCTTGCTATACTATTCTTTACTACTAGTTCTGGTATTATCCTTTATTACTTAACTCCATTTCTCTGATTCTTGCTACCATCGATTTTGGCATTTTCTTATCTGTTTCCATTCCTCTATCTCTGTTTATTTCCTTATCGATCTGATTCTATATCTTGATCTTTTCTTATATTAGGTTACTTTTACCCCCTACATCTCTCTTTACTTTTCTCCTAGCTTTTCTCTTTATCCTCTACTTTTGTATCTTTTCCCTTACTATCTCTGGTTACTTTAACATCTAGGTATATTTCTTATTTTTCCTCTCTAGTTTTTCTTTCTCTTTCTACTTTCCTAGGTGGGTATATTTAAGATTTTACTATTTCTTTTTGCATCTTTATCTTTCTTTATTTCTGGCTGTCTAAACACCGAGACATCTTTTCTTGATTGCTTATAGCTTTCCTATCTCATTCCTTTGGGTAATTCTTCTTAGAATCTTACTATCTGGTTTCGTAACTTGTTTATACTCATGGTATTGGTTTAGAATATCTTCAGGGAAAATTCTAAACGTGGATCTAAAATACAGTTGTTCTTTGTAAGGGATAATATTGAATAGTTTGGAAGGGCTTACTAACCTGTTTATGGAACTTTGAGGACGTACTCAAGGATCGGATAATGGAGAGGTAGCGCCTCGCATACGAGTATCATACTGCGTATACCAGACCCCATCACTCTGCCTACTGCAGTCACTGACTCCATAGACCATGCTCTGATATCATCTTTGTAATGTCCCTAATCTATGAAATGTTACCGACATGGGATAGATCGCACTAACCTCATAAGCCTCTGACTCTGATCTAACATACATCTATACGTTTTTTTTACTTTTAAATAAATAAATATATCATATATATAAATGGGACCATGGCCCAATCTTACAACTTGGCATATAATTTAACTTTAATAACTTTATACATAAAGACACATATCTCAAATACTAGTACAAGACTTTTACTTGACTCATACTGGACTCTTACTTTATTTCTGACTTGATTAGTGGACTCAGACCCACTAGTCGCCAATGTTATCCGCCCTCTCGAGCTCGTCCTCCTGGAATACCTGTAAAATAAATACTGGGGTGGAGGAATAGGTCGATGTACGATCTAAGTGAGTAGACTAAAAATGAGAAACTGTTATAAAAATATTTGGTTCTAAAACCAAAAGATCATAAAATAGCTTTTTAAGAAAACTGGTTTTTGTTTTAAAACTCTGAGTTTCTTTCTAAAAATCTCTTATAAAACTGCTATTTTTTGAAACTTTTTTTTTTCTAAAAGCTCTTTTTTTTTAAAACTGTTTTTGAGATCTGTGTCTCTGTCTGAAAACTTGATGTATGAGGGCATTACATGTCGTCGTCCCCCTATACGCCTAATTATAGTCAGTAGTGCAAATCCATGACTTTAGAGCGTTACGTATCGCCGTCCCCCAAAGCATGCCACTACTGCCTCTGAAACTGGTGGTCTTGGGGAGTTACGTATCACCGTCCCCCAAGCCACAAACTAGAATTGGGGGTGCGAATCTATGCTACCACCCAAGCTCTGAAACCAGGGTCTAGGGGCGTTATGTATCGCCATCCCCCTAGCCCTGCTCTAGGATCTGAGGGCGTTACGTATCACCGTCCCCTCAGTCCTCTACATGTGCACATGTCTCTATATCCGTCAATTCCAACTGTATCAAGTTACATACTAGGTGAATTTTTCTCTCATGCACCGAAAAACATAAAAAGCATAATAAAAACATCTCTTTCTAAAACATGTCTCAAAAACATGCTAATTCATAAATAATATGAAAACAAACTTGGCTAACGCTCTATTTGCAGAAAAAATAAGTCTGATCTGAAATGAAAAATGAAAAATAAGTAAAAGATAAAGTGTTCACTCACTGTTTTGGGATATGACTGGTATTGGATCCATTACCGAAGAGAGTTGTGATACTTGAGGATAATCTAGGATCTGGAACTTGATTAGTATAGTAAAATAATCCTTAATATCTAACTAAGCTTCATGATACATCAAAAGGTTTTACATACGAGGCTTGTCACAATCATACTTTGATGTAAGATATGTATATGAATTGATACAAGAAGGGTGATATCTAACGAGCTAGGGTGGAACTGGGGGGTTAAAAACTAACGCTCTATTTGCAGAAAAAATAAGTCTGATCTGAAATGCAAAATGAAAAACAAGTAAAAGATAAAGTGTTCACTCACTGTTTTGAGATATGACTGGTACTGGATCCATTACCGAAGAGAGTTGTGATACTTGAGGATAATCTAGGATCGGGAGCTTGATTAGTATAGTAAAATAATCCTTAATATCTAACTAAGCTTCATGATACATCAAAAGGTTTTACATACGAGGCTTGTCACAATCATACTTTGATGTAAGATATGTATATGAATTGATACAAGAAGGGTGATCTCTAACGCGCTAGGGTGGAACTGGGGGGTTAAAAACTGATTTTGGGAAAATTATGGGTCTCGCGTCGCAAAGCAAACCCTTGCTTTGTCTTGAATTAATTGGATTAAATCAAAGTGGTAGACAAAGATAATTAGTCACACTTAATTATAAATATTTGGACAAATTAAATTAAGCTCACAAAAAGTTTATTAGAACTTTTATTAAATAAAAATTATCTAAGTTTTGCTATAAATAGCAAGCTTAAGCAAAGGTTTTAATCAAGCCTGAGAAAGTTAAAAACAAGCAAGAATTAAAGAATTTTCCTAAGTTAGAGAAGTGTTTAGAGAAGCTTTGTGAGATCTATACAACATTCTAATTATGAGAAATCAAGATTGGATCTTGGAGTGAAGTTTGCTAACATTGGAATCAAGATTGGATCTTAGAGTCAAGCTTGCTAACTTTAGATTTTATCCATAACATTTCAACAATGAGAAGTAGAATGGATCTTTGAATTAATCTTGCTAGGTAAATTTCATCTTCTCCAAAACTATGTTTTTAATTAGTGAGTTTTTTTATTAGTGAGATATATAGTGATGAGTTATGTATTAGATACATAATGTTGAAATTAGACTAATTAATTGTGTTATGATGATTTAGAAATATAAACACAATATGATTGTAATTGGGTCAAAATGTTTATGTTAGACACATATATAAAATTAGACTTTGGAACTCTAGATAATAGCTTAGAGCTAAGGCTACCATTCTAGAATCACTTGACCACCTTTGAGTGACTTAGAATTGTTCATGAGTCATTTCATTGTGGGATTCTAATTTAGTTTGTGTTTTGGATTCAAAATTTACGCAAGTGCGTATTTAGAATAAATTTATGTTTTGTAAAAATATTTGATATTTTGAAAAACTTGATTTTTGTTCTATAATATTAAAAATTAATTTTGGGTGTTTTTAAAGGGCTTAAGGAATATCGAAAAAAATTAGGGTAAAATATCTTAATTCCTTCAGATCTTTGGAAAGAGAGCTAAAGATGATGTTTAAAACCAAAAAAAAAAAAAAAAAAAATTAATGGTTTGCGCGCACTGTAGCGTGCATGTCATGTGTTTGCACGCACTCAATTTTATTTCCTCCCGTTCTGGAGTTTCCAGACTCTGATTCAACCCCGATTTTTTTTCATATACACTCGTAATTGCATATAGTATTTCATTAAATTATTTAAAAATTACATCCATATATTGATATCCACGGGTGAGACTCATTTCCGCTGCGCGGGGCACGAACCGACCCTAGGGGTTCCACATCCGTCCTAACAAATCGTCACTCCAAATATCAGAGCAAATAAAAAGACGACCTTTAATATCTTTAAATATTTCATTTAAAATAATTTTACCATCTTTGGATAATTTGAAATTTTGACGTTTTGCTGTATTTCTAGTCATTTTACAGGCATCAAGATTTAAAACATTTTGAACGTAATTAGTAAAATCAAATTTTCACCAAAATTTAAAGAAATATGTGTCATACAAGTAAATTTAACAAATTCTTCTCTATTTTTAACATCAGAATATTTAAATAAAACTAAAGAACTTGTACCTATACTAGATGGTGCGCACCTGCCCATTTGAGTTTGCGTTGTATCAAGTTCAATTTCAACGGCATGATGTCTATCCAAGTGTTTGTTCATATTACCATAGTTGCCCGGTAAATTTGTAAGATACACTACAATAGTTGCTATTGCTATTAGACCTTCATTTTCAGTCTCAATTAAATAAAAATGAATTTTGAAAATATCAGAGAATTGAGCCTTAACTTCTCTTCTCAGTGTACTGATACTTTGACCGCTCTCTTGGGTTGGCACATTGGACATGATGTTCTCAGATGAGCTTGCCATTTTTTTTAATAAATATTGAATAATGAAGAATTAATTGTTGGAAAAATGCTTATGAGTAAGCATTTTGAGGCTCAATTTTAAGCATGATCCACTTCGTGTTAGTGGTTCTTATTGAATGATTCAGATACTCCTCCGTGAGTACTTCGAAATGGTATATTCATATGCTTAAAATGGTGCTTGGGTGAATGAGAAATTGTTGCTCAAAGTTCACTCATTGGTGTTGAAAAATAAAGAGAAGTGAGCTTGTCCCATATGGGAAAGCTATAGAGAGAATATTAAGCTTATATATGATTGCTCATATGTAGATGGGTAAGAGTTGTAAGGATAGAGGCTCTCTCTACGTGCGCGGGGGGGGGGGGGGGTGGCAAATCAAATCCGAACCAAGCTTGGCTCGTGTGCACCCGCGTGTCCTGCGTACACGAATGCCGGACCAAAATGTGCAGGCCCGGCCCAACCGAATTTTTAATATTCTCTACAATTTTCCAAGCCTTTTGGTAATTCCATAATAGCTAATTTAATTAGCTTGGTGGTTACATAGTTTTAATTTCCATTAGTGCTAATTTAATTAGCTTAGTGGTTACAACATGTGTAACATCTCCCATTATGAAATTTAATTGGCTAGTTAATTTCTATTAATTGAGATGTGTTTTCTTTTTCTATATAAACAACATCAGTTCTGGTTTTGCTAGATATCGAATAGAAAAATATCATTTTCTTTGTTTTGTTAAAAGGAGAGTTCAAATACTTTGTGGTTCGTTGGATACGAGTTTGGTGGTGCCCATACTCGTTAGGTTTTCCGTTGTATCCTGGGAAACAATCGTCTCACGTTCTACTGCACTTACGGTATGGGACGAATTGTTTTAAGGATATTGTTGTAATCAACAAGCCTCGGGAAAGTGAAGAATGATCATCAATTTCAGGGTCTAACTTACAGCCTCTACCTCTACTGATCAGCCTCTACCTCAGCACTTCAGCCTCAGCCTCTGCTGCTCTGCCTCTGCCTCCGCAGCCTCTGACTTTGCTCTCAGGGCCTGCTCCGCTCATCAGCCTCTGCCTCTGCTCGTCAAGCCTCTGCCTGCTGTGAGCGTCTGCCTCTGCACGTCAGCCTCTGCCTCTACTGTGAGCGTCTGCCTCTGCTCACCAGCCTCTGCCCTCTACTTCATCAGCCTCCCTCCTCAAGGTCTGCCTCTGCCCCCAGGCCTCCGCTCTCAGCCTCTACCGTCAGGTCTACTCTCAGGGTCCGCCGTTAGGGTCTGTTTGAGGATAATTGTAATATTTGTCATATTGGATTTCCCAATTACCGTGTAATAATTGTAATAATCATTGTAACTACATTAATTGAGAATGAGAAATTGAAGATGAGAGAAATGAGAATTGGTGTGTTAAAAAAAATGAAGAATGACCCATATTTATGTGTTTTTGGATTAATTTTGTGATATCTCAATGTCCCTAAAACTAGCAGTTTTATTAATATTATTAATGGTAATTTAGTCGTAACCGTCCATGGAACCGAATGGTTCCAACGATTCTAGTTCAAACCATTTACCGAACAGAACAAATCCGGCTCCGATTTGGAACCGAAACTGTCTGATTTGATTAGGGTTCCGAATTGGAGCCTTGGCCTACGGATATTTTTGTACTCATTTTTTATTTTTATTTTATTCTTCTAGTCGCGAGAAGAAGAGTGAAGTGTCCAACCTTTATTGGGCAATAAGCTCTGTATTCTGAAAGGCACTGTCCTTGGCATTGACATTCCCCTACATAAATTGTGAAAGATTTGAATTTGAGTTGATGGGCAATGTACCAAATGTTGGTGGCAGATATGGCAATTTATTTTGGGTTAGGTTTACGATTTATCATATAGCCAAATGTCCCAATCTCACCAATGTAAAAACTAAAAAGTAATTGATATTCTGTGTGATTAATAATTGTTCCATGGATTTTTATTTTTTTTTATTACAATATATCTACAGATATATAATCTGAAATCTATTGGAATATTGAATACAAATATTTATAGCACATCCAGAATTCTGCGTCTTCTAGAGACGAAATATCTACTCCCACTCAAATATGGGGAGAATTCTACTCTAACTCTTGGAGAGAATTAACTACTCTCAATTGACTCTCACTTTTTTTTTTAGACATATCATAATTTTTTGATATAATTCCATGTCAAATCGAAACATTTTTCATCAATTTCAGCATAATTATCTGAGAAGTAACTGGAAGGCAAGAAAAGAGAAAATTGTTGGAACATATAATATAATATATATAATTGCAACAATTTAAATGAAAGCTACACAATCAAGAGTAACTATTTGGAGAAAGATAAGCTAATGATTAGACAATGGTATAATGAAAACTTGAGATTTATACAATAAAAAATATGAAAAATTGATAACGAAAGTGCGAATGGCTATTTAGTATGAGTAATTTTTTTATACAACAAGAATTTGGTGATGTTGAATCATTAATAAATAATCATAGTTTTTGTTGACGGTGGATTTTGGTTCTCAGGG